>VDFB02047397.1:86873656-87137274 GCA_007258455.2 Sequoia sempervirens
CAAAAATTGTCGTGCCTGCATTTTATTGATCTTTTTTGGAAATTCAAATTTTAGATGAGCGATTGTTGCTAATCTAGCCCTTCTTCTTAAGGTATTTGCAACTTGTTTTTCTTTCCCTTTAACATAAGAAATATCTATTTTGTAGTTGCTAAGGAATTCCAACATCCTCTTTGTCGTGAATTCAAATCAGGTTGTGTGAATAGATATTGGAGTCCTTTGTGATCGATGTTCAACTTGAAGGGTATCCCTACCAAATAATGTTTCCATACCTTCAAGACATGCACAATTGTAGCTAGCTCTAAGTTGTGGCTAGGATAGTTGAGTTCATGATCCTTTAGTTTCCTAGACTCGAAGGTAATTACACATCTATTTTGTATTAGAACTCCACCTTACCCATCTAGAGAAGCATTTGTCCATACAAAAAATTCTTTTTCGGATTAGGCACTTGTAAGATTGGTGCGGTGCTAAGAGATTCCTTCAACTACTAGAAAGAAACGTTGCATTTCTCCATCCATTCAAGCTTCTTCCTTTTTCATTGAAGGGAGGTTATGGGGTTAGCTACTTTTGAGAAGTTATCTATGAACCGTAAACAATACCTTACCAATCCCATGAAGCTTCTTACTTCGGCCACATTCTTAGGAATAGATCAATTTACAATTGCTTGTATCTTGGCTAGATCCACTATTATTCCCTGGGATGATAATATGCCCAAAATAATGTACCTTGGGTTGAAAGAAAAAACACTTGGATAATTTACCATATAGTTTATGATCTCTCAACCTTTGCAAAATAATTCTCAAATTCTCCTCATGTTCTTATAGATTTTTAGAGTAAATTAGAATGTCATCAAGAAATACTAACACAAATTTATTGAGGTAGTCATGGAAAACATGGTTTATGAGACTCATGAAAGTAGAGGGGATATTTGTTAAGCCAAAAGACACCACCAAGAACTCATAGTGGCCATACCTAGTTTTGAACACTATTTTTGGAATATCCTCTTCCTTGATTCTTAATTGGTGATAACTTGACCTTAAATATATTTGAGAGAAAATGGAAGCTCTCTTCATCTAATCAAACAAGTCATCAATTCTAGGTAGAGGATATCTATTTTGAATGATCACCTTGTTCAACATTAAGTAGTCTATGGGGGACACACTAGGTCGAATTAATATTTTCTCTATCTAATTTTGTAGCTGCAACTTAATCACTTGTAATTCGGATGTGTTCATTATACATGGGGATTTTGAAATAGGCTCACCCCTTGGGACTATATCTATTATAAAATCCATCCATTGCTTAGGAGGTAATCCTAACAACTATTCAGGAAAGACATCATGGTATTATTGGAGGATTGGATGATCTTTGAAGCACTAGGAGTTGGGCCCTTGCTACCCTCCTCTACCTTCACTAGATAAATTTTGCTTCCTTTTCTTGTATCCCTCTTAGCTTGCATGGATGAGATCATTCTCAACACTAAAGGTCTTTATATTCCTTGGAGAATCATGTGTATCCCTTTATTGTCTAGACATTCAATCTTCTTATTGTAGCAATAAAAATTGGCTTGATGCTCCCAAAACCTATGCCTTCCTAGGATTAGGTCATAGGATCCTAACTAGGTGACCCATAGGTTTACCTTAGTCTTTATAATTCCTAGGTCAATTTTAGCTCCTAAAATTTTTTTGGTTATTTTTGTTTTACCTGAATCAAAATGAACCTCCATCTCTTCTTAGCTTAGAATCTTATGATTAATTTTACACTTTTGTAATACATTAGGAGATATAAAGCTGTATGTGGCTCCTAAATCTACCAAAATAGAAACAAGTTGGTAAAAAAGTGTACCTTGGAGCTCTATTAGAGAGGATTGTTGGCCTTCTTGGTGGTTATCAACAACTATGTAAATTTGAACCATGGGATTAGTGGTCTTGTTCATATTATTGGGACACTCGCTTATGTAAGGGTTGCCTCCACACATCCAACATCCATCCGCTGGTCCTCTTCTAACTTCCTCGCCTCTCATGGAGTCAGTCTATGTTGAGAAAATGTGTCTCAACCTTGCAATTATATAATGGATATTGTTGATAGGGTATATATATATATATATTTCCTAGTTACACCGATAGGTGTAATAATGGTAGAAAGGGGAGGAGTGGGATGTGTGTAAATAATTTTTTGTTAACTTTTTTAGAAAACACCTAAAATGGCCAACATACATTAAATAAATGATACATTGTAAATCTAGATCGTTAATTATTAGGTTTTAGATCTAATGGTGGATATTTTGTTGGCCTATCTTGCCCTAGAAGGTAACCCTATTTTATGAGGGCATTGTACTATGATTGTAGATAGTGATGTATTTTGAGAGTCTGATAGTAGTCGTATTGTCTCTAGATCTCTGGTTGGTTATACTCCTGTGAGAAGCTTTCTTTGCAAGTATATTGTAATCTTTATGATTTCTGAATGACATATTGGGCGGATTTTGGAGTGTGGGGTTTTTCTCCCGAAAGGGTTTTCTTCACGTAAATCACTGTGTTGTGCTATGCATGATATTTATGTTTATTTCTGTTTAAGTTTCTATAATTGTTAAAGATTTGTAAAATTTTGCATTATTCTCCTCTCAAGATTAGTGTAGTAAGTTTTTCCACTACCTTAGCTTCCTTACAAGTGGTATCAGAGCTTGATCACCTTTGGTTTCAGTTGTGGGTTGTTGAGTTTTTTGAATTAATCCAGACGCAGTGGGAGCTTCAGTGTAAGATAATTTCTGTGATCTTGTTGTAGGAAATTTTAGGATGGTATTCATCAGGAGAATAGAGGTGATAATTTTTTGGAAATAATTTTGAAATGTGGAGTTGGAAATATGGAGGATCTCAAGGATAGATCAAGATTTGTGGATGTCATGATGAGAATGTTTAAGGTCATAGGATCCTACCTAAGTCAGCCAATATGATGAGCAAGGGAATGTAAAAAGCCAAGGGTCTAATTTAGATTGTGCCGGTAGTATGTTTTAATTAATGTCCATGAGGAGACTTCTGTACAAAAATTATGGAAGAAGCTTGGTGAGATATATCAAGCCAAATATTTAGTGAACAAGATTTTCTTGAGGAAGAAATTGTATTCCTTGAGAATGGAAGAGGGTGGACGAATTACATACCACCTAGAAGCATTCAATATGTTGGTGGCTCAGTTGGCATCAGTTGGTGTCAAAATGGATGAGGAGAAATTCCAGATCTTTCTTTGTTCTTTGGTTGATTCATGGGATTCTATTGTTATGACTATTGGGAGTACTTCTATAATTTTGAAGACTGAACATGTGGTGGGTTATTTTCTTTTTAAAGAGAAGAGGAGGAAGGTATCCATCACTACCAAGGAGGCCCTAAATGTTTGTGGAAAACCTAAGGAAAAGGGCAAGAAGAATGAGAAGCATGAAAAATCCAAGTCTAAGGGGAGATTTGAATCTCCTGGAAATTTCAAAGTTATTTGTTGGAATTGTGGTAAGCCTAGACATGTTCACAAGGACTGAAAAGAAGAAAATAAGAAGAAAAAGAAGAAATTTATTTTGATTCTCGAACTGAGATAAAGATGTGACATTCATTGCAGCTTGGCAACGTAAAAGTAATGATGCATGGTTAATTGAATCTAGGTGCATCTTTCCATATGACCTTTAATGAGATTTAGTTTTCCAATATTACGACCGATGGAGGTACCGGGCATTATCTCCCGCCTGTTTACCGCCGGTGCCGTCTCCCGCCACTACTGCTGCCGTATATCCCTAGTTTAGCATGAATTTTTTTATCTGTGAGAAAACTAATAGATGCAAGTGTAAAAGTAGTATTTTTTGATGTAGGATGCAAGATGGTTAGAGTTGCGATGGTGATCTCTAGAGGTGTCAGATGTAGAACATTGTATATGCTTGATGCATGCACTGTTGAGTGTAATATTACTTCTGTGAAAAGAAAGTTTGTGGAATAAGTGAGGGTTTCACCTTTAGCAGATGGTTGTGGATTTTGGGTACCCAAGGGTGCTCTTTCTTCTGAAACAAAGTTACCTGCAGAGAAAACTATGTTATGGCACCACAGACTTGGCCACATTGGAGAAAAAAGTCTAAGGACCTTGAAAAATAAAAACCTTGTTGAAGGTTTATTTGATTGTAATATTGTATTCAATTTATGTGAGCATTTCATTTATGGAAAACAAAACCGCATTCATTTTTACTTGAGTTATCATAAATCTTGTGGTGTATCGGATCTTATTCATTTTGATGTGTTTGTTCTTGTAGATGTTCCTTCAATTGATAAATCCACATATTATGTTTCATTTATTGATGATTATAGTAGAAGGACATGGGTATATTCTCTATAGAGTAAATCTAAAGTTTTTAGTCGATTTAAAAAAATTAAAGCAATGGTTGAGTTGTAGACTAAAAATAAAAAAAAATGTTTGAGGACTGATAATGGTGGTGAATTTTTCTCTAATGATTTTGATAGATTATATAAATATTGTGGTATTCATAGACATAAGACAACTCTGTATTCTCCACAAAAAAATGGAGTTTTAGAAAGAATGAACAAGATATTTATGGAGAAGGCTAGGAGTATGTTAAGTGGTGTTGGCCTAGAACAAAGGTTTTGGGCAGAAGCTTTTGCCACTGCCTATTACTTGATTAATAGGTCTCCTACATCAACTCTTATTGATAATACACCTATAGAGGAATGGTCAGGTCACAAGCCTTCATTAAGACATCTTAGAGTTTTTTGTTGGGAGGCATATGCACATGTGCTAAAGGAGAACCAAACAAAGTTGGAGAACAAGGCTGTGAAATGTATCTTCATTGGATATAGTTATGGTGTGAAAGGATATAAGATTTGGGATTTTGTTGCACAAAAGGTAATATATAGCAGAAGTGTTATTTTTAGAGAAACTAAGCCTTCTTCTATCACATTGTAGCTAAAACAAAGTAAACAAGAAGGTGTGATTCAATTTCCTTCTACACCCAAGAAAGTTGAATCGAGGCCCATGGATAGATAAGAAGTTGAGGGGAACTCATATAGCTTTGAATCTCCAGAAGAGGAGGAAGAACCTCCAACTCAACTTATCGTAGGTCTACAAGGCACAAAAAACCACTTGAAAGGTATACACCTAATGGTTGGAGATATATTTTTTCTTTGAATACTAACATGGATGAACCCAAATATGTAGAAGAGGCATTAGGTATGAATGATGCAGAATCTTGGAAGATTGCTATTGATGAAGAAATGAAATATTTGAAAAATAATGATACATGGAATCTTGTACCATTTCCTAAAGGATGAAAACCTGTTGGTTGCAAATGGGTGTTCAAGAAAAATATTGGTTCAAATGGAAGTATTGAGAAGTAGAAAGAAAGGTTGGTTGTGAAAGGTTACTCTTAAGTTGAGGGTGTTGATTATGGTGAGATATTCTCTCCTATTGCAAAAATGACATCCATTAGATTTTTTCTTTCTATTGCTACTGCTTATGATTTAGAAGTTGAGCAAATGGATGTGAAAACTCCTTTCCTTCATGGTGACTTGGAGGAGGATATTTTTATGACATAGCTAGAGCACAACGTGGTGAAACGCAAAAGTAAATTGGTTTGAAAATTGAAGAAATCATTGTATGGCTTAAAATAGAGTCCTAGGATGTGGTACCAAAAATTTGACACATATGTGTTGAGTTTGGGATTTGAGCATTCTAAATTAGATCATTGTGTTTATTATAAAATTGTTGGTGATCATTTCTTGTTTATTGCATTATATGATGACGATATGTTATTTATTGGTAAAGGGAAAGGTATGATTTCAAAACTAAAATCTCAACTTGTTGCTAAATTTGAAATGAAAGATCTTGGTGCAACTAGGCACATTATTGGGATGGAAATTAAAAGAGATACAATGAAAATAAATCTATGGCTTGGCCAAAGTAAGTATGTCAATTCAATTTTATAGAGATTTTTCATGCAGGATTGTAGACCATTGTGCGTTCCCTTTTTGTTGGAACAAAGTTGTCTATTTCAGATTGTCCAACACCCCCATTGGAGATGGAAGACATGAGCATAGTGCCTTACCAGAGTGTAGTTGGAAGTTTGATGTATGCTATGGTTTGTACTAGACCAGACATTGCCCAAGCAATGAGAGTTATTTCTAGATATATATCTAATCTTGGTAGAGTTCTTTGGGATGCAGTTAAAAGAGTCTTCAAATATTTGCGTGGTACCTCAAATTATTCCTTGTGTTATCATAGTAATGTGACTGAAGACAAGATTCCCCTTGATATTCATGGTTATGTGGATTTAGATTGGGCAGGTGATATTGATAGCAGATGATCAACCAATGCTTATGTGTTTACTTTGTTTGGTGGTGCAATTAGTTGGATGAGTAAGCTGATGGAGTTTCCAAAATTTTGAAAAATATTAAGCAAATCCCTATTTTGTTCATGATTTTAGAGCCTTTTCTCCAAGGGTAGGTTAAGGTCTTGGCCTAGAAACCCTCACTTTACAAGTTTCCCATCATAAACCCTTGGACGTTCTATTTTTGCATTGAATTGCTAGAGCCGGTTGTCAGTCATCTAAGTCATGACTTGGGCCTTTCAAAAATTTTCCTTTACAAGCCCCTTTTTCTAGGTCCGCTTGTCACATCATGCCCTTTTCTCGACCTAAGTTTTTCCTAAGTCTGATTGAAATATTTCATGTTAAGATATTTGTCATAAATCTTTAATTTTGAGGGTTGAGTCTTGTTGGCCTAGTCATGGTCCCATTTCTAAAAATAATGTTATTTGCATGTGCAGAATAAACCATCCTATGATTGCCAGATCTAATCCTGGCCATTCCTTGCCAGCCCCACACGATTAAAATAATGGCTTAACAAAAGCTGTGGGGTCCATGGGATTTCAACATGTTTCCCTCTATAGGTATGGGGCCCAATATTTGATGGTGAACCCAATGATCCATGGTTTTGATCTATCAGATGAGATGCAATGGTGAGATTAAATCTTAGCCGTCCCCCACTAACCCTGCAAGACTTAAATAATAATTAATTTGAAGCTACGGGGTTGGCGGGCTTGTGACATGTGGATTCCTTGGCCACTTGGAGGAGAAAACGGTGGAGCCCATGGGAGGATGTGTTGATGCATTGTTGGATGGATACCATTGGACAAGAATTGACAAGCGATGGTGTTGGGAATTCAAACCCGATTGACTAAACTTGAGCCGTTTGATTCACCACCTCATCAGGAAATCGATGACCAAGTTTAAAACCAAAAATGTGAAGGTAATACTATTTTTCCTCATGCAGGTGAATATTAATGGCATGAGCTTTGAAGAAGTGATCAATTTGATCCTAGTGCGTGCGAACAATTAATCTCCTAAAATCATTATGGATGATACATGAATTTTCATGTACCTGGGTAATTAACGGTGGTGATGTGGACGCTAGTGGTTGATCATCTGCTCACTCATGCGATCTTCATTGAGCATTGGTGATCAACATGATCGAATTTCCTGATAAATGGGAGGTTGATTTCTTTCATTTTTACCATTACAATGAAGAGCTAAAATTCTCTAAGTCTGTGAGAAGAGCGTTTTGCAAAATGAGCAAGTCAGTTTCTACTACATCACTAGTGAGAAGATATCCACAACTCAACTTACATGGACCACACAATGATTTTTTAGAGGGTAAACAGAGCACACCCAAAGTTACTGCAACTCTGAAGGAAGGAAATAGGAACGAGGCCAATAGGAAAAGGCCTATGTAAGTTACTGAGAGAAGAAATTAACGGTTAAGGAATTGAGTTGTAATTGGAAAAAATGAAGAGGCTAAGGAGAGGGAGCCTGTAGGGTTCGTGAGAGGAATAAGGAGGAAGATAAGGTATGGCTGAGCTTCTTTGGGACAAGAAAATTCTCCAATTGACATCACTAATAGCCCCTTAGATAGTGAAACTGAGATGGATTCAGGTTATCACTAGTACCTCATGGATCTAAATGAATTGGTGGACTCGAAGGAGGAAGTAGTAGTAGTCACCCCAATTTTAGTGAAGACACCCAGTGGGCATCCTTATTCTACTGCTGGTAAGGACGATAAGGAAGAATTAGTGGTTTCTCTCCCAACTTCTGCAAAGACACGAAGTGGGTGTGTGTACTGTAGTTTTGGTTTTGGTGCTTGTTCTGGTTATGGTTGAAAGAGATGGTATTTGGGTCTTAATTTTTGTTGTTGTGATATTAATATTGCTGTGGTGGATTTTCTTGGACTCTCTGCATATGTGGGGTTTTTGTCTTTTATGCTAACTAAGGATACCTTGGGCTGGTATCATGAAAAAACTTTTGGCTCGACGTGGGTATGGAATGTAAAGGCTCGTTAATAGTTAAAGGTTATTTTTGGTGGCATCGACTGGTTCTTTTTGGTGATTGTTATGAATTTTGTTTCCCCTATTCAGTAAATGATCACATACAACCGTTTGGGGAACTTCTAAAATGAAATTGAAATTTGTGTTGAAATAAAATGCATTCAAAATGTAATTGTAATGAGCCCGATGCTTGTTGCTCCCTTAATCTATAAAAGGGATTTCAAGGCTCTTTACAGGGAGTTTTATTTTTGAGTCATAACATGGTATGGTTAGAAGCTAAGTCCGCGAATGAGTATACTATAGAAAGCTTGATGAATAGAAAAATAATTTGTCTTGGGTATGAGTCTTGTATGTAGTAGTCTTAAATTAGTTTTATATAAGCTACAAATATCAAAAAAAATCTTAGTTCTGAAATGAATACTCTCCTCTGTAACTTTTTTGCAAGTTATAAATGAAAATATCACAGGTCTTTTCATTTATCTTTAGTGGTTCAATTGAATTTGTGGCTCTATTTTTTCTTTAGCTCAAAGAGTTGATTAAATGCTTAAAGAGAGTCATAGATTTGTAAGAAATTGCATAGGATCTGATAAGAAGTTACGTTTCAAAAATTGTGAGTTTTCATATTGCAAAGCACTGTGATAATAGTCCACCAATTTCTGAATTGAAAAGCTTGTGTATTACTGGTTATTACATATTTGACTCCGTATGCCCGATTGATGTAGCACTGGTCTATTTGTTAAGAATTCTTGCAATTAAATGAATTGGTGATACACTTGGCTATGGATTTAAAATGAGAACAAAATTCATTAAAAAATATTTCAATTATGAAGTATGAGTTTGAGATATCCCCTTGTTCCTAGCAAATAGATAATCATTTACTTAAAGGCTGACCAAATCTTTAGTGAATTACGTTTATTTGCACATAATAGGAGCTAATCTGTGCATAGAAGTGTTCTCCATAAAATAAATCAAAATGAACACAATATGGAACAACCTCCTAGGTCCCACAGAGACTAAAGTGTAGGAATAAATACCTCAGAATCCTTTACTCGTTGTGTTGGCCACTAGGCTAGGAATTTCTTGAGCACAAGGGTTGACTTCCCTTTAGAGAATTTTAGGGCTCTGCTGAAAAAAACACCAACAAAATTGGTGACTCTAATGGGGACAAGGTTTTCATTCTCCAGTTGTAGATTGTTGTATCATAGAGTCAAATATTTGGTGAATTTGAACTTTGGTTCAAATGTTGAGAAGTTCCTAGACCTGGAAATGTTTTGGTTGCAGTAAAGTTCAAGGAATTTAAGTGTGACTCCGCTGATGGAGAAGACCCAAAACGAGATTTAATTTTGAATGAAATTCATATTGTTTGAAGTTTTGTCCTCTATAAAAGAGGTGGCGACTTTGTCTAAAGAACCCGACAAAGAATATAAGAACGTTCCAGATCTTGCGAATTTGTAGTCAGCGAAGGAAGTTTAGTAGCTGCTACCAATTTCCAAGTATTCTCATAAATCTAAAGGGACATTATTATATTTTCCAGCCAATTATGAGAAATCTTTAGGACTGAAGATGTAAATGATGCCAAATTAGGTGAAATAGCACTAAATGAGGGAATATTACTAGTGATTTTACATGTTTCTAAAGTGTGACTTGAAATTCATGTACTATAATAGAGAAGCATGTTATATTTTAGATCTTCAACAAAATAGATAGAAGGTTTGCATTGTAAAGGATTAAGATCATAATTGAAAAAGGAAGTTGAATTTCCTTTTGCAATCATAAGATAGATGTGGTAAGGTTTGTAAAAGTGTGAGAAAATGCATTGTCAATCCATGCATCTTGAGAGGGAATCACATATAACAATGTATAATGGGAAACCTCTGTCATGTCAAAGAAATTTCAGTACCGAAAGGTACATGGCTATAGATTTTAACATTTGTGGTTATCCAAATGTTGTACTGCCCAAGATCAAAGAAAAGGTACTAAAGATAATAAGAGAGATCCCTGAAAGCATAAGACCAAATGATGTAGAATGCTCGGTCGTGTACTTAGGTGCATTTGATAAAAAGATGAGTTACCTACTAAGAGACAAAGAGCCCACAACATTGCACCAATCATATCAAATTGCTATAGATATTGCGAACAACTTGAAATATTCAATGATGAAAGGATATTCAACCTTCAGTAGTGGTCATCCTAGCACATTTCACGCAAATAGAACTAGTGGATCAATTAGTAGAGATCTTTGTCAGAATGATAACTCTCCCAATGTTCCCATTTCTCTATCACCACAAGATGAAGATCATAGTGAGCTCCAAATTGAATGTCCACAAGATAAAAGCAAACCTTTACATCAAGTGTCTTCTGTTAAAAGATTGTGTGAAATAAAAAAAGGCACAAAGGAGAATCACCTTATGATTTGTTCCCCAGATTTGTGGATGACTTGTTGGAGGTACTGAAGAGTGTCAGACTAGAAGATTCAATATGCATTGATATGTTATGTGAAATATACCAATCAGGATTGAGCACCCTGCCAAAGGAATTGAAACCTCGTAGTTTGGGTCAAGTGATAGATTGGATAAAGATTGTAGGGGGAGCTAAGAATAATTATGCATAACATATGACACCCCCAGATGTTAGTGGGAATTGTCCTGCTGAAAAGGATAAGGAAACAATGCAAAGAGATGCAGAATGTAATGTCCCTTACCCAGTTTTCCCTAGAATTTGCTTGTAGATTAGGTTTAGGGGTTCTTCTTTTCAAAGAAATGTTCTCTTTAATGAAATGATCTTGGATTGAAGTCTGATTGGCTGTGTCTTCCCATGAATCTTCATTCCTTAATCGCCTTCCTTCAATCTTACATTTGATTAGTCATAGGATAAAAACATATATAAATAAATATTAATCTATTCATTTTTATATTAAGATCGCAATCACTTATAAGACTCAATAATTGTTGCAAGCATCTTTATTGCACAATTGTATATATATATATATATATATATATATATATATATATATATATATATTCCTATATATTTACATATATATAGGCATTTATAACCATATTAAGCTTACTTCCCTTATATATATCTCATTGCATTATCTTCTTATTCATCTCTTTCTCTTCTTGATATCTACTCTTTAATTAGATATAAATCCTTCTATTATGCTGCTGCCTTCCAAATCAGGATATATATCCCTTATTCAGGTTTTGAAATATTAATTGCTTTTGACATCCAAATATCTATTTCCCATCTAAATGTTCTGCTCTTTTTCTCTTCCATTCGATGATCTTGTGAATATACATAACAAGATATCACTGCTGTAGAAATTAGAATAAAGTCTTTTTGGAATTGTTTGATGCCCCTCTAAGTTGGGTTTTAATTCCTTTTATACAGCTTTGATGTGAGAGATGGTGTCTTTTCACACCATCTCTTTAATATTGATTCTTGTTTGAAGATCTTAACTAATCGTTGACAATATGATTATTTAATGTTATTTAATAATATGACTGATGCTGCTTTTGTTTCCTTGCATTAGTAATTGCTGATGTTTGTTTGTTTGGGGATTCGATGCCTATAGGTAATTTTGTGAAATGTTTTATTTATCTATGATCATATATATAATATAATAATATTCAGATTTGCAATTGATATTTATTTTATTTGTTTCTTTATTCTTGTATGGTAATTACCAATAATAATATTAGTTGTTTTAGGATATAGATATATGTATTGTTATTTTATGATGATTGTAATACTCATTATTTCAGTCACTCATATTTTAATAATATTCATAATAAATTATTTATTTTACTCATATTTATTTTAAATTGCAATTAATATTTGGGGTTATAAATTGTAATGTTCCTATTATAATCTTATTAAAATATTTTAACGATCATAATCATAATTTTATATATGATAATTATAATATTATTTTATTAATTCTATATATTTTAATATCTATTATAGCATTTGGTTTGTATGTGAATTATTATTATTTTTATATAATAAACAATATTAATGGCTTGTATTATAATGTTATTTTATGTTTGTGTTTTATATTTTTAATGATGTTTATGATATTTAAGTTATTAACTTGTTTATACTATATTATAATTATAATATTATCTAAGATGATTATAATTATAATAGTAATATTTAGATTGAGATCACTTATATTTACATTTTGATATTTATTTGATTTTATTATTTGTATTTCAGTATTATTTTGGTGTTATGATTTTGGGGAAATGACCCAGAAGGTGCATCAGGACATGAACATTCATTCTATTGTATGGAAGAATATAATGATTGTAATCAAGTCACAAATGACATATCTGCAGATTAGTGTAGCAGTGAAGAAGATGAATATACACAACATGATGACAGAAGGGATGTGCCTAACTTATGTTCATGGGATGTCTTGAATATTGATGAAATGGAAGAGGTACAAGAAGTTATCCCATGTCATGATCTGATCCATAACAATGGTGCTAATATTGATGGTGCCTTATCACAAACCAATGATCAAGGTATTGAAAATGAAAGTGTACACATCCAGTTTGATGAACCTGAATGTAGTCTCAGTATTGGTGAGTTTTCATGCTGTGGTAGTTGTGATGGCATTGAGTCATATCATTCTTCTGTTGACCATGATTCTACTCATGGAGTAGGAATTGAGTTTTTTACCTCAGATAGAAATTATACTGATAACAATGAGAATGTTTGTTTGCTTGGGAGTGAACAATTTTCTTCATGTGAAGAGTTCTTAGAATGTGAGTCAATGATGTCGACTAAAAATGAGGTTGAAATTGTTGAGGCCGGGTCTATATGTTCTTCAAGTGATTACAATAATTTTGACTGTGATGATGATTTGCAAGATTTAGATCTTCATGTTGTGAAGGCATAAGCTTCCATGAAAAACAATGAAGATAATGGATAATCCTTTATTTGATGAGCCTCTATCCCCACCAGCTAATACAAGTGACGATCTTTATTGGTGTAGAGATAATCCACTCTTTGAGGATTTTGATGAAGCATTTGATTTCTGTTCAAGATATGGTTGTGAGCAAACAAAGCAGTATACTAATAATTTTTTTCAAAGCAGTGCTTATAAGTATTTCACATTTGGGATTGATGTAGGTAGGATTAAAGATCATGATGAGGTGGAAGTTTCTGAATGTTTCCCTCAAGAATATAACTGCTCTTATGGGAATGATCCAAAAATATTTCAATTACTTGAGGGATGCAATGACTCAAGCATCCACAATATCAATTGCTCTTAAGTGGATGGACAACCTACATTGGAATGATACTTGGAATGTGATTTGAGCTTGCAATCAATGGAGTATGTTATTGGAGTGAATGAGGAAGAGCATGAAGGCAACAATGCTACTATCCCAAGTGTTTATCTTGAATACAGTGTTAGAAATGATGAAGGAATTGAAGAACATGTTGGTTCCTCAGCTATTGATGGCTGTTTGTATGAATTAAAGACTAACTACACATGAAGAAAATGGTGTGCATATTGATGAAAGGAAGGGTTCAGTATGGAATGACCAGATTATGCATCATGATACACATGTGGATCATGGGTTACCAAAACTGCTCATTAATAATGAGAGACTATTTGATGAATTGTTAGATATTGTTGACATTACAAAATTTTTTGAGTCGCATGAAGAACAATCAAGTGATACAAATGACATGGGGTATGATGTTGATCAATATGAATGTGCAGTTGAATATTTTTCTGATGCTCCTCATCTTCTTAGCATGATTATGAACATGCTTTCATCTAGTGAGGAGAGCACCTATGTGAAATAGAATGAAGATGCTCCTGAATATACACTTTTTTTGATATAATTGGGGATGATTGCTGGCCTAGTATACAACGAAGTGTCTATGAAAGATTCCAGTTTGATGTAAAAATTGAATATGATGTCAAGGTTCATGATCACATGGAATATGGATGTTTCACCTTTCCATTTGAATCAGATAAGCATATATTGGAACAAGGTGATGGGAAAGACAATTGTGTAACATGTATGGCCGATTGTGCTAATCATAATGGAGTTGATGGTGTAAGATTGCTTGGTAAAAGTGTTGATCCATTACAACTATCTGAGGATAAAGTATTTGATAGAGGTAAGAATTGTCTTTAAGTTTTTGGGGCATGGGGCCTCCAATTTGGGAATTGAAGCCTAGGGAATTGAAGAGGCTTTTGCGTTTTGGATGATATACTGTATAGTTCTGTAAATTCTATAAATAGGTTTGGTGTGTTTACTTTTTGTTGTGTCTGCTTGCCTTGTCCATGCATGCTCCTGGGTTTTTTGTGCCTCTTTACTGGTCTACTTCAACCTAAGATATGAATTCTCGCCATACCCACTAGGGATATGCATCCCCGAGCATGAGCCACTGACAGAGTTTCCAAAATTTTGCAAAATCTTAAGCAAATTCCTATTTTGATCATGATTTCTGAGCCTTTTGTCCAAGGATAGGTTAAGGTCTTGGCCTAGAAACCCTCACTTTACAAGTTTCCCATCATAAACCCTTGGACGTTTTATTTTGCATTGACTTGTTGGAGCCGGTTGTCTGTTGCTAGTCATTTAAGTCATGACTTGGGCCTTTCAAAATATTTCCTTTACCAAACCCTTTATCTAGGTTTGCTGGTCACATTGTGCCCTTTTCTCGACCTAAGTTTTGCCTAGGTTTGACCAAATTATTTCATGTTAAAAGATTTAAGTCATAAATCTTTAATTCTGAGGGTTGAGTCTCATCGGCCTAGTCATGGTCCCATTTATAAAACTAACATTATTTGCATGTGCAAAATAGACCACCGTTCGATCACCAGATCTAATCTTGGCCGTTCCCCACTAGCCTCGTGCGATTAAAATAATGGCTTAACAAAATTCGCGGGGTCCATGGGCTTTCAACACATGTCCCTCCATAGGTATGTGGCCTAGTATTTGATGGTGAACCCAATGCTACATGGATTTGATCTAATGGATGAGATGCAATGGTGAGATTAAATATTAGCCGTCCCCTACTAACCCTACGAGACTTAAATAATAATTAATTTGAAGCCGCGGGGTCAGCGAGCTTGTGACATGTGGATTCCTTGGCTACTTGGAGGAGGAAATGGTGGAGCCCGTGGGTGGATGTGTTGATGCCTTGTTGGATGGATACCATTGGCCAGGAATTGGTGAGCGATGGTGTTGGGAATTCAAACCCGATTAACTCAACTTGAGCCGTTCGATTCACTACCTCATCAAGAAATTGACGACCAACATTTAAAACCAGAAATGTGAAGGCAATAGCCATTTTCCCCACGTAGGTGAATATTAATGGCATGAGCTTTGTAGGAGTGATCAATTTGATCTTGGTGCGTGTGAACAATTAATCTCCTAAAATCATTACAAATGATACATGATTTTTCATGTACCTAGGTAATTAATGGTGGTGATGTGGATGCCAATGGTCGATCATTTGCTCACTCATGTGGCCTTCATTGAGAATTGATGATCAACATGATCAAATTTCTTGATAAATGGGAAGTTGATTTCTTTTGTTTTTTCCATTGCAATCAAGAGCTAAAATTATCTGTCTATGAGAAGAGCGTTCTACAAAATTAGCAGGCCAGTTTCTGCTGCATCACCAGTGTGAAGATCTCAATGACTCAACTTACAAGGACCACACAATGATTTTTTAGAGGGTGAACAGAGCACGCCCAAAGTTACTACAAGTTTGAAGGAAGGAAATAGGAAAGAGGCTAGTAGCAAAAGGCCTATGCAAGTTGCTGTGAGGAGCAATTAATAGTTAAGGAATCGAGTTGTAATTGGAGAAAATGCAAAGCTAAGGAGAGGGAGCTTGCAGGGTTCATGAGAGGAATAAGGACGAAGATAAGGTATGGTTGAGCTTCTTTGGGATGACACAATTCTCCTATTGAAATCATTGATAGCCCCTTAGATAGTGAAACCGAGATGGATTCATGTTATCACCGGTACCTCATGGTTCTAAGTGAATTGGCAGACTCAGAGGAGGAAGTAGTAGCAGTCGCCCAAATTTCAGTGAAGACACCCAACGGGCATACTTATTCTACTACTGGTAAGGAAACTAAGGAAGAAGAAGCGATGGTTGGTCCCCCAGCTTCTACAAAGACACAAAGTGGGCGTGTGTACTGTGGTTCTAGTTTTGGCGCTTGTTTTGGTTTTGGTTGAAAGAGATGGTATTTGGGTCTTAATTTTTGTGTTGTGATATTAATATTTTTGTGGTGGATTTTATTGCACTGTCTGCATATGTGGGGTTTTTGTCTTTTATGCCAACTAAGTATACCTTGGGTTGGTATCATGATTTTTTTTTTGGCTTGACATGGGTATGGAATGTAAAGGATTGTTAATAGTTAAAGGTGATTTTTGGCAACATCGACTGGTTCTTTTTGGTGATTGTTATGAATTTTGTTTCTCCTATTTAGTAAATGATTATAGGCAACTGTTTGGGGAAATTCTGAAATGAAATTGAAATTTGTGTTGAAATGAAATGCTTTCGAAATGTAACTATAATGAGCCCGATGATTGTTGCTCCCTTAATCTATAAAAGGGATTTCAAGGCTCCTTACAAGGAGTTTGATTTTTGAGTCATAACATGGTATAGGTAGAAGCTAAGTCTGAGAATGTATATTATAGAAAGCTTGATGAATAGAACAATAATTTGTCTTGGGTATGAGTCTTGTATGTAGTAGTCTTAAATTAGTTTTATATAAGCTACATATATCGAAACAAATCTTAGTTCTGAAATGAATGCTCTCCTCTATAACTTTTTTGCAAGTTCTAAATTAAAATATCAAGGGTATTTTCATTTATCTTCAGTGGTTCAATTGAATGTGTGGCTCTATTTTTTCTTTAGCTCAAAGAGTTGATTAAATGCTTGAAGAGAGTCATAGATTCGTAAGAAATTACATAGGATCTAATAAGAAGTTACGTTTCAGACATTGTGTTTTCATATTGCAAAGCACTCTGATAATAGTCCACCAATTTTTGAATTGAAAAGCTTGTGTATTACTGGTTATTACATATTTGAATCCGTATGCCCAATTGATGAAGCACTAGTCTATTTGTTAAGAATTCTTGCAATTAAATGAATTGGTGATACACCTAGATATGGATTTAAAATGAGAACAAAATTCATTAAAAAATATTTCAATTATGAAGTATGAGTTTGAGATATCCCCTTGTTCCTAGAAAATAGATAATCATTTACTTAAAGGTCGGCCAAATATTTAGTGAATTATATTTATTTGCATATAATAGGAACTAATCTGTGCATAGAAGTTTTCTCCATCAAATAAATCAAAATGAGCACTATATGGAACACCCTCCTATGTCTCATAGAGCCTAAAGTGTAGGAGTAAAGACCTCAAAATCGTTTACTCGTTGTATTAGCCACTAGCCTAGGAATTTCTTGAGCACAAGGGTTGGATACCCTTTAGATAATTTCAAGAATCTGGTAGAAAAATCACCAACATAAGCGACAGGCTGTTGCTACTTTGTCCACTACAAAAGTAGAGTATATGGAAGCTACTCATGCTTGTAAAGAAGCCATTTGGCTTAAGAGAATGTGTTAAAAAATTGGAATAAAACAAGGTGTAGTGAATATTTATTGCAACAATCAGAGCATGATATGTCTAGCCAAGAACCCAAAATTTCATGCCAAGACCAAGCACATTGATGTACAATATCATTTTGTTAGAGATATGGTCAAAGACGACATTGTGAAACTGGTTAAGGTAGAGACTTTGATTAATGTTGTTGATTCTTTAACTAAGTTTGTGAGCACAAAGAAGCTTAGATGGTATTCAGAGACTATGGGCCTTTGAACCCCTAGCAATTAAGAGACAATGTTTACTCTCTCTCATTGCTCTTGCAAGGTGCTCGACAAGTGGGAGATTTCTTGGGAAAATGTGTCTCAACCTTACAATTATATAATGGTTATTGTTGATAGGATATATATATGTATATATATATTTCCTAGTTACATTGATAGGTGTAATATACAATGGTAGCAAGGAGAGGAGTGGGATGCGTGTAAAGAACCTTTTGTAACTTTTTTAGAAAATACCTAAAATGGTTGACATACATTAAATAGATGATAGATTGTAAATCTAGACTATTAATTATTAGGTTTTAGATCTAATGGTGGATATTTTGTTGGCTTGTCTTGCCCTAGAAGGTAACCTTATTTTATTAGGGTGTTGTACTAAAATTGTAGATAGTGATGTATTTTGAGAGTCTGATAGTGATCATATTGTCTCTAGATCTCTGGTTGGTGATACTCTTGTGAGAAGCTTGCTCTGCAAGTATATTGTAATCTTTGTGATTTCCGAATAATATATTGGGTGTCTTTTGGAGTGTGGGGTTTTTCTCCCGAAATGGTTTTCCCCACGTAAATCATTGTGTTTTGGTATGCATGATATTTATGTTTATTTCTATTTAAGTTTTTGTAACTGTTAAAGATCTGTAAATTTTTTGCATTATTCTCCTTTCAAGATTAGTGTAGGAAGTTGTTCTGCTACCTTAGCTTCCTTACAGTCTGAGCCACTTGCCTAGATGATTTTTATCTTTTGTCTCCTCCATCTTTCTAAATTTTTGACCCTCAATTCTCTCTTTAATTATGGCCCCTCTTAAATTTTTGAGAATATTCTCCCTTAGGCTTAGCTTCCTAAGAATCCTTCTATTTATTATTTGAGTAGTTAGAAGAATGTGCCTTCTTTCTTCTCCTTAGCGACTAAGGCTACCTCCACAACCTGGTTCAAATTTTTAGGTTAAGAAAGTTTGGTGGTGTACAAAATATTTTTATTTAGTCCCAAAATAATCTTGTTCACTCAATCCTCTTCTTCCTTCATATAGTGCACATGACAGAGTAAATTCATGAACTTGGCCTTATATTATGCTACCGAAATTCCCCCTTGATGTAGGGAGTGAAATTTAGTTATCTTCTGGTCTTGATGATGGAAAAACACGTAATCCTTACAAAACTACTTGGTGAATTTGTCTCAAGTCAATTGACTTATTTTATAATTTTTGATTTCCACCAGATGGTACCACTACAACGAGGCTTCACTTTCTAGTTGGTAGATGAAAATTCTATCCTTAGTATTGTCATTTAGTCCTAATAGCCCAAAATATTTATTCATCCCCGCTATCAATGTTTTGAGTACATCTCCACCCCCAGTACCATCAAACTTAGGTGCTTGCATCTTCTTTAGTCCTCAAATCTTCGGATCCTTTCCCATACCTCGTTGTTTCCTTGTAAGAGAATGACTATAAGTGGGAATTCTGGAGCTGATTTCATAGTCTGGATTAGTTCCTTCATTGATCTCTCTATCTGGCTCCTCATTTCCTATTCTAGTGTTATGGTTGGTCCCTTGCTCCTTTTTCCTTGTTAATTCTTCAATTTTCTACTCTTATAGTGCTATTTTTGCATGAAGGGAATTCAACTCAACTTGCAACTCCTCTGGTATAGCAGGAGGTGGTGACGTTGCACCCCTATTTGCTCATAGGATTTCAGCGAGGCTAGGGATTTCTCCTCTCCTTAACATCCTCCTCATTATAGCGATTTTTATGCAATATAAAAGTATTATTTTAATTGGCTTTGTTAATTTAATTTTAAATTTCTTAAATATTGTTTGTTAACAAAATATTTTTTTTTGAAAAAATTCAAAGGACAACTCAACATTCACAATATTGTATAAAATCATCAATACCATCATGACACAATAACCATAAATATGTTCTCATTAATAGTTAATATTTTTTACATAATCACAACGATAATTATTTAGTACTAGCTCATCATCTCCCACATACATAACAAGAGTTTCCCCCTTTTCTAGTTCTTCCTCATCCGAGGTTCCTGTAGTTACAAACATATTAGCATGAACACATTTGTACTTTGCAATGGATTCCTTGGAGAGAGACCTAGAATTGCATCTACAACCAAAAGAAAAGTCCCTAATAGGAAAGGGTTTGGTCTAAGGGGTTGGATGTGGGAATTCATTTGGGAGATTGTGACTCTTGGAAGATTGGACATACTTTGTAGTAATGAGGTGGTATAACTAGATATAGTGTTGGTATCTTAGTTTACAAGTGGTTGGAACACCTTGGGTAGATGGTCATTAGGAAGTTGATCTTACATGCAACATGCTAGCATAGTTGTCTACTCTCTCATCTCGAGCCACATAATCTACTTAGAGGGGTGGATAGGGATTATATCCATTTGGAGGGATCATATTTCACCCTGAAGATGAACTAAGGCAGGTTGAAGATATGAAGTCCACATGAACTTGTAGGACACTAACGGTAAGCTTCAAGTAATGTTAGCTAGGATTACTTCATTGGCCTTTATATTCTAAATCATTAGAATTAATGGTCAATATTGTTGTAGGATTGAATGGTAAATGGTAGTTTTTGGGAATAAACTTGTATTATTGCTCTTGGTTGTTACTTAATTTTTGATATCATGATTATAATGTTTTCAAAAAATAACTGTGAAGATTTTCCAGAACTTGTTAAGGTTGTTGTCACATAGGTATCAGAGCATAGATTTCAACCTTAGGACCTAGGTGCTCACACTTTGTTTCACTAATATGCAGTTTTTTCCAAAAATGGAAATTTTTTTCCTTGAAATTTTAAAATGTTCCCGAAAATGAAATTCTTGAGATGGATAAAAATTTTGAAAATAAAATTTCCAAAAATGGAAATTTTTTCGAAAATGGAAAGTTCCCATTAAAAAATGTAAGTTTTTTTAAAAGGCCAAAATTTTATTCAAGTTTAATTTGGATTGGATTTTAAACATGTGAGCTACTAATGATGGTATCTGTTTTTCAAGATTAAATAAATATTAAAAGTGGAACTTGCATAAGAATCCATGCCCAAACTATCTATAGCTAGAAGGGGTTTTTGGAAGACATGTGAAGCTCATTTCATCATCCAATCAGAATTTTCATTAATGACAAGCCGACATAATATTGTTTTCTCATTATCCCATGATGTAACTGCTTTTATGCAATTGGATGATGATGTACCATGAGCTCCCAAATTAAATGTAATAGCTTGATGCTTCTAGAAGTGCAATTGCAGCCATTGGATGAATTAAATCCTAGCCATTGATTCAAAATGTAATTTTCTATAAAAGGCCAGTGCCTTCTCATTTGTAAAGGGGGTCAGATTTAGGGGTTAGAATAGTTGATTAGAGGTTGTAAAAGCCAGAATTGGCTAAGTTAGAGAAGTTAGTAGCTGTAGGAGAGAGGGGAGATTGAAAATTGTTATGTAATGCTGGAGAAGTTAATGCAATTGGATTGTTGATTTGGAAAGCTTTGTGTTACACTTTGACAGTTTATGGTTTCTTGTTCTCAATTCTCAATGTTAGATGTTAGATTTCAGTTCTTTTGCAATAATGGTAAAATGTTAATGATGTTGATCGATCTCCGGTCCATACTTTTAGCAATTTGCTAATTGTAATTTGCTGTGTAAACTTAGTTTGGGCCTTATTTTGTGCTAAGTTCAACTGTGGATGCTTGTTTACATTGCGCTAGTTATTGGGTATGTGAATGAATGTTCAAAGTTTGAAAATCCTCAGTTTCCTTAGAAGATTGTACCATTTATGTGGAGTTGTAGGCTTGTCCTTGATCAAATAGAGATTGGTTTCATTGGGGATTTGTCCATATGCAACATTCATCATTGTTGTGATTGATCTTAGGTTTTAGTATTAGAAATCTCTCTAAAACCCTTATCTCTTTTGCTGTTTATTTTGAATCTGGGTTAGTTTTAGGACTGAAAGCATCACCATATTGTTGCATCTGATGAAAGTACGCTTCCAACATTGTTCATTTGTAAGTCCCCTTGTGATTACCAACATTTTCACATTATCACTGAGTTGTTTATGCATTGTCAAGACCTGACATTAGAGACCTTGGGGTTATCTCTTGAGGCTTGCTGATAGAGATTTACCTTTCAAGAGAGATAGAATATCATATTCTGTCTGAGTTGTTGCTGTGCAGGAAACACCATCAATAGAGAGGAGAAAGCCCTGGCCTCGCTGAAATCCTATGAGCAATTAGGGGTGCAACGTCACCACCTCCTTCTATACCAGAGGAGTTGCAAGCTGAGTTGAATGCCCTTCATGCAAAAATAACACTATAAGAGCAACAAATTGAAGAATTAATCAGGAAAAAGGAGCAAGGGACCAGCCATAACACTATAATAGGAAGCAAGGAGCTAGATAGAGAGCTCAATGAATGAACTAATTCAGACTATGAAATCAACTCCAAAATTCCCACTTATAGTCATTCTCTTATAGGGAAACAATGAAGTATGGGAAAGGACCCAATGATTCGAGAACTGAAGAAGATGCAAGCACCTAAGTTTGATGGTACTGGGGGTGGAGATGTAGTCAAATCTTGGATAGTGGGGATGAATAAATATTTTAGGATATTAGAACTAAATTCCAATACTAAGGATATAATTTCCATCTATCAACTAGAAGGTGAAGCCTCGTTGTAGTGGGACCATCTGGTGGAAATCAAAAATTATGAAATAAGTCAATTGACTTGAGACAAATTCACCAGGAAGTTTTGTAAGGAGTACGTGTTCGTCCATCATCAAGACTAGAAGATAACTAAATTTCACTCCCTACATCAAGGGGGAATGTCAGTAGCAGAATATAAGGCCAAGTTCATGAATTTACTGTGTCATGTGCACTATATGAAGGAAGAAGAGGATTGAGTGAACAAGTTTATTTTGTGATTGAATAAAAATATTTTGTACACCACCAAAATTTCTTAACCTAAAAATTTGAACTAGGTTGTGGAGGTAGCCTTAGTCGCTAAGGAGAAGAAAGAAGGCCCATTCTTCTAACTGCTTGAATAATAAATAGAAGGATTCTCAGGAAGCTAAGCCTAAGGGAGAATATTCTCAGAAATTTAAGAGGGGTCATAAATAAAGAGATAATTGAGGGTTAGAAATTCAAAAGGATGGAGGAGACAAAAGATAAAAATCATCTAGGCAAGTGGCTTAGATTGTAAGGAAGCTAAGGTAGCAGAACAACTTCCTACACTAATCTTGAGAGAAGAATAATGATTTTTTTTTATAGATATTTAACAATTACAAAAACTTAAACAAAAATAAACATAAATATCATGCATACCACAACACAATGATTTACATGGGGAAAACCCTTTTGGGAGAAAAACTCCACACTCCAAAAGCCACCCAATATATTATTCAGAAATCACAAAGATTAAAATATACTTGCAGAGCAAGCTTCTCACACGAATATCACCAACCAGAGATCTAGAGACAATAAGACAACTATCAGACTCTCAAAATACATCACCGTCTATAATCACAGTACAAAACCCTAATAAAATAGGGTTACCTTCTAGGGTAAGACAAACCAACAAAATATCCACCATTAGATCTAAAACCTAATAATTAATGGTCTAGATTTACAATGTATCATTTATTTAATGTATGTCGGCCATTTTAGGTGTTTTCTAAAAAAGTTTACAAAAAATTCTTTACACGCATCCCACTCCTCCCCTTGCTACCATTGTAAATTTTAAGTCATTTGATTCTTTCAACTAAGGGTTCAGTGTCAAATATGGTCTCTACTTTAATTTTTTAAAATACAGTGACAATGTCCCTAGATCCTTCTAGGTCATCGTGTCAGGGGTGTTGTTTCCATGAAGCCTTATTTCTTCCTTTCCTTCTATGACCCATGAATTCCAATACTAAATAGTAATATTAGTGCAACAAAGTGTGAGCACCTAGTTCCTAAGGTTGAAATCTATGCTTTGATACCTATGTGACAACAACCCTAACAAGTTCTAGAAAATCTTCACAATTATTTTTTGATAACATTATAATCATGATATCAACAATTAATTAACAACCAAGAGTAATAATACAAGTTTATTCCCAACAACAACCATTTACCATTTATTCCTACAAGTTTGGCCATTATTTCTAGTGATTTAGAATATAAAGGCCAATGAAGTAATCCTAGCTAACATTACCTAAAGCTTACTAATAGTGTCCTACAAGGTCATGTGGACTTCATATCTTCAACTTGCCTTAGTTCATCTTCGAGGTGAAATATGATCCCTCCAGATGGATATAATCCCTATCCACTCCTCTGAGTAGATTCTGTGGCTCGAGATGAGAGAGTAGACAACTATAATAGCCTGCTGCGCTTAAGATCAACTTCCTAATGATCATCTACCCAAGGTGTTCCAAGCAATTGTAAACTAAGATACCACCAACACTGTATCTAGTTATACCACCTCATTACTACGAAGTATGTCTAGTCTATTACCTACATTAATGTTATTAAAATTTATTTTCCCAGTAGTCCATTGGAAAACTAAGTGATGAAGGTGGTCCATCACTTGCATGTTGTTGGCCTTAAGGCCCACATGCTATTGGAAAAAATCATCCAACCCTCTAGCTTACTTTGGATGTCCATCACTAGAATGTCACTAGACCCAAGACTTGCATGCTCTTGGAAGAATCTATTTAGAATTCTAAAGTAAAATGAGGTATGCATCACTGACATTTCACTAGCTCCAAGGACGACATGCTCCTGGCATAATCTATCTTGCTATCCAAGGGGTAAAACTAATAGTCTCTCAACATAGTATGCTCCTTGACTCTTTTCAATATAGAAAATGGATAAGCTTATCTCTGAGTGGGTCATAGGATTTTTCTATCAGGGATCAACTAAGATGGATAGGAATAACATACATATTAGAGGATTACCACCTCTACTTATACCCTCATAGGGTCCTACTCCATATTTTGTCATAAAAGTTAGTGCCTGCACCTAGCTTAGCACTATAATTGGAAGAGAGGTTCCTAACTCAAAATAAGTAGGTTCTGAACCCAACCACCTCAAAGGTTCAACTACCTATTCTGATGTTGTGATCTACTTGTGGGGTTCCAAATTCTATTCATTCTCAAATTATTATGGTTGTTACTGAACCAAAAGTAGGTAACCATTCCTTCCTATTAAAATTTGATAAGGTAGTCAACTTGCTACACATTCCATGATGGTTCACTATTACCATTCCCCCAAATCAAGAAGTATTGTAAGTATTTTCATTTTAATTCAGTCATGAGTGGAATCTGAAAGGTGTATATAGATGGAGCATTAATCACTCTTAAACTCTTCCAGTTGGAGGTGGGTGATGGGGTCCTTTATTAGCCTATTTTCTATTACTTTTATGCATACTTTTAGGAACTTTTAGATATACTGTTTAGAAAATACTCCTACATTATGCTATCTTTTCATACTTATTATACAACCTTGGAACTAAAATCATAGTAATGGAAATATGGTTATGACATAATAGTATTGCATGGTTTATATGTAAGTATGCATGAAATGTGGATATAATTATATGTTTTAATAATGGTAGTTAGTCTTGTGCACATGCTTTGTGAATTAACCTTTTTGCAACCAAGGAGGAACTGTAGCACGTAGCAACTGGAAACTATAACCCACAACAAAAGGAAGACTAGGACAAAAAAATAGGGGAGTTCTAGATTAAGTTGAATGCAATAACTATTGTTTGAAGACACCTGATGGATATTGAACGTGCATCATTATAACAAGTTGATAAAGCACTAGAGAAGAACTCTTTTGCTAATAGGATTCTGATAAATGGTTGTGTGTTTTACATGTAATTTTGTTTAATAGATTTTCAATTCTAAATTAGGATTCTTCTTTCTTTTTAGTTATGGTTTGACAATTCAATCTTAACTATACTCTTTGATATCTAGGAGTGGAAGTTAATGATTGTAGTTAGTTGTTGATTAGAATAAGACTCCCTCGAGCTTGTATATAACTAATGGTTGAGTCCTTAGATAGTTAGTTAATTTTTAGTATTTTGTTATCAATTATTTTCCAGTTTCAAGTTATCTATAGACATGATGGTTATTCACAATGATTTTCATTAAATACAATATGTGAAGAATATTTTATGTAATCTTTCATGATATGCAATAAATGAAGTCAATTTCACATAGATGCATAGAATCTGATAGTTAGATTTGGTTCTAGTTAAGTGAGAACAACCACTTGAGCAGGCCACTCAAAGTAACTATTCTTCACTTCATTTATAGCTATTTTTTCTGTTTAGTAGTTGTTTTTTATTTATCATTACTTTATGAACAACATGCAAATTAAATTAGAATATCATACCTTGATTATTAGTAATGAATGATCATGATCATGCATGTAATTGGTTAACTAGTAGTAATCCAGAGGTTAATTAGTTAAGTTGTTCGTTTTGATCAGTTTTGAGTTGATATAGTAGCAACAGTTAGTTATAGGTTAAGCTGTAGGCACCCGTAGCCATTAGCGCTAGTTTGTTTCTTTTACTGTTTTGCAATTCTGTGAGTTTTCCAACAAATAAATTTTTTTGAATAGGATAACTTAGGTAACCTTGAGTCTTTGAAGGAACATGTAGTGCAACACCATCACAAATTTATAAACCTTGGGTTAAAATTTTAATGTAGTCTTTGCAATGTTGAGTGGACTATTCAGCCAATGATACCTCTAAATTGTGTAGGTTCTACCAAGTTTAAAATACATTATTTGAGACTCTACATTTTTGGTGCTGTTACTGGCGATGGTGCTATCTTCATAGAATTTTTTTCTAAGCTTTCATAGTTTACATTTTGTTCTCGGCACTAAGACTATTAGATTTACTCTTTTTCACAACACCAAAAGATACACTTGTTAGCTCTCAAATTTGCACCCTTGCCAAGTTTCAAAACTTATCAATTTGGAGTAACATGGGAACACTCCTAGGTTGTGGGTCACCTAAGCTTGTAGTGGACCTCCAGATAAGGCTGGCTCCTAAATGGTGTCACCTCAACTACTGCTAAACTAATGCTTTTTTGAGGAAAGAGTAAGAAAGAAGCATGAAAATGATACTAACTAAAAGCTTTATAAGGTGATACACCAAAACACTAACTAAGACCTGTAAAACAACTTACACACAATTCAAACAATGAAAGAGCTTGGCTTACACAACTCATTTTGTATGCATCCTTGCATGAGTGTTTTATAAGGTTTTGAAGCTAAACTCTTAGAAGGAAATAAATTTCACAACTAAAAACATTTGCATTTATACCACAAATTATAACCTGCAACCTACATACTTTTCTACAAAAAGGTGCTAACATGAGACAAAATTACAAGGAAATGGACAAACCTCACTAGTAATCTCATCAATCAACTAAAATGCACACAGTAAAGTAGAAAATTAGAAGGAAAAAGAAATCAACTTCATTGATCTCCAAGGTAAAATTGCTATACAAGTTTGTAAAAGAGTTACAATACTGCTCCTGCTGAAAGAAAACTCCAAAAATGAGTTACCATACTACTCGAAAAGAAAGAACCAACTTCAAAATTGATGTTTGAAGTTACCTATGCTTTTTTGAATATTTCCCCACACACATACTTCTAGAAGCCTCTTGGTTGGATGCAACAAAAAAGCCAAAAATAAAGCACCCAAAACCCCTCCAAAAGGTCTCCAAAGTGAAGAAAATTCAAGCAATGACCTTACTCACAACAAAATCATGAGAAACTGACCTCAAATGCTCTCATTCCCTCCAAAAACCTAGTCAAAAACAACCCTCATGCTTTCCACATGTTGGTCAATCACCTCTAAATTCCCCACATGCTTGGCACAAGTCACCATGTCTCCAATTGCTTTGACTCATACCTTTGGTGTGTTCAACACACCACTATCTTGCATATACAAAACACTAATAAAGTGATTTTTAATAACATCACTTAAATTAATGTTTCGTACATTTTCAAATTGATGCAAGAAAAGCATAAACACATGAATTTGTTCCAAACTGAGTCAAACAAACCTATACTCTCCCCAAAGGTTGACCAACCTTCCCAACTTCCCCCTATATGCTTGAAAAAGCATAAAAACTGCATTTAAATCTATTTGCAGCATTTACATGGCATAATATATTATTTCTTGCATTAAAATAAAACACTTTAACTAAGTGATTTATAATACATCACTTAGTCAAAAGCTTTACATTTAAAGTGAATGCAAAGTAATAAGGGCTCGACCCATGTGGGAAATCAAATGCAAAACACAAGTCTTTGAAAGACTTACACACTTGGCATATACAGGGGGACATATTGAGTTTACTAGGGATGAATATTACACGGGGGTATTAGTTTTCACATGAAAAGTTAAAATAAAAGAAAAAATTGCCCTTTTTGCTTATCGACCAACTTAGGGAAAAAACCCTAAGCACAAATACTCGACCAAAACACTTTGTTGATTTCATTTTGCCTTAGCAATTTCATGAAACCTTCTTGGTTCCGCCAAGGGTTTACACCGAGCTTCTCTCAGGTGACTTCCATGGTGGATTCTGAAGTAGACAGTGGCATTTCACCAACAAAGTTATGGAAAAATCACCACAAACAAGCTTGAGGTAAGCTTTTGAAAGCATATTCAGTAATTTCTTGTTCATTTTTGAAGAGAAAAGTGCTTGAACTTGAGCTTGTTTGCAGAAAAATGGACATATGCTTTAAATATTTCTTTGCTATGCTGTTCCCATGCATTCCTCTATATTTTACTTGACATTTCTCTTGGTATATTTTTTTATATTTTGAATACCAAGGCTAAGAGTCTTTATAGAACATATATAGAACTTTTCCCTTCATGGCTATGGCCCCTAAATCTGCAGGTGTTTGGTTCTTTGCATTTCTCCTAGAGTGAATGGAGGAAAACCCTATCTCCAGGCACAACTTCACATTTCTTTTCTATTGATTTTTGAAAAAAAATATGAGCATATTTTTTTTCTTTTTGATGCCATGTAATAGCAACTGACAATGACATAATCCCCTTTTCTATGATGAGATCGAGCAAGACCATAATATGAATGAGACTTCATGAGAGAGCAAACAGTTGAAACAAGATCTATCTCAGTCAACTGTCCACAAAAAGAAAGCTGGCTTGTGAAGGAAAAATGGTTTGCAAAATGATTCTATGCCATTACACAGTATGGGTATAACTCAAAGACTCCACATCTTTATTCTTTCCTTCATGAACACTACCTTTTCCACTTGAAACCCAAATGATCATTTTTTTTTGAGGCTTTATCTGATGAAAACCTCTTCATATTTAGTGCTGCTGCGTCATTTTCTACTCATCTGTAGTGTCATTCTCCAAGCAAGTGAACTCTGAAAAACCATCATCCATAAACTTAGACATTTTGATCATTGAGGGAAGAAAAAAATTCCCTAACTCCATTCTTAATAGGGCTTCTATTCTAGAACTTTGTTTTCTTCTTTTTATAGCAGTCAGGGTCTCATTTAGATCCATGACAACTCTCTCATACCAAGATGCAACATTGGAACCCATGTTACCTCTATTTGAAGATCTTGAACCCTTTTAAGATAATAACATAACCACACTCTTTTACTATATTATCCCTTTCATATTTTGAAAGATTGTCATCTCTATTATCATGGCATTTAACATGATTGGGTTGCCCTGTCCATTCTCCTCTATTTTGCAGTCCCATGCATCTTCTTTTTAATGAGCTGTCATTATATTGAGAACTTTAAAGAAACATCCTTCATTTACAAAGCATGCCCTCATCACTCCTTTATCATTTTGTTGACTGCTCTTAAGGCTTCTTGGACTGTTATGATTGAAATAGTCATGTCCCTTCATGAAATCTGCTAGCACAGTAGCTACATATCCATGGTTAAAATTTTGCATACATAGACACATGAGTTTTCATTATCCTCATGCATTGATATCACTATATTCTCTTCTATATATGCTCTTACAGTCACTGTATGTTAGTGTCTTCAAACACATCGCATCTGAGCTGCATGACTGTCTTTATATTCATTGTGTTCTCTATCCTTTGCTTGCACAAGAATTGTTCCTCATGCATCTGGGCTATCTTTGATATAGATGACTGTCCCAAGTATCTTCTTTCATTGATAATTGCAAAATGCTACTCATCATGCATACTTCATTAATGGTTCCTTGTCACTTATAGATACAGTGCCTCTATATCTTAGAATTATCATTGTTTCTTCAGAATAAACAACCTTCTTGTATCATTTGTTACCTCTCATTGTATGCCATAATGATCATAACACACAAATGCAATGTTGACTAGAAATGTAACCTTAGTTACTCATTTGCATCACTGTGCTTTTCCTTTCTTAAATATTTCTCTTTAGGACAACACATTGAAATGGTTGTCTTGATCGTGCATTTCACTCATCACCCATAGCTACTCCATGTAGCTCATGATAGCTCCTGATTTTTTTCATACCTTACTACTGAAAGTAAGGTTGATTGCTAATGCATTTGATGATATCCTATACTCATGGATTAAAATTTGAAATCATATTTCAATTCCTATTGTCATGGAACTTTGTAGACTAGTTTTGATCCTATCACATAAGGATGTATGTGACATAAAGATGTATGCAATTTTATGATACTTTTCCTTCACCATCTGTGCAAGGCTATTTTGTGCCATAATGATTATGTAACAAATGTAACTTTAGGCCTCTCTTTGCATATTGTGAGATTATATTTTGATATGTGCTTAACAATTATGACAATGACTTAAAACAACTCACTATCATGAGTGATGAGCACTTACTCAATTGGACTAATCCCTCTTTAAAACAAAAAAAGGGTAGCATGCTAGGATCAACCCTTGTGGGAGCCCATTTCACTCCACATGCTATGAGCAAATGAAACAAAACAACAACACAAACTTCACCTATACCTGCACAATGAGCAAACATGTTAGATAAAAATAGAGCATATGATAGATGTGTTTGATAACCTTTCTATTTTCCTGGGCATTTGTGGTATGCAAACTATTTGGATGCTTATGAGGATCAGGCTATATGTGTATGGATGTTTTCATATGTATTGATTGGTAATATTTGATTTCTCTAACCAACTCTCTCTCACAAATGTAGGAATTCTTGGAGCAGCAGGGAAGGCAACTTGGAATCTTCTAGAATGAGGTTGTTAGGATGTTGTAAGAGCATCTATGACATGTATGACAGTTTTCATAAGATGCTATGATAGTATGATAGATTCCTATGACAAGTATGATAGATTCCTATGACAGAATATGCTATCTTTGACCCCAGGTGCTCATGCATAAGTTATGCCTTATGACAGCTGTAAGAGCATCTGCAAGAGGCTATTTTTTAGGATTTCATGACCTTTTCATGAAGGGAGGCATGGGTTTTTCTAGGTGGTATTGCTGCCTATTGTTTAGTGAAACCATGGTGGTTTTCATCCTCACAAATCTCTTTAAATAGGGGCCTTGAGCTAGAGTTATTCAATTCAGTTTTGCAGGTTTGCAAGGTAACAAGGTGCTGCAGGATTTTACAGGGATGATAAGAGAAGTCTATTGCTGCATGTAATATTTCATAATTTTAGTAATATACTTTCCTCTCTTTCGGTGGTGGAGTTTTTTCCCTTTGGGGTTTCTCCACGTAAATCTGTTGTTGCATGTGTTATGATTCTTCTATCTCTCTCTCTCATTCTTTCTTCACACTAAGGCTAAAGGTTAATCTACATATTTCAGATTTGCATTCACCTATTTAAGTTCATATTGCAAGCTTTCTTCACCTTGATAATCAACAATCAAAGTATGTCAAGGAAATGTTGAAGAAGTTTGAAATGAAAGATTCTAAACCGGTATGTACCCCTATGGTTAGTGGTTGCAAGTGGAGAAAGAATGATGAATCTCCTAAGGGTGATCAGAGCAAGTATAGATCAATGATTGGAGGAATGCTATATCTAACTATTACTAGACCAAATATCATGCATGCAGTCTGTCTTATGGCTAGATCTCAAGAGGATCCCAGAGAGTCACATATTGTGCAACAGTGAAGATGATATTTAGATACTTGAAGGACACTCCAGAACATGGTTTTTGGTATCCAAAGGATATTGACTTTAATTTTAGTGCTTACACTGATGCAAATTGGGCTAGTTTTGTAGATGAGAGGAAAAGTAAAAGTGATGGTGCATTCTTTCTTAGATGTAGATTGGTGTCATGGCTAAGAAAGAAAAACGATTCAATCTTTATCTTCTGTAGATGCAAAATATATTGCAGCAACATCTTGTTGCACACAATTGTTGTGGATGAGGCAAACATTAAAGGATATCAGAGTGGTATATGATGAACCAATTTAGATATCTTCTGTGATAATACAAGTTCTATCAATATATCAAAGAGTCTGGTAATACATTCAAGGAAAAATCATATCTCAATTTGGTATCACTTTTTGAGAGAGAAGGTTGTAACGAATGAATTGAAGCTTGAATTTGTGCCTACAAAGGATCAAGTTGCTGACATATTCACCAAGGATTTTCCTAAGGATACTTTTGAGTATCTCAGGGAGAAGTTGGGGGTTATTTCCCCTCCTTTGAACTAGATGCATAAGAAGAAGCATCAATACAATGGATCTCATGATTTATTCTTTGTTCTGGACAAATGTTGGTGGCTACCTCTCAAGGGGAGTAGGTAGTGGTATTATTGGTTGTTGCAATCAGGATGAGTGAGTGTTTTCATTGTGTAGTGATTGCTAGTTGATGCAGTATATTGGTGTGTGACCCTAAGGGGGAGTATGTAGAGTAGTAAAGGAAAGGAAGTTGCAAATCAGTACAAGGCTATTTGATATCAATGGGAGACATGCAAATATGTTGCTATTTTCCATTGATGTCAAAGGGGGAGAATGAGTCATGTGAAAAATGAGGTGAGCTAGTTGACAAAGGGAGAAAAAAGATAAGATGAAAATAAAAGACCCATATTTATTGCTTAAGATAAAATCATTTTTCTCATTTATGGCTCAGGTAAATCTTTTCATAATAAAGGCACTGTGATGCATATAGCCTAGGAAATTTAAAGGTTTTAGAACACATGTGTGCAAATAAAAAACTTAAGGTACTAGGGAAAAGAGACTGGCAGAGCATGACAAAGGGGACATTGCTAGAAACTTAAGTTATTTGTGAAAAATATAGCTTATAATTTGATTGGCCAGAGACCCATACACATCAATGATAAATGGGGAGCAAAAGATCATTTCACGAGCTCACAAGAAGAAGATAATAACATGAGATGCTTATGCGAATCTAAGAGGCTATGCAAAATGATGCCGCATGTCATGTGAGGCCCAGTAAAGCACAAAAGCTTTAATAGTAAGTAAAATATACTAAAAGCAGTAGGTTCACTCGATTCTCTAGCAAATGGGGCTAGTAAACAGATTGGATAAAGGCCTTAAAGTTATAACTTAAAGAGCCAATAAACTGAAATAAAAAGGTCAACGATCAAAAATAAGAAAAGGGAAAGGGCCTCAAGTAGGTCTTAGGGTTTTAATGAAGGTTATGGTTTTTCAAATTCCTAATTAATAATTTTTAATAAACCCTTACAAAATCATAAGATTTTTTAAGAATTTTAATGGATCAAGATAGCTCAGAGGGATATAAATTACATAAGTACCACTAGGATCACTAGATAAGAGTCAATGATGTGTGATAAGCACTCATGATACTTAATATATACATGAAGGGAATACCAAATGGAGGTTTATAAGGATCTATATTTAAAGCTCTAATGGATGAAAAAAAGGATATAAAAAACCAAACCATGTGTGGAAGGGAGATGAAGGTATGGGTTGATTTTGAATTTGAAATAAAAGATGAAACCACTTAGAATATTAGATATTAAAAAAGGTACAAGGATAAACATTAAGTTCAAACCCTAGGTGGTGTAGGATTAGTTAGATTCACTAAAATGTAAAGGAAATAAATAAACATCTACAAAATATCTAGGGTGAATAAATTAATCTTTACTTCAAAACATTCAATAACTAAGAGCCAAGTTTGATAACTTGATTGATTAATGTTAATAAAGATAATAAATAAATATGTGCTAAAATGGAAATTGAGAGTTAGAATTTTTATATCTTAGATGTGAAGTTACATGACTACACATTGTGCTAGAAGATTAAAAAATAAGTTCTAACATTAGATCTAGGATAAATAGGTTGTGACAAATAGGGTAGGTACAAGAAGTTGGGTCCACAAAAATGTTCAAAAAGTGGAAGTGTTTTTCCTGATTTTTAGAATTTGTCATAGTTGGACTTAAAATTTGACGCACTTACACATTGTATCTTAAAAAAATTCAGTAATATGAAATTTAGTATTTTTAGTCTAGTTTTTAAATATGTAATTTATTCTAATATCCAGATTATACAAAATAATTTCTAATGTGCATGTATAAAAACCACTTTTTAAAAGTCATTTTGTTAGGACTATACTATGTGCATGTACAAACACCATAATTTGATCTACATAAAAGTATTTTTTTAATTACTTTTGGGGAAATATGTGTATTATAATGAAGATTGATGAGGATATTTTTTAGAATTTTTTTCTTAATTTTATTTATTTATTAATTTTTTATTGGCCCTAATTGTTGGTTTTTAAAACCCTTATGTATGGACACGATAACTTGACCTAAACTTATCATTTTTTTGAATTTTCAATTTTTTTCATTGTGTAAAGAATTATTTATAGATAGATTCCATATAATTTTTTAACAAGAAAATTAACAAATTAAAAGTTATCAAAAAAATATGAAAACTTGACATTTCAAGTTTATGGACCCATTTCCTCATAAATTAATTTAAAATAGAAAAATAATCCAATCATAAAAATATTACATATTTTAAAACTAGACATTGTCATCTATAATAGGTTTTATTTTCATAAATAATTTTGAAAAAAACCTCATTAGCTATATTGCCAAAGTTAGTTTTTTCTCTTGAAATTGTCATGACCTTGTACTTGTGGTCCAAGGCTAAGTGTTGTGTTATTATGCCTTTTCTAAGTCTAAATCCAAATGAAAAAACATGTATTGTGAGTTTCAATTTTTTTGGAATGAGTACCAACTTTAAAATGGGTGCCTATCCTAAAAAATGAATGGGTACCTATTTTAAAGATGAAAAATGACACTTCCCCTGAACGTGGACCCAACTTCTTGCACTTACTCAATATACTCTATGAAATTTAGAACCATATATAAAGATTCAGATCAAGAATGCAAAGGTGGATTTAAGCCTCATGATGGAAACATAAATCTTAACCTTTTTTGTGTGACCTTAACCTTTAATAATTTAGTTATTGATTATCTTGATTATAACTTTTTGGTTTTAGCTTAGTATTACTTAAAATTGGATGCATTAGAAGCATAACAATTAATTCTAAACCAATTATTCTTAAAATTTATGTAAGTTGAAGTATGTACCTACAATTTTAATATTCTTGTGTAACCTTGAGCCCCATGTGTAGTTTTGACCTAAATCTTGTGGTTCTAACCTTAATATTTTTAAATATTTAGTACCCACAATAATTATTTATATATTTATATTTGAAGGAAAATGGTGGTGCTAGGAAGTACTATGGAGCTTGGTAAGCTAGGGTGTAAAAGTGTAGTAATTTCTCCCTTACATCATGGCCTAGTGTTGTGATTGAGTCAATAGTAAAAAGATAGAATGACTATGAAGATGAATGTTGATTGCTAATATAGTAGGATAAGGTTGATATGAACCTCAAAATGTTGGGGATAAATGTGTGAATATGTTTTTCTCAATGCAAGTAACACAATGATTTTCTTGATGTGTTTGAATATCCAAAATGACTTAGGGGTTCCTTTGTTAAATACACACCATAGACACATAATGAAAGACAATTTTAAGACTACTTTAAGAGCCTATACATGTGTGTACATTATTTAAATCTAGAAGGTCCATCTTAAAAACATAAACATGTATCTAAATCAGTTAATTAGGTGGATAAACATAACTATAATAGTTGTGAGAGGGAGATGAAATGGAGTAAGTCAATGATAAAATCAGATGGACTCAAATCTACTTGTCATTTACATGCCAAACATTCATTACTCCTAATTATATATACATCTATAGAGAAACACAATGAACTAACATAGATATCTTAAATATATTTATCTAAAACAATTTATAAGCTATTAATTTTAAGACACCAATCTAACCTATATCATAAATCTAATAAAGACACCTTGAAATCAATATCTCTCAATATTTATTAAACATATTTGAGATATCTATACTAATTCTAAAAGAACTTTTTTACAATCATAAAAACATATCTATTATTATTATAAAATAGCAATAAAATAAAATAAAATATATGTCTTGGATCTCTACAAATATATTAATATCTAAAAACACAAGGAAAATTCTTTATAATATATAATTAAATAGGAATGAATATCTTTGATCTTTAAAAATATATAAATATCTAAAAACACAAGAATAATTCTTTATAATATATAATTAAATAAGAAGTATTCATTAAAAATAATATACATCAATGAATAAGAAAAAATTAAAAGACAAAATATATCCAATCTAATTCTTAGAATGCTAACAAATCACATACAATATTAAAATAACGTGTCTTTGATCTCTACAAATATATTAATATCTAATAACACATGGAAAATTCTTTATAATATATAATTAAACAAGAAGTATTCATTAAAAACAATATACATCAATTAAGAAAATATTAAAAGACAAATTATATCCGATCTACTCCTTTTCACATTTTAACTAATTGTATTTTGAAAAATACAACATCCAATATTAATAACATGTCTTTGATCTCTACAAATATATTAATATCTAAAAAACACCTGAAAAATTCTTTATAATATATAATTAAATAGTAAATATCTGTTCTAATCCTTTTCACATTTCAATGAAGAATACAACAAGAAGAAAGAGAACATAGGGTGCCAGCAAATCACATCCAATGTTATTAACGTCCATTTAAAAGACCAAAACTTAATTGGATTGGAGATGTCGCCCTTTCTGTCCAAGAAAATTGCTGTTTTTGTATTCTTTTTCATGGTAGTTGTATTAAGAGTCGCTTATATGAAGCCTGAGAATGTATCCAAATATCTAAACCTTAAGTACATTGAACTTCTGCAGCAATGACTGAATGCTTTGGATGCATCTCATTAAAGACTCTGGACGATGTCTGTAGTCCAGATCGAAGATGCCATGATAATAAGTCTTCTTGTCCCATTTCCGGAGGACCAACAACAGGAAATTCTTCAATCCTGAGGATTATTCATGTGGGTGGGTATGAGGAAACTTTTACTGAGCCCATATCTGCTTCAGAGTTGTTGAATCAATACCCTGACCATTGTCTGACCTTTTCAGATATATTTAGAAGGCCTTGGGCTGTTGTAAGCCCCGAAAGAAGGCTCCTTCCAGGAGAGAAATATTGCCTTGTAAGTTCTTCTATTGTTAAGAAGCTTCAATTGGAGTTGCTCCAGAACCTCTCCGGAAAACCACTTGTAGATCATAATCATAGAGCTATTGTTTCAGAGGAAACTAATGCTTGCATGAATGTTCGCCAAAAGGCTAGGATAAGTGCAAGGGAGTTTTATACCAGGGGTGAAGATCATTGCAAGAAAGATTTCTAAGATGGGACCATCAAATATTGAAAATAAGTTTACCAGAAATAGCCCACAATATTGAGTATGCAAGATGGAAAATGGAAAGAATAATATGGAAGAAGCTTTCTTTGCTCACATTAAGAAGAGAACCCCTGCAACACAGCATAGCTTCGGGGTTGGCCTCTTGAGCCTGAACCGGTAGAAGAAATCAGGTCTCTGGCTGATCATATCTACCAAAGCTTGTTGGTAATGTGTTTACCTATTTTAAACCTTTGGTTGAACTGAAAACTATTAGTGGGTTGGAATTGTTTTGAGTTTATTTTGTGGCAATTCTTTGAGACAATATTTTTACAAATTGTTTGAATGTGTAAGGGGTTGTGATCAAACGGTTAAAGTATTTTGCTTTCAGATTCAAGTTTAGATTTGAAAATTGATATGCAAGGTAGAATTTTAGGTAGTGTACCAATTCACTCAAATGCCCCTTTGAAATATATTTGTAGACTATTACATAAATATAAAATAAAAGAAAACAGTTGGAATGGTTTTTAACAATTTACCAAACCTATCTATGCTAAAAAAGATAATGACGGCTGGGCTCCCCCTGACATCACTTCAGATCCCGCTGATGTATGGAAGAAATCAGATGACAGGGACACACCGCCCTCTGCTAGCACTGCCATGGCCGCTTGATGACCTTTTATTTTTATGTGTTTGTAATATTTTCTTCTTTCTGGGCTTTGCACATGTGACTCCGGCTCTCTGGGCACAACCCATGTGACTTTCAGGGTGTGCCTTCTTACTACGCAACTTTTTTTTGTGAATATGTATGATTATCTTTTAAATTAATATAGATACTATGCCTATTCATCAAAAAATATTTATGATCTAATAAGCATTGAAATTGGATTGAATTTTTCATATCTACCGACATGAATTGAATTCCTCTATCCCTCCACACTTTGAAAATTATATAGCTGATTTAACAACTTTTTTTCCCTGTTTAATTATTCTTATATTATAACCATTATACACATGTGAATATATATCAAACACAAACCATACCTTAAGATTGCAATATGAAACATGTCTACTTAGTAAGAATGACATTCTATTTCCCTTACAACTATCATACTTTTTCATTTAAATCCTATTACATTTAAACTATATTTGCACCTAATTAATGTGTATTTATTTTCTATCAAGATAACATAGTTGATGTATTGGTATGTAGATGACATACCTGCCATTTATAATGTAAATCTTGGAACCTATTTCATGCCTATATTCTTATTGTCATCAAATAAAATCAATCAAAATGTCACAATGCTACAATACTATAATTTTATATTCTACCATGTAAATATATGCATGTCCACAATTTTAAATATATTTGATATGCTGATTTTTATCTCAATACTTGGCTTTCTACAAACATATTTTTTTTATCAATCAATATTATTGCATTGCATCTATACAATCACTCTCCATAAAATGAAGTTCGATTGTTATGTGAACATCCCTCTATAGATGGTATGGATGTGAGTTGTTTATTTTTTAGAGATCCATAAAGTGTAAGTAACACCATTCAAGTTTAATTTAGAAATAATTTCTTGCTATATTTAAACAAAAAAATTGTAAATATCACATTCAAGTTCATCTAAAGTCCAATACAATATTTAAAAACCAAAAAATATAACACAAATGATTTATTTTTTTATTCATTAAGGATGATGGCACACACTTTCTCACAATCACCCACAATTTAATTAAAATAATAAAGTTTTCCCCTAAATTCCTATAATTGCACTATGATAATACACATTTTCTCCAAAATGCCTATAATTTATTGATGATTATACATGTTTTCACTAAATTCACTATAATTTCATTGGAATTCACACCATCATTTGTGATTAATTGATTATAATTTCATTGGCAATAAGGCGCCACTATTTGCTCTTAATTTCTTATAATTTCATTGGCAATCATACTACATTTTGTGATCAATAGATTATAATTTCATGGGTGACCAAATGACCATTTTCTCTTAATTAACGTAAAAAGGTAAATGATTAAAGAATAATTTAAAAATAAAAAAAATTAAAATAACAAATGATTGAATTGATATTAAAGCTTAACCTTGTAATATCTCAGTGATGGGGAGCATACTATAATAAATAGTGTGCTAATCTAGACTATAATAAATAGTGTGCTAATCTAATTTTGTTCTTAGATATTAAAAAATTAATTCATGGGTGATATAAAACTTCTTACACAAAAAGATTCAAAATTTAGAGAAATCAAATGCTATGAATATAGTATCTATTCGTAATTTTCAAGACCCCAAAAGTAAAAAATCTACCAATTGGAAAGAATCACCATTTATATCCTTAGCTTTAAGGATTGATCAAGAAGAATTTAATCAAGGAAAATCATTGTGGTAGTTTGGCTAGACATTTTAGATTTGGATTTTTTTTTAAAATCTTAATGAGATGTATTATTGGCTAAAGATGAAGAGTGAAGCCAAAAAAATTATGCAAGGATGCATTTTTTGTCAATATGCCAAAAGGGAGAATCAAAAGATGAAACCGTATTAGCCATTTCTAATTATAAATAGACTATGAGATGGAAATAACATGCACTTTGTGCTTGGGTTTCTAAGGACACAAAGACATCAAGGTTTGAACAATTTTGTGTTTGTTGATAGATGACAAAAATGGTCCATTTTGTAGCTTACAAAAAAAATATGCCACATATATTAGAAATATATTCTTTATGGGGGTTCTTAGGTTGCATGGCTTAAGAAAAAGTATAAGTTTAGACTATGAGACCAAGTTTATAGGATAATTTTGGAGGACTCTTTAGAATAAGTTAGGTACAAATTTGAAATTTAGTATTGTATATCTTTGTCAAACAAATAGATAAATTAGATTTTTTTTCTTTTTCTTTTAGTAAAAGGCATTAAGCTGACTATATATATTATATAATAGAAAATATTACATCATAAAGTAACTGCAGCTATTCTAGGATTTGGAAAAAGATTCCACTTACATTTCCACCCTATCTAGATACCACTATTGTGATATGAAAATGCCTAAATATGCTATAAATACAAAATGTCAACTTCTTATATGACATAACAGTTGACTTTGTTACTAGTATGATAACACTTTAGCATATACTAATTTCTTACATACTTAGGCCTGTGTTATCAAAAACAAAAAAATATTCACCAACTTGTAGATGCATTGTCAAGAGTTTCCTACTGAAGAAATTTCCCAATTCCCTTCTTTCTGCATAATCTGATTCATTGGCAGAGTTTCTTGTGAGTTTGTTGTTACATTCATGTCTGGAATGAGCAGTTGAGGAAGAGGCCTGATTTGCTGGACATTCTGATCCACTGGAGCTTCTTGTGATTTCATTGTTGCCATCATTTCCTGCTATGGTGCAATTGGAGGCCTGATATTAATAGCTTGGTGACAATGGTGTGTTATAAGAAAAGACATTGCATGATATTTGTGCTTGACCATTGATAATTCTAAGAAGTGGGATTTAGTACTACTTCAAGCCAAATTTGTTTGCAATGACTCTATAAATATAAGCACTAGTAAAATTCCGTTCCAAGTTATTCATGGGTACTACCCAAGAGGTATTTTAGAATTAGGAGAACTGAAAAAATTAAGGACCATGTGAGAAGTGCTAAAGGTGAGGATTTTTAAAATCATATGAAATATTTGAACTAGCACATAAGGAAAATATTAGGTTAGTGTAGCAAATGATATAAATAGTAGGAATATTCTAAAATAAGAAATAATTTTTGAAGTCAAGGACATGGTCTTTTACACATTTGAAAAGAGATGTTTCTATGTCATACCTACAATAGATTAAAGTGGAGGAAAATCAATCCTTGAAAAATTATAAAACTACCAATGAGGCTAGACATATCTCAAATATTTAATGTTTTTAATATATACAATTATTATGAGAGAGAGACATCATAGTAGGGTGAGAAAGATGAAACATCACTAGAAAGATGGATGACATAGCTACTCAGAAGAGAACGAGAGGAGATTGGGACCATTTTTTGATAGAATTAAAATACATAATAATTTATTTTATTTTATTTTATTTATAATAATAGCTTTGTAGATTAACCCTTGATATAAATAATGTACATGATTATAATTCAAGACATAATAAATAATTTAAATACTTACAAAATAAATTAATACTTCAAAATAATTAGTATTAAAACATGTGAAGGTGAACAACTAATTTTACCTTTATTTGTAAAACACAGTAAAACAAATTGTTTCACATTAAGAAGTGAAATATAAAAAGCTAATCTACAAGGTCTAAATTTGATGACTATATAGTTGTTACTCATTTTTAACTATAAAATATAATGAAAATTTTATGAAGGCTATATCACTTGAAAGAGAATTATTTTAATTTTTAAAAAATATATATGAATATTTACATTTATATATTGTCTATACTTTTTTCTAAAATACAGCAGGCTTTAATATTTAAAAGGAAACCTCAAATATATAACTATTAACAAACACGATCAACCATCAATTTTAAGATAATATGTGAATTCTCTTTACAAAAGTTTAAAGTAATCCACAAAATTTAGGTGAGATGTTCTAATACAAATAACTAATAACTATCTAAAAAGAAAACCTAGTTGGCTAAGATAGAATAGCAAAATAATTGCTAACAAAAATTCTAGTGGTAGAAGGGTAGTAATTTTCACCTTGTCTATATCGTAGCCAAATATAATTATTGGGAATATTTTCAAAAGTAAGCAACCAATTTTAATAATATTGTTTTTTTAATAAAATGGATGCAACCTAATCCATAGAGTGTACCTCCATAATTAATGGTGGACAAAGGGAAAAATATACTTCTCAATTTCAAAATAGAATGGGAGATAATCCAGAGCTATCAAATCCTACTATATGGGATGCCCCAATCCTCTCCATTTAAAGAATTTATCTAAGTGGTTGAGGTCCTAATAAATGTTGAAGCCTTACAGTAATGTAGTAGTTCGTTCACGTCATAAAAAATGGGAAAAATGTTTGTAAATTTTAAAAATGTTGTCGAATGGGTTAGACAATTTTGTAGAGTGTAGTACATCATAAATTGCATACCCTTGCAATTTTTACACTACACAATTTCCTCTCTTTAGTGATCAAATATCAAATATTTAATTTGAAAATGCTAGCACCAGAATTCTCCATTTCTAACAATTTTATTATGTTGTTGATTCTTTAAGTTGAGAATTTTTCAAAAAAGAGCACTTAGTGTAGACATCCGCATGAGGTGCTAGCTTCTCTTGAAAAAATGTGATTCCACTATCCATTGGAGTGTTAGCTTCCCATGGATTTTTTAGATGTAACACGCTTGCATACAATTGTGTTGAACAAAATCGACTCGACAGTTTGCTATTTTATAGAAAAGAAGGTTGATTTTCTCTCATTCTCTCTCACACATTTAAAGAAGTTATTCCATTTTTCAATAACAAACTTGAAGCAATGCATTTTCTCTTGGAGGTTTTTTTCAAAGCTTCTAGGCGATTTCATTCTTTTTTTGTTCCCTTTCTTTTATATCTCATTTTATGTTAGCATTATAAAATTATAGATCTTAGCATATTGTCATTAAATAATTTATATCTCAAGTTATTGGATTTTTATTTCAAAGCTATCATATTTACATTTTTTCAATACTTATTAAAAAATCTTGGTTTTTGTAGAGGTAGAAATATCAAAACCGAGGTTTGACTAAGGAAAGCCTCTAAACAACCAAACTAAAAATATTTTTCTCTTTCTTTTGTATGTGTAGGTTATTTTTTAAGAAGATAAATTTAATCTAGTTATATCTCAATTTTTTTTCTTCATTTCCTTTCCATTTTAATAGTCAGTTTTACTATCATTTTCAATATGTGCAATATTTCTCATTCTTTAGAAACATGTCATTTGTATTTTGTGTGTGTAGGAACATATTCTGGACATTCTATGTTTTCTATTTCGCATATGTGTTGAATGATAGAGAAACATGAGGACGTCCCCTCTATGCATTGGTGTCCATGGTCGAGGCTTCAAAAAAGGTACATAATACTCTTCAAAATTAGTACTTTCCCTTTATGTATAAATTAGTTTGTAATTTTCATAATGTAAAGATATAATTAAATTTCTAGTTCTCTATGACTAGGCATTTCAAATTGTAATTGAATATTTTATATTTCCATTTGGAATTCTAGTCATAGATACTTGTAAATGGATAATATACATAGTTTAGGTTCGTTAGATTACTTTTCATACAATATATGGAGGTAAGGAGCTTTAGTAGGTTTTCAAAATCATAAAAACTGTGCAAAATAATCCATGTGATATTCTTGTTGCAGTAAATACCCCTTAGTACAATAAGAATTACACAATAAGAGACACTCTTTCCACTTGTGTTGGGTTAAATGACTTGGCTTTACATTCTCTAACTAATTTTTATTGAATATACACAAAAATGGAAAACCTAATAGATCATGTGTAAAGCAAGGTATGCATTGGGCACTAAGTCCAAATAAATACAATAATTATCTTCTCCAAATCTTCATTGAATGCAATTGTATGACTAGTCAAAAAAAGAACTCCTCGTTAAATTTATCATTTCATAACTTTTTCTGAACAATCATAAATTTTAAATACTAATAAATTGTACAAACTTATTATTACATATCATAAACAACACAAAAATTATAATTAAAAATGATTTTTTTATAACCACTAAAAATATTAATTAATAATTTAAAAAATATTTAGATTTTACTTTACCAATGATATACACATTATAACAAAATAATATTTGATTTAAATTAAAAAATAAAAGCAATCAATTAATAAAAAACAGAAAACTAATAACTAAATATATAATACTGACCATAATAATATCTACCTAAGAAGCAGGTGCTTATAACGTCCATTTCAGAGAACAACCGAGGAAAATATTGTTATTCGTATTGCAGACGAATACATCGAGAAAGGTCATTTTCAAAATCCTCACCGATGTTAAAAAACGACCATTTCAGAAGACAACCGAGGAGAAATTTTTTATTCTCATTGCAGACAAATACATTAAAAAAATGCTTGCTTTGAGAAAGCTCATTTTTAAAAATCATAACCAATGTCAATAACGTCTATTTCAACAAATAACCAAATCTTTGGGGCTTAACTCCATTGAAGATATGTAGCAATGGCTGAAGAATGCTTTGGATGCATCATGGAGCCATTACTTCAGAGGAAACTAAATATTTGCAGTTTGTCTCTGCTTCTTTGCATGAATTTTTATACCAGAGGTGAAGATCACTGCATGAAAGATATCAAGGAGAGGTTACCATATGAAATTGAAACACAAAATCAGTTTACTAGAAGCTGCCCATAATATTGAGTATGTAGAGATAGAGAATGGCAAGAACAATATGTCAAAAGCTTTTATTCCTCCCTTTGGGAACTCCTGCATCGTACCCATTTTCTGTCAGTAAGACAAACCTTTGGTTGAACTGAAAACTATTAGGGGAGAGGACCCACTAGTTGTGCACCCTAGCTTTGCGCTTCTAATTATTTTATGTAGAAATTTCAAATCACTCTCAATTTTTTACAGCAGCTTACTTGGCAAGTCCCCTGCTTATAACTAAGGTTTGAGGGCCACATCATCAACTATGATGCCACATCAGCATGCTTTTTGTCAAGGTGTCCAAAAAGGCCCAAAAAAAGAGTGAGACCAATACTTGTACATTCACAATATGTTTTATTGAGAGCTGGTGTGGAATCACATGATTGGTTGCTTTTTAGATCAAAGGAAAACATTTTGTTTAATTATGGGTAGTCATCATCAACACTAACAACTTTAAAGTCACAACTATTGGTCCAATATTGATAAAAATATTGGCATTTTATAAACAACTATTATCACAACTATTGAAACATCCTTAGGTACTGGGTCCTCTCCCCTAGTGGGCGGGTATTGTTTTGATCTTAATTTGTCTCAATTCTCTGAGGCAATATTTCAAATATTGTTCGAATGGTTTCTAATAATTTATCAAACCTTTTTCCAAAATAGTTATGCTTTGATAAGCATTGGAATTGTTTTTTTTTTGTGTCTCCCAAAGTTTAAAGTTTATTAAAATTTGTGTTACTCTTTGAGAATAGGGGAGAGGGGCCCATAGTGGAGCACCCTAACTTTGCATTTCTCAAAATCCTATGTGGAAATTCCAAATCACTCCCAATTTTGTACAACAATTTATTTGGCAACTCACGTGCTTCTCTAAAGGTCCAAAAAAAAGTGAGACTGATAGTGATGCACTAAGTCATGTTTTATTGGTGCACAGATGTGACATCACATGATTTTTCAGTTTGTGTACTTTATGGATGAAAAGTGTTTTTCAATTAGATATTAAGGTGCCCCACTATGGGGCCCATTGAGGACTACTTCTATCCCCATTATTGGACTCCATTCCACTATGGGCCCCTCTCCCCTAGTATTGATTACAAACTAATGCGAGAAGCATGCTAGAGTTAGACTTAGACTGAAAGATGTGTGATGAGATTATTTCTAGTAGCTGGCAGACTTGACATTCTCTAAATTAATATAGTCCATGGTTTGAAAACTATGAAATTCATTAACAGTTCCTCTCTTGTTTCCTTAGTTCTCTTTTTCCATCTAATTGTTTATATATCTTAGTCGTTATACGTATGTGCTTATACAAAATGCAATATGAGGCATGCGTATATATTACTATATTCTATTATATTCAACTTATATTTGCAACTAATTAATGTGCAGTCTCTAAAATGGCATGCGTGCCATTTTCACTATAAATAATTGGACATATATATTGTAGACACGTAAAATGTACTGATTGATGCTACACATCTGATCCTGATTTTACTAACACCGTTTCGTCGTAAATCAGCCCTTAGTCTAACCATTTAATCGAATACCCTTATTTGATTAAATTCATCAATTTTCCTCCCTTAATTAAATAAATCATTTATCTGATTAAGTCATTTTCTCTAGTTAATTAAATCAATCAATCTAATCTAATTATCTCTATTTAATTAAATAATTCATTTTATTTGATTAAATCTCTAAAGTCATCTTATTAAATTAAATAAATTAAACCTTATTTGATTTAATCTAACATCACTCCCTTTAATTAAATAAATCAAAAATCTTTATATCATATTCTTCTCATCTTTTGATTTAAATCAACCCATAAATATAAATCAATTAGTCATATCATCTAATCCTTCAATAAATTAATTAACCCTTGATTAATTTAATTCTAATCCATGTCCCATCCTCTAGCTTTTTCCACTTGCACATGAAAATACATTTAATTCATTTATTAAATCTTTATTTTCTCTCAACTTGGCATCTTTTAGAGAATATTCTTCCAAATTTGAAATCCTTCCAAGTGGACTTTGTCCTTCCAACAATACATTAATTCCTTCTTACATGTCCTTGTGCATTGAGCCAAGTGGCATTTAAGTCATTCCTTTTTTCCCTCTTACATGTCATTTCACTATTTTCAAATTCCACCTAATTGCATTTATGGACACATTCATCAAAATATGCACATCCTTCATCCATTCATCTCTTGACAAGTGGCATCTTGCCATTTGTTGAAAGTTAGTCCCACATTGCTTCATCTTGTCTTTCTATAAATAAGAGGTTTCTCTCCTCATTTGATCATCCACAATTTGGGCAAACTTATTATACTCAATTTCATCTTCAAGTATCATCATTTTCATCCATTTTATCAAAGTCTTGGCTAGGTTATGCATATTTTTCATCATGGAGCTCAAATGAATCTGCAAAAAAGTGGATCAACCTTCATCACTCATCAACATTGCATCATTGGAGTTGGGAAAGGGCCAATTTTCACATCAAATTGGCACCAATTCCCCCATGGGATCAAGAGTTTGCATGTTTAATTAGGATTTCATTGCTTTCATATTGTGTTCTTCATTCTTACTTCCTATTTTGAGCATTGCTAATGGATTTCAAGGGGAATCTTAATTCTTACTTGCATTTGATTTAACTATGTGTTTTTTTATTGAGTTTTGTAGGTATTAGGATTGGGGCTCTACATTTGGCGCTAGGAGGAAAAATCTCAAGTTTAAATCACGTTTTTTCACAAAATTTCGTGTTTTTTTTCTATTTCTATGTGTCTATAGGGAAGTGCACCGCTAGTAGACCAGTGTCGCTATACAGAACCAATACCACACCAACGTTGCCATATAGCACCACTTCAAACTTCAAAAAATGACGCTCTGTCTTTCCTGTCCAAGATTCAAAATTTTAAATTCCACCACTGAGTCAATTTGGGGTCGCTGACTTTTTTAAATTCCAAACTGCATCGTTGGTGAAAAGGGTGACACAATCACACTCTCTATTTTGTTGTAGAGTGACGCGTGTAGAATTAGCGGTGCCATATAACACCGCTAGGCCTTTTAAACTGGACCACCCATGCAAACTCTACTGCTGAAAGGAAGTAAAAAAGTGAAATCTCAAATTTTTATGAGATGTGCTTTTTTAATTCTGATCATCTAGATTATTAATTGCTTTCCGGACCTCTGTTTTGTAGTTCTAACTGGTTTTTTGTAGTTGGTCTAATCAAAGTGAAGGAGAAAGACAAGATTGAAAGAGGAATAATGATATCATCCTCTCATGATACCAAGTGTTTTTGAACACTTTAGTGTTTTTTTAACACTCTTAGAGAATTCACAATTTCTTTTAGAAATTTGTTATCTTGGATGTGCTTAGGAAACACTAAATTTATTTTGGGCCCTAAAAAGAACACTACAAATGCTTTCAATTTTTGTTATAAAGGGCTTAAATTTTTTTTAGGACTAACTCACTAGATTTGGTTTGAGGATTAACAATTGAACAAGGCAATCACCATATTTTGATTTGGTGTTCTAAAACGAATCAAATCATTGCTTTGTGGGTTTAAAATGAACAAATGCTTTTTTGTTTTGTAATTAATTACTCAAATTAATACCATCGAAAGGACATATGCGCTTCTCTCACACTTCATGAAGATTTTGAGAATCAAAAAGCCTTTTGGTGATCTTCAGTTGGGTAGAGTAATTGCCTCCACATTTCATTTTGGGATTAAAATTGAACAAAACCTGTGAATGTGAGTGGAGTGTATTGTGTACATTATCTCTCTTTGGGTTGCAACAAAGATTGATCGAGTTATGAGTATTGTTTGCTTGCTTTTGTTTATCTTAGAGGGTCTACCTTGTGGGAAAAAATAATCACCCAAGGGAACAACCCAATCAACAACACACTAAAGAAAAGCAACTTCCAACCAATATATAAGTGTGGATATTGGAACAAAGGCCAGTATCACAATGGTCATCTCGACGAGAAGGGAAACAATGGTCTCTCATTGAATGGGTGATCCCCTATGAATGAAAAGTACGAAATAAAACCCTTGTTTAGAAAGGGCCAAAATCTTTAATCTATTTGTTGGTGCAAGAATGGTCATTCTAAATCCGCTCCACACTTTTACGATTTTTAGTAGAAATGAAAAGTCTTCCATAGGATTTTCATGGGTACTGATGCTTGGCTTCCCCATATAACTGAGTTTCGTGGAGGGGAGCCAGTGGGGTGAAGCATCTAACCATTCACTAAAAATAAGCATAGTTGGACTTTTCCAGTGGGGATTCAACAAATACAGTATTTCATAGCCCAAGGGTTGTACTTGTTCTTGGAAACAAAACACTTTGCTTGTTTGTAAACATTGGGAAACAAACATTCAACATTATCATCAAATGTCAAACCCTAAATAGGAAGCAAATATCTTTGACAAGATTCATGTGTTATTGCTTCCTCTTAGAATTTTACCCTTAGAGGTTTCTAAACACTTGGATTTATATCTCAATTTTCTTGCTAAAGTAAAAAATAGATAACTCTTGCCTTGATTTCATCAAAGTTCCACATAATGTACTTTGTGGGATGAGAAGAAGTCAAGACATTGGACATCTAGTTTCAAAATCTAATCAAGAATTGTTTATGGTAAAATGAAGTCACTAAGAAAAGTTAAGAACAATTGAACCCCACATATGTTTCTCAAATGATTTCACACAAAATCGAAATCTAGAAACCAAAGTCAAAAGCTCTAAGTCAAAAAGAACATCAAAAGTGTTTCTCAACGCTTTATGAATTCAGACGAAGATTACTTTTCAAATTTTATAGAAGAACTTCAAGAAACACTCCCGGGTTGTACTCATTCGATTATTGCCAAAATCCAAATCTTTTTTCGGGAATTTGAACACCTTGTTTAGAGTAAAGCATGTTCTTCAAAACTGAGGTCTTGTAAGCAAGAGTCTTTCTAGGTACACATAGGATCAAAATCAAAACTTTCATCCATCTTTCAAACATCAAACCAAAAACATCCCACCAACTCTTGAAAATCTTGAAATCATCCTTCATGCTAAACTTTTTGACAGATCAAAAATCCTTGAAAAAAACCAAAATCCTTGAATCAAACATAAAAATAAATATTGTTTAGCTAAGTATATGTAGATGAATCCTTCTTAATATGCTTAGTTAAATTATCATCAAATCATTTTTTTAAGCTAAGTATATGTAGATGCATCCTTCTCCATATGCTTAGTTGAATTGTCACCTTGTTTGGTTAGGTGTGGGTAAATGCATCCTTCTCACTACACTTTGTAAAATTATCATCTTGTGAACAAGCTTATCCCATAGATAACATCTAACATCTTGGGATCCATTTTGTTCATTATCCAAAATCAAAGCAATCCAAAACCAAGTCAAGGTCAAATCAAAATCCTACACAAATCCTATAATCCAAAAAAGTCCCAAAAGTCTAGCATCCCCTCAAGATCTTCTAAGATTTCAATCATCCATATCATCCATCTTTCACACACATAATCATTTCACCTTTGATCCTTAATCATCCTAGATCTTCTCTTTTGAACTTCATTTTATGGTTCAAACTAGATCTCAACACAAGAGGAACATGGAAGCTAGCAAGGAAACATCCACTTCAAGTGACCTAAGCCAAACAAATTATGAGATGAATCCCATTGGATCAAGCAATCCTCTAACTAAATTTCCTTCTTCATCACAAAATCCTCACCTGGGAGGAATGCCAAGTAGAAGATATCACCAATAATGCCTTTGGAATGACACAAGATGAGATTGTCGAAATGGTCCAAAATCCTGAGAATCATAGAATTATCAACATCATGATGAGACTCAATCCCTCACTATACATGCTCAAGAATTAGAAAAACAAGGGGCTAAACTCCCTTCCAATGTCAATGTGAGCACCATTGTGGAACCGCCTTTTGGGGTCATGCTTCCAATTTCATCCATGCCCCCAATATCATCTACACTTCCATTCGAAAACATCACTCAACCCATCCCCCAAATTACATCACCCATTGCTCCAACTCAACCCATTGTTAACAAGGGAAGCACATTTCTCAATGCACTACAAACACACCCCCTCATGAATAATCAAGATTTGGACGCAAATACCATCTTGGGGAAATCAATACCCCAAAATCCATCACATCCATATGTCCCCCTCACCTTTCATGATCGTAATGACCTATCATCATCATTTCACACAACACCTCAAAAATCTCTCCCTATAACCTCGCAAGGAGAAGGTGACTTATTTGGATGAGGGGGCATCTTTGAACCTACATCTTCATCACTTCCTCAAGGGAGTATTACACTCACTTTTCCACCACTCCCACCCTTTCCATCAATATCATCACCACCTCTTAGCTTAGGGCTTCCCCCTTTACCAAACATCAATCAACAAAATCAAACTGACCCCTCGATCATTAATCAAAAAATCATACCGAGTCCTCCCATCCTGTCATTAGCATCGCAAACAACAGATGGAAACCATCCCAGTAACACAATCCACCATCACATCATCAACCATCCCCCAAACATCTCAAAACATTTTCTCTCAAGGACCAAGCATATCAATTGCACCATCCACCACTCAAATCCCAATCATCAATACAATGGTACCTCTCATCACCACAACAAGAACCATTCCAAACCCACCTCCAACACCACACACACAAAACTCAAACACATCAAACAAATACAACATTACACATTTCAAGCCACTCAACAGGCTGCCTATCAGAAGACATTGCAACAAATCCAAAAATGACAAGTTGCACAACTAGTTGCTCAAACTACTCAAGCTACAATACAAGCGCAACAAGTGTAGCAAGCATAGCGGGCTGCAAAAGCCCAAGCCTTATTTCAACAACAACAACAAGCCTCTCAAGCTACTCAGGCTGCACAAGCTGCACAAGCTGCACAAGCTGCAAAAATTGCACAAATTGCACAAGCTACCCAATAGGCACAAGCACAAGCTCAAGCACAAGCTTAAGCTTAGGCACAAGCCCAATACCAAGTCCAGCAAGTGCAAGCACAAGCATAATATCTTACACAACAACAAGCAACCCAACAACAAGCATATCAACAAGCGTTGAAGCAATACCAAGAACAACAAGAAGCAACCTGATTAGCAGCACAAAAACAAGCATTGTTAGCACAACAACAACAAGAATCTCAACAATAGGAACTATTAGTGCAACAACAATAGGACCAACAACATGCATTGTTGGTACAACAACAACTACAAGCATACTTGGTGCAACAAATTGTGCAAGCACCAACCAACCCACCCATCCCACCAATAATTGAACCACCACAAAGCACCTTCACTCCACCCCCTGATCTACAAAATGATGTGACAACAAAAATTAGGTTTCTTTTGCAACAAGTGTTTGATCTTCAGTTAGGGAAAACCATGAAAACATCCAACAACTTGTGTCCCTATCTGTTTGATAGGAGTCTTGCAATGAGACTCCTCCTGAAGGGATTTGATATTCCAAAATTTGATAAATACAGTGGGATAGGAAACCCTGAAGATCACATCACGAAATTCCAAGTTCATTGCATGGAAGTCGCATATGATGATACATATCTAATGCGGCTATTTCCTAGAAGTTTGGTTGGCCAAGCCATGGAGTGGTTCTCTTGTCTTCCTCTTGGCATCAATAAGTTCCAAGAGATAGTAGACGCATTCATCAAAAATTATGCATTCAATATCGGTATGGATGTCAGTCTAGAGGAACTATCAGCTCTTAAACAAGGTAAGAATGAATCATTTGCTTCCTTCTTACAATGATGGCGATCCAAGGCCAATCAAAGAAAATGGGCTATGCCTTAAGAATAACAAATTTTCACTATCATTTCAAATCTTGAATGATCCTTGGCATTCCATCTCAAAGTGCAAGGTATCACCACATATGACCAATTGATTTCCAAGGTGCTCAACATTGAACAAGCCCTTATCGCACAAGGAGGGTCACCCACATATCCTGAATAGAAAAACAATCACCCATCCACCAGTTACAATGACAAACCTCGTACATGGGAAAAGAATAGAAACATTACCAATGATGGTGTTGTCGACGGAAAAGTTGTCATCAACACCCCTCAGAAAAACACACTTGCACCCCAACAACAACCCCAAAACCACCATCAAAAAAATCATCAAGCTAACACAACAACATAGCAGCCAAACAATCAAGCGATCAACAATGTGAACAATCAAAGGGGACCATCCCAACAAAATAAAAACTCCCCCAAGTGGAAGTGCACAACCCTTAGGGAATCAGCTGAATCCATTATGAAGAGGCTAGTGGTGGAAAAAATCATCACAATCCCCACTTATGAAAATTATCAAGAACCCTTGGTCAAATCATCGTGGTATAACAAAAATCACCTTTGTGATTTCCATAAGATCAAGGGACACACAACTTCTAGTTGCATGAGGTTAAAAAACCTGATTCAAGACCTCATTGATCAAAAAATCATAAATGTAGAGCAACCAGCAGGAAATCAAAACCTCAAGATCTACACGAATCTAATGCCTAATCACAACAAAAGGAACAATAACAATGATAAGGGAAAGGGTGCCTTCAAGAGTGTGAATAATGTATACGACCATGTCATTGCATCCTTGGATGAATATTGCACTACTATCACCATCAAAGGAGCCCATGCTGATTGTGGAGTCACCACAAGAGGCGATAAAATTACCATTGTAGAGTCATCTCAGCCAAACAGAGCACCCACTTCCAACCCAAGATCTATTCCCAATGGCTATAATGTCCTTGATTAGCTAAAAAAGAACCCCAACACAAATCTCCATCATGGAGTTGCTAAAAAATTCATCCGCCCATAAGAAAATCCTTGAGGAAGCATTGAATTCATCCATTGTCCCCACAGGTCTTGATGTAGAACAATTCCAAGCTATGGTCAGAAACATCATTACACCAAATCTTCTTACATTTTTTGATCAATACTTTCCCTCTCAACCATCTCACAATTTTGCACTCTATCTAGAGGTCTTGGTACATAAGAACAAAGTCAAGTGAGTCTTGGTGGATGGAGGTGTAGGTTTAAACATTTGATCCCTCAAAATCATAAAGAATCTGAAAATTTTAGAGGATTCCATCTAAAGAGGCAAAGGAATCACAATCAGGGCATACGATGATCAAGAAAGAGTGTCTTGAAAGGAATAATCCAACTCCCTATTCAAGTAGGACCAACATTTATGGAAACCACCTGTCAGGTCCTTGACCTTGGTCTGCCTTATAACATTCTCCTGGGGCATCCGTGGATTCATGCAATGCAAGTAGTAGCATCAATATTCCATCAATGTGTCAAATTCACCTATGAAGGCCAAGAGGTCACCATTCATGGGGATCTCAAACCATTCTCTTACTACAAGAGTCTAGAGGAAAAATATTATAAAATTCCTCAAATGCCTAAAAATGATGAGGGCCCATCAACACCATACATTGACCCAGCTACTCTAGCCTCCACTTGTATGATAGAGACACTCACCACCCCCACCATCCTCGCCATCTATGAAATCAAGGTCATAATTTGGGACAATGGGTGTGGGCACTATACAATTCTAAAGAATGATTTTGTGGTAGGAGAGTTACCACAATTTCCCAAGTCATGAGGATGACCACAATCAAATGATGCCTCCTCATCACAAACATTCACTTTAGGATCTTCCAACTTCAGAAGTTGGGGAGATATCGACTGGGAAGTAATAGAGGAGGACCCATCCCATCTCCTATACCAAGACAATAGACTTGTAGCCGATCTATCAATGGATGATAGTAGTAAAGGCTTGCAAATAATGTTCGCCATGGGCTATGATAGAAATAAAAAGCTAGGACAAAATGACAATAGGCTTCTAATACCCATCATTCGTAAGACACAAATGAAAAATGTTGGCCTCAAATGTACCCTCCTGAGCATAACCATACATGGCTGAAATCCCCTGGTTAATAAGGTCAAAACTCCTCAAAAAATGACAACCACCCTTCAATTGCCCATATCCACAGGTCTTCTTTTAGACAATTTCACCTTTGACATCACTAAGGTGTGTAGTAGTGAGGATGACGAACTCGAGAGAGGTATACCTGCACTATTTGAAGACTAACCTTTTTATGATCAACACCCTATCCTATGATTCTGATAACCAATCCCATGAGATAAAGCTAGTCTACCCCCAACTCATTAATCATGACCAACAAGGATTGCCAATTCTTGACACATTCAAAAATGACGAGGCATTCTCAGAATTCATAGGATTATGGGACAATATTCCATGTGGGGATCAAAAAGAAGGATTTATCATTGAGCTGGACACACATGCATACTATGGGGAGACAATTGAATCCCTCTGTCGCAAAAGTGAAAAATTAAGAATAATCTCCAGGTCCTTGAGTGAAAACCACACTGTGGCACTCTCTAACCCGAAAATAATAAAAAGAAAGGGTGCATCCAATGGTGAAAACCTCTCTAAGGCACCTGAGGATGGGGGATTCAATCTTCCTCTCAGAGCTCTACATTAGGAAAAATCAACAGTTCTAGCCAAAAAATGCAACCCAGTCAACTTGGGAACATAAGAAACCCCACACATCACATTCTATGTTAAATCATTACTGTCAGAAGAACAAGAACTCCTAGCCACCTTTTTGAGAGAATGAAAATTTAACTTTGCATGGACCTATGCCGACATGCCTGGACTTGACCTGGAGATATTGGTCCACCATCTAGTAGTCTACCCTAAAGCAAAGTCTGTCAGACAAAAGTTCAGGAAGATGCATCCCCAGATAGCCTTGTTGGTTAAAATGGAATTGAAGAAGCTATTTGAGGTAGGGTTCATACAACCAATTGACTACCCTGAGTGGGTATCAAATTTGGTTCCTATTTCAAAACCTGATGGGGGCATCTGAATCTGCACGGATTTCAGAGACATACACAAAGCATGTCTGAAAGATGATTTCCCATTGCCTAACATTGACATGATTGTAGACATGACAATGGGACATGAAATGCTTTCTCTGATGGAAGGTTGCTCTGGGTACAACCAAATAATGATTTCCAAAGAGGACCAACACAAAATGACCTTCACTTGTCCATGGGGGACCTATTGCTAGAACATGATGCCATTTGGCCTAAAGAATGCTTGGGAAACCTACCAAAGGGCTATGACGTTAATCTTTCATGACATGATCCACAAAACTATGGAAGATTACGTTGATGACATACTAGCAAAATCCAGAAAGAGGAGAGATCACATAGCAACCTTGAGTGCTATTTTCGACAGGCTAGAAGAACACAAGGTCTGCTTAAAGACAAAGAAGTGCATCTTCGGCGTATAATTAGAAATTTTTTTGGGATACATAGTGTTAATGAGGGGTATTGAAATATATCCTGCCAAGGTAAAAGCAATCCTCAAAACGGAGGCACCCAAAACATTGAAACAGTTGAGAGGCCTCCAAGGTAGGCTTTAGTCCATCTGCAAATTCATTGCACAATTGGAAGACAAGAAAATCCGTTATTCTCGCCTACTATACAAGGGGGTAGTGTACAAGTGGGATGACAAGTGTGAAGAAGCCTTCAACAAAATCAAAAAATATCTACTCACACCTACGGTCCTCATGCCACCGATCCCAAGAAAGCCACTAATCCTCTATGTATCAACAACAATAATAGCCCTTGGTGCTCACCTAGCTCAACACGATGAAAAGGGGAAAAAGAGGGCTATCTATTACATCAGCCGCACAATGGTTGGCATGAGTTAAACTACTCATTCATCGAAAAATCCTGTCTAGTAGTAGTCTTTTCTTTACAAAAATTCAGACACTACATGTTGGAACACAAAATCAAACTCATCGCCAAGATCAACCCTCTCAAGTACCTATTATCAAAAGAAATGCTCACAGGAAGGATGGCCAAGTGGGTCATGATTCTATATAAATACGACATCGAGTACGTGGAATGAAAAATAATCAAAGGCCAGGTGATTGCAGATCAGCTTACAAAAGCACCCATGTATTTAGAGAATCCACTCATATTAGAGTTTCTGGATGAATCCATCTTCAATCTCAGCATAGCCAACCACTAGAAACTCTACTTTGATGGATCCTACACATAGCATGGATCAGGAGTTGGGGTCTTTTTTATCACTCCACAGGGAGACTGTATACCAAGATCATACAAGTTGGCATTCCCCTGCACTAACAACATTGTAGAATATGAGGCTTTAACCATAGGTCTCAGAATAATAGTGTAGTGGCACATCATGGCCCTTAGTGTATATGGAGATTCACATATAATAATTGATCAAGTGAATGATGAATACTAGACTAAGGATGACAAGCTAACTCCATACAAGAAGTTGGTAGATATCCTCAAAGAATAATTTATCGATATCACATTTGAGCAGATTCCCAGACCAAACAACATAGCAACATACTCCATGATAATGATTAGATCCCTATTGAATATCCCTCGCAATGTCCCAAAGCATGAATTCCTAGTAGAGTAGCTTCTTGTGCCTGCATTCAAGGTACCAGAGTTAGAATTCGTGTGTGAAATCGTTGGTCCTAGTGATCCTTGGTACCGTAACATATACACTTATCTAAGAATAGGAGTCCTCCCAGCTAACATAACTTCAAACCTCAAGAAAACCTTTGTCAAAAAAGAATCCTAGTTTGTCATCCTAGGAAATACCCTTTATTGTAGGAGCATAAAAGTAACCTTATTATGCTGCATAAATGCTAAGGAGGCATTGGCCGCCTTAACTGAGCTGCATAACAATATTTGTGGATCACACTCGAGTGGAATGACCTTGGCCAAGAAATTGCTAAGGAAGGGGTATTATTGGCCTACTATGGAAAGAGAAGCACATGACTACGTCAGAAGGTGCTTACGGTGTCAATACAATGGGGACCTCATCCATGCTCCAACTCAAGAGCTCCATCCAATTGTCACATGATGGCCCTTTTTGTAGTGGGGACTCGATCTCATTGGAAAAATCACTCCCACCTCATCCAGTGGCCACAAGTTTATCATTACCACCACTTAATACTTCACCAAGTGGGTGGAAGCCATACCAATGACATACATCACTGGAAAGAAGATATCAAAATTCATCCTGAACTACATAAAATGCTGATACAGTGTTTCCCAAGCTATTATCTCAAATAATGGGACACCTTTCAAGAATCAAAATGTTCATGACCTTTGTGAAAAATTAGAAATATAACATTGCTTTTCCACTCCATACTATCCCCAAGGAAATGGCCAAGTAGAAGCCACCAATAAAACCATTTTAAAAATCCTCAAAAAGACAGTCAATGATGCACGTCATGACTAGCATTTGCAGCTAAATCTTTCCCTTTGGGTCTATCAAACCAATATCTACCCACCCATAGGTGCCACCCCATTCTCCCTGGTCTATGGATCAAAATCCATATTACCCATTGAGATTGAGCTTCTGTCACTAAGAATATCACTGCAAAACCTCATCACGGATGAAGAATACCGAGTATCAAGATTGAATGAGTTGAAGCTACTGGATGAGTGACGTATGGATGCTTTAAATCATTTACAATTCTATCAGAACTGACTCAAGAGGAGCTATAATAAGAAGATCGAGAGTCGAACATTCCAGGTCGGAGAACTTGTCCTAAAGGAGAATCAAAAGAACATTTCAAATCCAAATGAAAAAGGAAAATTTAAACCCAACTAGTTGGGGCCATTCATCATCACAACAAGCTAGAAGTTAGGGGCATATCAGTTGTCAATACCATAAGGTGAGCCTTTGTAGGAGCCCATCAACAACTCCCATCTCAAAAAGTTTTATGCCTAAATATTTCAAGGTATAGAACCAAAAATACAAAAAAAATTAGAAAATTTCCTAAAAAAATGGTCACTTTGATGAAAACCTGGCAAACAGGCATCTTGGTGACAAAAAAGAAAGAAAGCACAAAAACCAAAAAAAAATTTCAAAAAAAGGATAAAAAATAGTAAAGAGAAAAATCGTCCTCTAGTGAAAATCACTTCTGTGGTGCTTTGGGAAAGTACCTTGGTGAAAACCTGACAAACAGGCGCCTTGTGTAAATAAGCACTTTCCATCCACCATGATCTTCATTGCTTGTTTTGCATTATCCATCCATTACACTTCCATCATCCATCACATTCCATATCACCATCCATTGCCCGTTCGACATTTGCATCATATCTTGGTCCTGTGTTCGTGTCATGATCCCTCCTAGTACTTCTCGGCCCATTCTTAAGGTCAATTTGTCCTACCTCTATCAGAGTAGTCTATTTCAACACGCCGGGGGCATGTTCTCATAAGATCAGATTCGTGTATATTCTTGAAGTCCCTAAATCAGAAAATCCAAAAACATGAGAAAATTAGAAAATCTAAAAACATTAGAGAATCCAAAAAATCCAAAAACATTCACAAAATCACAAAATCCAATAACATTCAAAACATATCAAAAATCCAAAAAAAAGTCAAAAAGTTAGTCAAAATTCAAAAATAGAGTCATCTTGTCGAACTATGGGTCTCTAAGCTTTGAACGTAGGAAAGGTTGATCTTTGATCATCCCCCGAGACACTTAGGTCAGTCCTTTAGGAGTCCATCATAATAAACTGACAATCCATTTGTTCATATCTCATCAAATAAGTGAGTCTATGTTAGTCGAACTACGTGGGCTCTGCGTGTATAATGTAGGCAAGGCTAATCTATTGATCAACCCCCAAGACCCCTAGGATAGATCTTCAGGTTAGTCTCTTGATCAAAATCTCAGAAAACCCCAAAACATTTGAAAATTTAAAAATCAAAACATTTGTAAAATCTTGAAAATACCAAAAACAACCTCAAAATATTTCAAAAAACATAAAAAACATCCAAATATTTGAAAAATACATCTGTCTCATCTTTCTTTCACCCGCAATAAATATCACTCATAATAAATCAATTGTCATCCTCAACCTTTGGTAAAACAGTCGGAAACAAGTCTAGCAGGTCAAAAGTGAAAACTTAAACGTCAAAGTCTCAAGTCTAGGTCAATAAGTAAACAAGTTGGACAACTCTTTGTGTGAATAGCCTATCATCCAATTAGTCCTAGATATCAAATCATCTGATATTGTCATGTCCTAGGATGCATCCTTCCTACAATGTACATCAACATTAGGCATCACCGTAGTTTAGTCTTGGCTAGTAGTATTGAAGAACATTAGCTTGTTTGTTTACTTTATCTTTGTCTTTTGACTTATCTTTTTTGCGTTCATTTCAATGACCTCTCAATGATGTCCCAAAAGAAGGTATTTAGAGAGATAGGAATGGGGCAATGATCACGATCTTTTAATCTATTGCACTTGTTGGATATTTTTGTAATATAACTTGGTTATGCGTGCTTTTATTGGTTTGTAGGGAAGGTGTTTTAGGAGTCTTGTTGACCACATAGGAAGGCTTGATTTTCTATGTTTTGGTTTGGGATGTTTGAAATATCCAAACTGCACTCTGAATAAGGTTCTGTACACTAGGTGTGAACATGAGTACTCCTATCTAATTGTCGAGTCAAATTCCATCACACTAGGTGCAACGCCATCCTAGTTCTTTATACCTTGATGCATCGTGCCTATGTGTGTTATCAAACATAAGATAATTGGCCCTTTGAAAATCCCAACTCCTCAGTATCCATCACCATCTCTCATCATCATCTCATGTCTTGGAATCTCTTGCTTTCTTCTATCTTCTTTCTATGCTAATATGGTACCATGGCAGTTAATCAAAATTCTTCATCATTAGTGCATCCTTCTTGCATCCACAAACCGTCAGCATATTGCATAGCATATCATATAGAAATATTAAATCATATCACATGCATGGAATTTCCATCATTTGCATAATATAGATTGGTTATTCTAAGCATCTCATCAATAACACATTTGCATTCATTTGCATCATCATAGTCATAAATCATATAAAGCATCATTTGCATTCATCACATCGTAGGAATCATTATAAGAATCATATAAATGCATCACTACATAATGCATGAGAAAAGATAAGGAAAAAGATTGCATTGCATCCATTAGGGGCATAATATAGATCTGTTGGTCACATAATCATTAAATTTTGCATCATCATATCATAACAAAAAAGATATTGAAAAAATATAGCATCCCATCTCATTTGCATCATCACATAAAACATAATACAAATCATAACATCATAGCATCATTCCATCACATCACATAGCATATAGAAAGTAAAAGGCATCCATACTGCAATAAAGCACATCACATCAAATCATCATATCATATATATCATCAAAGTGTACACTGTCATGGTATAAAATCAGATCAAAATATGTACATGTGTATGTCAATAAGTAGAAGGGCCCATCAGGCTATCAAAAATGAGCCCGTGGGGCACAAAAAAATCCTGTCTCTGATAAAAACTGAAGGCTAACCCTGTTGGATGCTGCCCTTGCCACCTGCTCTCTCCCCATGGTCCTCTTCAGCTCTGTGGCCTATCCTCTATGAAAAGTCTGGGACTCGGCTTGGTCTTAGCATGACCTGATAGTAGTGCAACCTATAATAGTTGGCCTCTTGGATGGCCTCCCTGTATGCTCGAAGCGATACTATGCTTTGGGAGGAAGATGTAGACATACTCTCAATCTGTTGCCATCTGCCCATCTCTGCTGCTACCTGTAGCTTTGCAACCTATCTCTATTGGACCGCCTAGTCTCGCTCTACCCACAATTGATCTCTCTTTGCTATAAGTGCCTGCACCTAGGCCTATAGCTACAAAATCTATCCATCTCTGGGGTTTGGCTAGAGAGGTAGCTATATAGGTGGCTAGTCATGGCCCCTGTCCCTAGGTGGTGTCAGAACCCTGTCCTATCATCCCAGGTCCTGATCCTGTCTTTGCTCTCCCACCTACAGATTTGGGAGTTCCTGATCCTGAAATAGCTGATGTGGTGGTGGCCCATGACCTACTTGATCCTGCTCTCAATCCCCTCAGCTTTGTCCTGCTCCCCTGCCTCTAGCTTTGCGTCAAGCAGATGGTATCCCCAAAATTGTAAGTCTAAGCGGCGGCGAAACCAATCTCTGTATGCCTACGTAGTCCCTGGATCTGCCTAACCCTAGTCATATTGCCATGGCCTGGCCACTAGCTGCATGAAACTCTAAACTGCCTCATGGGAAGGTATATACTAGTCCCAGGAGCTCTAGCTCATAGTTCATGCAAAAATAACAACATACTGATCATCTGGCCTATCCTATGGCTTGCCAAACTGTCTCTGGACCCTGCCCAGTAGATACCTCTCAAGCATCGTGTGCTCTCTACCCTACATCAGTTTGTCCTACCAAGTGAAGAAAAGATGTTGAACATCATCGAACCATGTGGGCCATCCAAGATATGGCCACCATGTAAACACTCACATATCACCAAGAACTCTCCTCCAATGAGGAATCCCATGCTATCCTATGTGGGTGAATGAGACACCTCCTTGGTATCACTAGACAACCAGATCATCAGGCTCCATGGGACTGGTACAACTCTCAGATGAGGCACAACAATGTGCTCCCAAGCCTAGACATGCAAAAGTGTGACCTCTTCCCCAAGCGCTCGACCATCAAATTAGGAAAACTCGTGCAAGTCTCTATACAGTGAGGCTAGAAGAACTGGCTCCCACACAAATAATGTGTGTTGCTAAACCATCAGCTCCGAAGCGATCCCCCATCCAAGACTAAAATATTGGCCCTGCCAATCTAGTGTGACGAGACTTGATATGATGGCTGCTATGACCAATCAAAAAGAAGACACAATGGGCCGATGATGCTCTAGCTCAATTTGGTCCTCACAGAATACAATCTCATTGATGCCCATGACATCATAGTAGGCCTCTCTCCTAACATCCATATTGTAGATCACCCACTCACCATGGATGGGAAATCTCAGAATGTGCCACACATCCTCTAGTGTGACCGTAGCCTCACCAGTCAAGAGGTGGAAGGAGGATGTCTCATTGTGCCATGTCTCAACGAGTGTTGTCAACATACCCAAGTGTGTCTGAATGGGTGGTGCATAGGCAATGTACCAAAGTTCAATTTTCCCTAGGTGTTCCTGCTGTCGCTCGGTCAGATCATCCAAAATTCCAAAAAGGTCTTGTGACCTATCCTCACATGAATAGATCACTCTCGCCTCCTCCTGCATCAGGAAACTCACCATGCTAAAATTCAGCCAAAAAAAAAATCCCGATCTTGGTTTGTCTCAACATCTCGAAACAACCTCAACGTTGTTGTCTGTGAGGACGATGTACTTTGCAAACTCTAAACTACACCGCTAAAAGCTTTAAACTCCCAAATTCCGCTGCGACATTAAGGATTGTGAAGGCGGTTTAGTTTAAGAATAAACCCTAATTTCAAAGGGCATCGCGGTGGTGCACTTTGCACAGGCAGCTAGGTTTGTCAATTTAAACCCAAATTCCAAACTATGTTGCGGTGTCACTACTTACGATGATAGTGCAGTTTGAGGCTGAGTGGCGCCGTTTAAAGTTTTTAGTGGTGCAACATAGAACTGCTCCTAGAGACCTAGTTTTCTAATGCATTAAATGAGTACGAAAATCTATAAACAAGCTCAGGTCAAGTTGACACACCAATGGTCCAGTGCTAGGAAGCCTCTGATGTGTTTGTACTCTGTCAGAAATGTGCATGGGAAGCTTTCATTGCACAATCTCGTGGGGGTGTTAGAGCTCAAATTTGCAAGATCTCTAAAGGCTGAATGTGAAAATGAATTGGAAGTGGCCCCTCAGGGCCTATTTAAGCCTAAAACTTAAGGTTTTTTGACCTCGTTTAGCCATCCAGTTAGGGTTTTGGACCCCCAATCTTGTTTTTCACCTGACTGAGGGTCATTTTGCACCATTTTTTGTGTTTTATCCCATTTTTTGACCTCCCCGAGCCTTTTTGAACCTGTTGGGCACCTTGTCCTCTTTTTTCATGAGATCACCCAAAAAGTTGAAATTTTTGTCCGATCTCTCGAGGGGGCAGTATAGTAGCATATTTTGTTTGCTAGGGAAACATTGGGGCATTTTGAAAATCAATTTTTCTTAGCTTTTGATCGAGACAGTTTATTCTTTGAACCAACGCAACAAGTGCATTGCTTCAAAGAGGGGAAAAATGTAGACACGTAAAATGTACTGATTGACACTACACATTTGATCTTGATTTTACTAACACCATTTCATCCTAAATACCGCTCATTCTAACCATTTAATCGAATACCCTTGTTTGATTAAATTCATCAATTTTCCTCGTTTAATTAAATAAATCATTTATCTAATTAAGTCATTCTCTCTATTAATTAAATCAATCAATCTAATCTAATTATCTCTATTTAATTAAATAGTTCATTTTATTTGATTAAATCTCTAAAGTCATCTTATTAAATTAAATAAATTAAACCTTATTTGATTTAATCTAACATCATCCCCTTTAATTAAATATATCAAAAATCTTTATATCATATTCTTCTCATCTTTTGATTTAAATCAACCCACAAATCTAAATCAATTAGTCACATCATCTAATCCTTCATTAAATTAATTAACCCTTGAATAATTTAATTCTAATCCATGTCCCATCCTCTAGCTTTTTCCACTTGCACATGAAAATACATTTAATTCATTTATTAAATCTCTATTTTCTCTCAACTTGGCATCTTTTAGAGAATATTCCTCCAAATTTGAAATCCTTCCAAGTGGACTTTGTCCTTCCAACAAGAAATTCATTCCTTCTTACATGTCCTTGTGCATTGAGCCAAGTGGCATTTAAGTCATTCCTTTTTTCCCTCTTATGTGTCATCTAAATATTTTCAAATTCCACCTAATTGCATTTATGGGAACATTCATCAAAATGTGCACATCCTTTGAATCCATTCATCTCTTGACAAGTGGCATCTTGCCATTGGTTGAAAGTTAGTCCCACATTGCTTCATTTTGGGCATTTCTCCATATTGTCTTTCTATAAATAATAGGTTTCTCTCCGCATTTGATCATCGACAATTTGGGCAAACTTATTATACTCAATTTCATCTTCAAGTATCATCATTTTCATCCATTTTATCAAAATCTTAGTTGGGTTATGCAAATTTTTCATCATGGAGCTCAAGTGAATCTTCAATAAAGTGGATCAACCTTCATCACTCATTAAAATTGCATCATTCGAGTTGGAAAAGGGCCAATTTTCACATCAAAATAGCACCAATTCCCCCATGGGATCAAGAGTTTGCATGTTGAATTAGGATTTGATTGCTTTCTTATTGTGTTCTTCATTCTTACTTCCTATTTTGAGCATTGCTAATGGATTTCATGGGGAATCTTAATTATTACTTGCATTTTATTTAACTATGTGTTTGTTTATTGTGTTTTGCAGGTATTAGGATTGTGGTTCTACATTTGGTGCTAGGAGGGAAAATCTTGAGTTTAAATCACGTTTTTTCACAAAATTCTATGATTTTTTTCTATTTTTGTGTGTCTATAGGGAAGTGCACCACTAGTACACCAACGTTGCTATACAGAACCACTACCACACCAATGTCACCATAGACCACTGCTTCAAACTTCAAATAGCGATGCTCTATCTTTCCTGCCCAAGATTCAAAATTTTAAATTCCACCGCTTGGTCAATTCAGGGTTGCTGACTTTTTTCAATTCCAAACTGCACCATTGGTGAAAAGGGTGACACAATCACACTCTTTGTTTTGTTGCAGAGTGACACATGCAAAATTAGTGGTGCCAGATAGCACCTCTGAGCCTTTTAAATTGGACCGCCTGTGTAGACTCCACTGCTGAAAGGAAGTAAAAAAGTGAAATCTCAATTTTTTATGACATGTGCTTTTTTAATTCTGATCATCTAGATTTTTAATTGCTTTCCTGATCTCTATTTTGCAGTTCTAACTGGTTTTTTGTAGGTTGGTCTAATCAAAGTGAGGGAGAAAGATGAGATTGAAATCTAGGCATAATGACATCATTCTCTCATGATACCAAGTTTTTTTTAACACTTTAGTGTTTTTTTAACACTCTTAGAGAATTCACAATTTCTTTTAGAAATTTTTTTTCTTTCATGTGCTTAGGAGACACTAAATTTCTTTTGGGCTCTAAAAAGAACACTACAAAGGCTTTCAATTTTTGTTACAAAGGGCTTAAAAGAACTTTAGGACAAACTCACTAGATTTGGTTTGAGGATTAACAATTGAACAAGGAAAATCTCCATATTTTGTTTTGGTGTTCTAAAAAGAATCAAATAATTGCTTTATGGGTTTAAAATGAACAAGTGCTTCTTTTTTTTGTAATTACTTACTCAAAGTAATACCATCGAAAGGACATATGTGATTCTCTTGTGCCTCACGACATGATCTTGAGAATCAAAAGGTGTTTCGGTGATCTGAAGTTGGGTAAAGTAATTTCTTCCACATTTCATTTTGTGATTAAAATTGAACAAACAAGCGAGTGTGAGTGGAGTGTATTGCATACATTCTTTCTCTTTGTGTTGCAACAAATATTGATCAAGTTATGGGTATTGTTTTCTTGCTTTTGTTTATCATAGAGGGCTTGCCTTATGGGAAAAAGTAATCACCCAAGGGAATGACCCAACCAACAACACGCTAAAGAAAAGTGACTTCCAACTGATATATAAGTGTGGATATTGGAACAAAGGCCAATATCATGATGGTCATCCCAACAAGAAGGGCAACAATGGTCTCTCGCTGAATGGGTGATCCTCCATGAACGGAAAGTCCAAATTAAAACCCTTGTTTAGAAAAGGCCAAAGTCCTTGATCTATTTGTTGGTGCAAGAATGGTTGTTTTGAAGCTGCCCCACACTTTTACTATTTTTAGTAGAAATGAAAAGTATGCCATAGGAGTTTCATGGGTACTGATGCTTGGCTTCCCCGTACAAGTGAGTGTTGTGGAGTGGAGCCAATGGGGTCAAGCATCTAACCATTTGCTAAAAATTAGCATAGCTGGACTTGCCCAAGTGGGGATTCAACAAATATAGTCTTTCATAGCCCTAGGGTTGTACTTGTTCTTGGAAACAAAACACTGTTCTTGTTTGTAAACATTGGGAAACAAACATTCAACATTATCATCAAACGTCAAACCCTAAATAAGAAGCAAATATCTTTGACAAGATTCATGTGTTATTACTTGCCCTTGGAATTTTATCCTTAGAGGTTTCTAAACACTTGGATTTATATCTCAATTTGCTTGCTCAAGTCAACAATAGGTAACTCTTGCCTTGATTTCATCAAAGTTCCACATAATGTACTTTGTGGGATGAGAAGAAGTCAAGACATTGGACATCTAGTTTAAAAAGCTAATCAAGAATTGTTTTTGTTAAAAATAAGTCACTGAGAAAAGTTAAGAACAATTGAACCCCACACATGTGTCTCAAATGATTTCATGCAAAATCAAAATATGGAAACCAAAGTCAAAAGATCTTAGTCCAAAAAAACATCAAAAGTGTCTCTCAACACTTTACGAATTTAGACAAAGATTACTTTTCAACTTTTATAGAAGACCTTCAAGAAACAATCTTGGGTTGTACTCATTCTATTATTGCCAAAATCCAAATCTTTTTTGAGAATTTGAACACCTTGTTTAGAGTAAAACATGTTCTTCAAAACCGAGGTCTTGTAAGCAAGAGTCTTTCTAGGTACACATAGGATAAAAATCAAAACTTTCATCCATCTTTCAAACATCTCACCAACAACTCTTGAAAATCTTGAAATCATCCTTCATGCTAGACTTTTTGGAAAATAAAAAATCCTTGAAACATGTGACACTCCACTAATTTGTTATTTTTTCTTATCAGCTCAGATAATTTGTTAGACTTTATTTTATGTTATTGTTATTCTATCGCTGACAGTGGAGTGATGATAGACTATATTGATGTGATGACACATTATATGCATGGTGATTATGTTTAATATGCTTTATATTTGCATAGATGCTTAGTTGTGATGACATTGCTATATATGCTTATTGTAGTTTAATTGAGATATTATCTCGTTAGTTGATGTGACATTGTATTGGTGAAGAGAACGATATTGCATCACTTGCTTGCAAGTGCCCTATGATTTCTTTGATTCTCTCTTCACAGTGTGTATGAATTACTATTTATATACATGTACGACTCTTGCTTGTGTTGTAGGTTTGCAGGTACAAGACAACGACTTCACTTGGTTTCATAGGTCTGAGCGTGTCCACTACTCAACAGTAATATTGGGAGATAGTAATGGGCTACCTAGTCATACCTTTAACCTAGTACAATGTGTCGTCAGTTTGAGTTTTGGTCTTAGCCTTATCATTGTTGTTCTGGGTATTTTATTATTGTGCAAGTTTAATTTGGTAGATTAAATGTGTATTTGATTTAAATATTTAATTAATTGAATTATTGTTGTGAAGGCTTTAGAATAAATAAATAAATAAATTTAATTTAGTTATGTTGTTGAGTAATTTTTATTATTAAAAATAAATGGTAATTAAATAAATAAAAGTATTTAAATTGGTTGCAATTAGTAAATTGTTTTATTTTATTTAAATGCATGTGGTTGGAAAATATTTAGGGTTGCTGAGGGAAAATATATTTTGATTGGGATAACTGTGAGTTAGAAATTTGTTATCTTATGGTTGTAAATTGATTCTCATAGGAAAGATAGGGAAAAAGGGAAGAAAGTTGTTTCACGGGAAGAGGTTTTGTTTTTTGGTTGAAAAATTTGCTGAGGAAATTGTGGATCTCTCTGAGGATTTTGTTTTAGGATTTTGCTATAGAATTCTTGGCTGGGTATTGTTCTGTATTGTTGTGTTTTCTAGAATGAGGCAATAGCACTGGAGGAAGCTTTCGTTAAATTGGAAAATTGAAGCTACAGAGAAGCTCGACAACATTTCTTGAGGCAACAATTCTTCTAGAACAAGTTCCTTTATTTTTTTTGTGAATTTTGAATTGAAAAGTTGTTTATATTACTACAATGCAATTTGGAAAACTTTAGGAAGAGATTTGTAATACTGTAGAAGATTTTGTTCCTTTCTTTTAAAATATTGTTGTGAAAGAGGAACCTCTGTAGAAAACAATTAAAAATCCTCTGTGTAAATTGATCATTTGAAAGAAATTGATACAAAAGGAAATTATATAAATCTCTGTCGAAAAACTTTCGTTTTACTTTGATTTCCCAATTCTTTTTAAGTATCTGGGAAAATGAAATCTCTAAACTTTCCTGTAGAAAAATTCTTTTGTGTAATGTATTTGCTCAACTTAAATATGTGATTGGATTAATTTACATATAAATATATACATATATATTAAAATATATATGTACATATACACATATATATTATATATAAATTTTTGTTTTATTTAAAACATTGTGGAATTTTAATTTGGGAAGCGAATTCTAAAATCGCCGTACGACGAATGCTTCACTGTGGAATGAAAATAAATGAATAAAAATTAAATGAGTTTCATTTTTGGTTTGGCCGAGGGTAAAACCCTAGTTGCACCCACACCAGGGGTGTGCTATTGTGTGCAGCGCTCCCCACATCCGTGTGGGGTAAGTGTTGCCACAGGCAGCAGAACCCTCTGCATGGTAATGGCGCAGCCAAGGCTGTGTCCCTGTGCGCGTGGGTATTTGTGTTTTGTTTTATATATTGCATTTGGGTTCGAAAATATATGTATATTTATATATTATATATGATCTATATAAATATTATATATAATATGTATATATATTATATATAATATATGTATATAATTTTATGTATATTTTAAAATAATATATTTATTATGTATACGTATAATTGCATATATTATATATATATATTTAAATATATTTATTTAAATTATTTTTTAAAGTTAGTAAATGATATTTTTAAAGAAATATTAAAGGGGTAAGTGCATGCAAGCACCAACTGTTATTTTATAATGAAGTGATTTTATTAGTAAGATTGGGATTTGTTTTATCTATATTTGTGGATTTGGAAACTGAACTTTTGTGTTAATCATTATGGATTTATTAAATGTAATTATATTTAAGTGGTGTATTTTAATAGCAAAATTGATTGTATTGGATTTAGGAAATCCGAATGACAGTATTTATTATTGCTTGGTGTTGTGTTTATTAAAGCACATTGTTTCTATAATTGTGTACTGGGGAGAAAATATTTGTTATTATGTGAATCTAAGTCTTCTAGAGTTGTAATTGTGAAAGGGTTGTGGTAACTTTAGTTCACCCTTTGAGTTTTCTTGGGTAGTGCACGTATTGGGATTCAATATTGGACATTCATAGAGATGTGTACCTTTTGAGGTGTAATGGTTATTGTGGTCAATTTTAGTGCACTTTCTATCCTTGGCATGTAGTTTGAGTTATGTGTTGTCGATAGGGGAGTGGCTTTAGTGAGGGTCGAGACACAAAGTGGTCCCAGGACAACTCGTGTGGGAGTCAGTATAATCAAGTGGGAATTAAATAATCTATTAGCTTAACACATTTAACAGAATAATTAGCCTCACTCATTGGCTCAAGGGCTTGTATGAGACTTGAGATGAGTCGGGAAGGCATGAAATGGCTAGATCATTATCTTGTCTTCTCGAAAGATAACCGATTCTATACTGGTGTGCATGTGGGGCTAGAATCGTGAGAGGTTACCAAGATAACCCTAGAGGGGGGCCGGGACCTAGGAAGATCTCTTTTGGATAACCAATGCAACCTTTATAATGAAACTCCTCCTATGATAACATTCAATTTATTTGTATTGTGATTGTACTTGATTCAATGATTCTGGAAGCAATGTGACCATAGTTCTTGTTTATCTGTACTATGAGTATTTTTGTATATTGCCTATGTTTAGAGGTAGTAGGATTGTCTCAGTTACCTTTTACTATCTCCTAGCATGAGGGCTGGGCCTATAGGTACCATATGGTTGGGTGGCGTGCTTCTTCATTGTTGAGTTCTCTTCCTATTCGTGATGAAAGGATCTTCTTGTTCAAGGAGCTCATGTGGTTCTCTAGAGTTGTTCTTCTCTTTCTTCATTGTAACTATGGATCATTATGTATAATTGTAGTACCTAATTTACAGTATCGAGGTGAACCTTTGTGATGTAATTGTAATAATATTTATGATCTATTCATTATCGGATTTAATGGTGTATTGGATGTTATGTAGTGTTGTATTTGTGGAAATATGTTCAATACATTTCTATGTGTTAGATTTATCTTGCAATGGTTTATTCCTTTGTTGTAAGTTGTATCTTGAGTTTAATATTCATATGATATGGTTGGTTTAAATTTTATAAGTAATGGTGTTCACATGTAGATGTGTTGCATAGCCTAGAGGATGTATGCGGTTAGAGTAGGATACTTTACTCATCTTGTTTTACCTTTTTAAAAAAAAAATAGTTGTGCTTCCGTAGTGTTGCATTGTCATCTAGGTTGCGGGACGGGGTTTTAAAAAACAAATCAAAATCCTTGAATCAAACATCAAAATCAATCTTGTTTAGTTAAGTATATTTAGATGCATCCTTCTTCATATGCTTAGTTAAATTATCATCAAATCATTCTTTCTAGCTAAGTATATGTAGATGCATCCTTCTCAATATGCTTAGTTGAATTGTCACCTAGATTGGTTAGGTGTGGATAGATGCATCCTTCTCACTCACTTAGTCAAATTATCATCTTGTGAACAATTTTATCCCATAGATAACATCCAACATCTTGGGATCCATTTTGTTCATTATCCAAAATCAAAGGAATCCAAAACCATGTCAAGGTCAAATCAAAATCCTACACAAATCCAAGAATCCAAAAAATTCCCAAAAGTCTAGCATCCCCTCAAGATCTTCTAAGAGTTCAATCATCCATATCATCCATCTTTCACACACGTAATCATTTCACCTTTGATCCTTAATCATCCTAGATCTTCTCTTTTGAACTTCATTTTATGGTTCAAACTAGATCTCAACTCAAGAGGAACATGGAAGCCAACAAAGAAACATCCAATTCAAGTGACCTAAGCCAAACAAATTATGAGATGAATCCCATTGGATCAAGCAATTCTCTAACTAACTTTCCTTTTTCATCACAAAATCCTCACTTGGGAGGAATTCCAAGTAGAGGATTTCACTAATAATTACTTTGGAATGACACAAGATGAGATTGTCGAAATGGTCCAAAATCTTGAGAATCATAGAATTATCAACATCATGATGAGACTCAATCCCTCACTATACATGCTTGAATTAGCAAAACAAGGGGCTAAACTCCCTTCTGATTTTGATGTGAGCACCATTGTGGAACCACCTTTTGGGGTCATGCTTCCAATTTCATCCATTCCCCCAATCTCATCTACACCTCCATTCCAAAACATCACTCAACCCATCCCCTAAATTACATCATCCTTTGCTCCAGCTCAACCCGTTGTTAACAAGGGAAGCACATTTCTCAATGCACTACAAACACACCCCCTCGTGAATAATCAAGATTTGGATGAAAATACCATCTTGGGCAATCCATAACCCAAAATCCATCACATCCATATGTACCCCTCACCTTTCATGATCCTAATGACCCATCATCATAATTTCACGCAACACCTCAAACCTCTATCCCTATAACATTACAAGCAGAAGGTGACTTATTTGGATGAGGGGGTATCTTTGACCCTACATCTTCATCACTTCCTCAAGGGAGTATGCCACTCACTTTTCTACCACTCCCACCCTTTCCATCGATATCCACACCACCTATTGGTTTTGGGATTCCCCCTTACCAAAAATCAATCAACAAAATCAAACCGACCCCCCGATCATTAATCCAAATCCTCCCATCTTGTCATCGACATCACAAAAACAAATGGAAACCATCCCGATAACAAAATCCACCATCATATCATCAACCATCCCCCAAACATCTCAAAACATGGTCTCTCAAGGACCAAGTATATCAATTGCACCATCCACCACTCAAATCCCAATCATCAATACGACAATACCTCTCATCACCACAACAAGCACCATTTTGAACCCACCTCCACCACCACCACCACCAAACTCAAACACATTAAACCAATACAACATTGCATTGCAAGCCACTCAACATGCTACCTATTAGAATGCACTCCAACAAATCCAAAACCGACAAGCTACTCAAACTGCTCAAATTTCAATACGAGCACAACAAGAACAACAAGCACAATAGGCTACACAAGCCCAAGCCTTATTGCAACAACAACAATAAGATGCTCAATCTACTCAGGAAACATAAGTCGTACAAGCTGCACAGATTGCACAAGCTGCTCAACAGGTACAAGCACAAGCTCAAGGGAAAGCTCAAGCTCAGGCACAAGCCCAATACCAAGCTCAACAAGCACATGCACAAGCACAATATCTTGCACAACAACAAGCATATCAACAAGCGTTGAAGCAATACCAAAAACAACAAGAAGAAGCAACAATTTTCAAAGTGAATTTTGAGGTACCTAGAGGTTCCAAATGGGCCTAAAAAATGGTCAAAAATAATAATATACTATAAGTATACCATTGTGGACCTCGTGCTTGATGAGATCTTTCCAACAATGTAGATGGTTTCTGAATATAATGGCTGAGTCAGAAATTAAGGCTACTACAAGTTGGACTAAAATTTAGGAATTTTCTAAGGCTCAAAAGGGGTAACTAAATCTGTTTGGTGCCAAAGTAGAAGTGACAATTCATTGGAAAGTGGAAAATATCATATAAAGTGGTTACAAATGAAAAAGGATTCATTCAGGATGAGAAAATAGATGAAATTCTCGCTTTTCAACATAGAACAAAGGTTGGGGTTTTAGTGGCCATTATTGTCATTCATGGGCTTGCATGTTTTATTTTCTACATGTATTGGAGCCTAGATTCTTGTAATAGCTGTCTTGTGACTAGATAGTTGTAATGCATTCGATCGCATGTATGTAGATGATTTATGAGAATATAATAAAGTTGCATGTTTGCTATTTTTGAACGTTATTTTTTGTGTAAGGTGTGTTTAGGGGAGAGTCTCCCTTCATCAAATTAAAACATAAATATCATAACATTATATTTTTATGTTCCACCATCCAAATATATACAAAATCATAATTACATTTTTTAAATTTGCAATATTTTTGATACATACATTTGTATGTCAATGTTGATTTCCCCAAAACATTGTAAGAATTTTTTCATCAACCAATATTATTACATTGTATCTACAAATATCTACTATCATTCCCTATTGAATGAATGAAATATACAAATTTTATAAGCATCCCACTATGTATGGTATGGTTGTGAGTTGTTTATTTTTCATAGATCCATATGGTGCAAGTAACACCATTTAAACATAATTTAAGTGTATTGCCTTCTTATATTTAAATAAAAGGATTATAAATAACATGCTCACATAAATAAAGTCCAATATAATTACAATAAAATTGTTCTTTTTCATTGAATATTATTATTCGCTATATACATATTTCATTGTAATAATCCATTTTTCATTGAATTTGTGTAGTTTAGGTCAAGTATTCATTATAAAAATTATAGTGCAAATATAATTTATGTTATCATTTTAATTTACTAAAGTTTTTGAAGAACTCAAACTAGAACGTGTGATGGAAATTCTCTCATTTATTTAAACTACTTGTAAAATCTAAGCAATAAATAAGTTTTCTCTTATGTAAACGATAAAATTTTATCATTTGGACCTTCTGCTTTAAAATAAAATACTAAAAAATAAAATTAAACTATCTTTTTGACCTTCGAGGTTAGATCACAAGACTTGAAAAGTTATGTATCTCACCACAAAGATTTTTTGTTAATGTAATTAAACAATAATACAACTTGTTTAAATCCTATTCTTCCTCTCCATAATCAAATCCATCATTTTATTCTTAAATATTTGTATCTTCATACTTCTTTACCATAGTCTCAAAATGTATTATTTTTCTTCCGTATTTTTCTTTAAGTTATCTTATATTAGAAAATACTCTAGTAAACACACACACACACACACACACATGAATATATGCACACATACATATATGCACATATACATACATACATACATACATACATACATACATACATACATATACATACATATATATAATAATATATATATATGTATGTATGTATGCATGTATGTATGATAGATGTATGTATATATGTGTGCATAGTGTCATGCATATATGTATTTTAAATACATATATGCATATATGTAAACATACACACACACACACATGAATATATGCACACATACATATATGCACATATACATACATACATACATACATACATACGTGCATATATATATATATATATATATATATAAAAGATTAAGAAATGATCAATATTATTAATGTAGCATTCACGTATTAGAATACCATATTCAAAATGGTTAGTTCACCATATGCACAATAATATAGACATCATACACAAGGAGGATCACAACTAGGAACTCTCAATCTAACTTAAGAATTAACTCCTTCAAAGAAATATTTTCTCTTCATACACCCGCATGCACACCAAAAAAATGGTAGGAACATGGTTATGATGTATGGACACATGATCACTATTACTATAAAATTTGGTTATTAGGATACCTAAGAATATAAATGAACGAAAGGAAAGAAAAAATATAAAATTGGAATGATAGAATAAAATGTATTCTATTCAATAGGAATGTACATAATACACAAATGAGTCATTATAATGTGAGATATAGATGAGTATATATAGGATAAACCACACAATAGAATAAAATGCAACCAATGTGTGTTACTATGTTAAATTACCTAAGTGTATAAAAGAACTATCTAGAGAGCTAGGTAGGAAATATAATAATTAATATATAAATATAATTCACACTAACAAACCACCTTATGTGAAATTTAGGGGGATAAAAGATTAAAAAACTTAAATAAGGGTCCTTAAAAAAAATTCTAATAAGGAAAAACATGCACAAAGATACTGTGAAAATAAAAGGAGAAAGACCAATGAGAAAAAAATATCCCCATCAGAGGAAAAGGAAAAATGAGCTAAGTGACCCCTTGAAGAAATATTCTGCATGCCCAAGAGAGCTCAAAGATGGATTTTCTTCCTATTAGTATAGAAATTTTGTAAATATCTATAATATTCTCTACTATTGGACAATAGAAAAAACCAATGAACTACTCTTGAATCATCTCCATGAGAAAATACATGTGGATCTTGATGTGTTTTTTTGCTAGAATGATAGTTAATTTTCTTTGAGATTTAGGCAGTACTCTAGTTTTTGTGCTAGATGATTGATATATTTTTAAAAGTAATGCAAAGTTAAGTGAGGATATTCTAAAGCCAAATAGCCTTAGTGGTGGAATTGATAGCCACTTGATACCCAATTTATTAGTTCAAGAGAGAAATGACATGCTACTTATTTGTTTACCAACAAATGAGACTAGAACAAAGGTAAAAAATATATCCAGATATGGATTTTCAATCATCAAAATCTCTAGCAGCTTAATTACAGTCTAAGTATCTAGCAAAATATAAACATATACCTACTACATAATGAATCTTACAACTATAATTTCCCTATTTGTAGTGTAGAATGTATTTAAATAACATATTTTTTAGTGAAGCTCATGTGGCTCCATCATGAAGCATGAAACTATGATAATAGAAAAGGAAATGATAGGGTGATTGTGATTCAGGTAGATGAAGCTACAAAGAAGTTGACAATACAAAGTGACATTAATGAGTAGTGTGTAATACTTTTCCTCAAGCTTGACTATAGAAAAAAATGAGTTAGTGTAGTCTTATAATTAACCTTCTAAAAATAATCTAGAATATCAAGAACATACTTGGGGTAGGAAATATAGATTCAATAGTATGTAAGAGTGGTCTTGATCCTAATAAGGTAATGCAAGAAACTAAAGTTGGTCATGGAAAATCTATCATAAAAACCAGTCTTGAATCTAGTAATGATGGATGATATACTCCTTGTAGCAATCAAATCATTAACATAGAGAAAAAAGGAAAGAAGAGCATCCTCCTATCTCAAGATATAACCATTTAGATTCGTGCCACATCTTGAAAAATAAATTGATAGAAGAAATGAGCCCATCTTGGCATACCAAGAATGTGGGGCTCTAATCCCTATTTTTCATGCTCTAATCCCTTTATCATTTATGGTTGCTCCTATACATAACTCACTTTCATTGTATTGTATCTTGATCTCCATGAAATTTTTTGAGGTTCATTCTATAATTTTTTCTTGTTGAGAATATAACAGATTATTGTTTATAGCTCTCTTTGCATGGAAGGTGTTTTTCTTTGTTGATAGATCTTGTGTCTCATGTGTATTCATAATTTGAACACTAAAGCTCTAATAGGGAATATTTTTTCAAAATGCTATAAATTTCTACCAGTGAGTTAAAATTTTACAAACACAGTATCGACAAAAAGCTAGTTCTAGGAACTTTGTACTTGTGTAGATTAAATTTTTATTTTTTTTTAGGTGCAATTAATTTCTAATTGAAGATAAATCTTACTTTTTGGCTTCCAAGTTCATAATTTTTTACCTAGATCTTTGATTTTCATGATTCTTACGAAAATGGAAAGGTATTGAAGAGCTCCATCAAGCCATCAATGCAATCTTTATAGATTCACACATAAATATATTTTATTTATATTTATTCATATTTGCATTCTAGATGATTACTTGGACATGCTGACACTTGGGAAGGTTTTTTGTATTATCTTGAATTAGTTAATTTCAACTGCTTAATATATATTGATCTCTAATTTTAATATTTTGAGGAGCGTATCATTATAATAATCACTAGTTATGCTTGACTCGTGCTTCTTTAATCATTCTAACTAAGGATGATTATGATCCTTGGAAAAAAGAAACTCTAACACATTATAGGTGGTTCAATATTTTTCCTCATATTTATGGACTCATCCTTGAATTAGATACACATTGGAAGAAATTTAGTATGGGGTAATATAATGATCATATCATATGATTGATTGGTAAAACCATTAAAGTGCTAACATCTTTTGGAAAATATTAAAGGCTGAGTTTCTAATCATAGTTTGGATCATAATTTGGGAGATCTATGGAGATCCACATAACCATCCATTCCCAGATGATGCTGCATAAAATTGCCTCATTCCACTTAATTATGTTGATAATCTACCCTTTAATGAAGATACCTTAGAGGAGCTTGAATACGATGCAACTCTTGAGTTTCTTGATAATGAAGAGACCTCTCTTATAACTCCCACTTCTCCAATTGAGATCACAAGTCCCTCTTTTGTTGCCTCATCAGAGTTCATATATTCTTCTTCAAGAGACTAGTGATTATTTGCAATATGTAAATCATAGTCTTTCAAATACATCTTTGTGAGATGATTACTTGATAGGTATTTTAGGCTTGTTTGTGGAGTCTCATATTCAATATTTAGAGAAAAAATTTGAGGGGTTATCTCTCCTCTTTGGTGACAGTCCCATCTTAGTAAATTATATCCCATCATATTTTCCTTTGGATCTAATTGAACATCAATTACCACTACATAATGGTTTGTCACCTTCTTCATTGATTGGGCATATACTTGATTTCATTGCACGACATCATCATTTTCCATGGATAAGGCGACACATGAGCATATTTCATAGACACCATCTTCATACATTTGGATTCATCTTCCAATCAATTCCTATCTAGAATGCGAAGCATTTCTATATTTTTACTTGGTTTTGTTTCTTCTCAAGGGGAGTATTGTTGTTTGTAGGTATTGGAGCATGTTTTATCTTCATGCATTTACCATTTCTATAAGAGATTACACTTTTTTCGGAGGCTAGATATAGTCTCTCTAATTCCCTCTTATAAGGAGGTCATTGATTGTATACTTGTGATGGATCTCATCCTTGGGGGGTCTCGAATTTTCCATCCATCACTTGTTTATGTTTGTTTTCATTTTTTCTCTCTTTTGGAGAGGAATTTTGTCCCATTGGGTTTTCTCATTTTCTCTATTTGTGAGATATTACATTTATACATGGGTACCTTACATGGCCTAGTAGTTTGGAACCATAATTGAATCATCATCTTTGCATCATTTTCAATTGTTTACTTTTCCCTAATTTGTACTTAAGGGAGGTGTTGGTGTGAACAAGGTATTTTACCTAACTCTAGATCACCTAGTAGGCCCTATTCACACATGTTCACATGTTGACTTAGAGATTTTCTTGAAGTCTTAGGTTTCATGTGATCATATCTTATCTTATCATTTAATTTAATTAGGTTGTCTCATTACATAGGATTAAGAAACTTGTTATAATCTTATATTATCTTATCTCTCAACATTACCTATATAAAAAGGCATCATATATACAAGCCAATTCAATCCATGTAATTATATTGGGGTTTAATCAAATCCATTGTGTCCACAATCAAGAAATATTTTTTCTCTTTTCACTCTCTTGTGGAAGGCATATTTTGGTTTTGTAGATGATCTTGGAGGCTTGAGTCCATTGGTGACTATAACAATAATATGTTTTTCCTGTAGACACTTAGTCCATAGGATTAACTGATAATGATAGTGGTGAAAATGATCAATCTCTACATTATGTAACTAATCATGTGAGATGTTATGTGTGCCCTACATGCCTCATGATAAATGTGATGTGTATTCCTTTATGAGAAAAATATATAAATTAGCATGAGAAATTGGGCATGTTGGTATCATCAACTAATTTGATTTCAAGTTAAAAAATGATTTTTTTGTAGCATGGATCAATATATTATTATTTGCATTAAGCTTGATGTATCAAAGTTAAGTATTAGAGATGACTTATATTGTAATGAGTGAGGTCACGTATTATTTGAGTGAATATGAACATTTTAGCTCCTATGAAGACCATATAGATGGGTCTCATGTTTTTTTGAGCATTATGAAAAAACACTGTTGAGTGTGAGACCTTAATTTTTAATGAAATCCTAGTCTTCTTGTTGAAGATGATAGTGTTGTATTGAAATATGAATGTTTCATATGAGGAATGAGTTCTAGTATGAAAAAAATTACATACTATATGTGAATTAGCTTGTCAATCAACATATTACAACTCATTTAGAGAACATGACAAAGTATGGAACTCTCCATTTTGATATTTGTGAAGAAGTTTTTTCTAAAACCAAATTTATTGAGGTATGTATCTTTGAATCAACTGTATTTGAGGATTTCTAGTTTAACTTTGACATGTTTGAAGAGGTTGGCCACAAGTGTGATGCTCTTGATGCGAGGTATGAGATATCCAATTTTCTTATGTATCTAGATATGCTTGCTAACCTTCACAATCATGAGTCACTCTATATGAATTTTGAGGATGAGTCTAATGATGGAATGATTTCTTATAATTCATTTGTTCCACATAAGTTATTTGGTCTAGATTGTGAATGCATGATTTAGCTTTTCTCTTTTCCCTACAATTGATTAATAAAATATGCCAACTTAAACTAATGCCAATGTTGACCACCAAAAAAGTTGATTAGATGATAGAAAATAGTAAATTTATAAACTCGCTATGACCTTGTGACAAAAACATAGTAGGTTCACAAAGGTGTAGAGATCAACAATGATAAGAGATAATGGATAGGATCCTTCTCTATTTTGGAAAGAATTTCTATTACATGTTTTGGGTTTTTATATCTATATGAAGACATGCGTCATGAAAGGGTTTAGATTATACCTCGTATAAACGAGCTTATGGACTTATTTCGAAACTTACAATTACATATATTTATCAAGGACAAATTACAAACCTACCACTCATAACACGCTCTCCAACGCTTCAACATCACTTAAAGGATTCGAACTTGAAACTGAAAACACATTGTACTCGATGTAGACGTTAAAACCAAACCCTTGTTCTATACGGGGTCGGGGGCAGGGCGATAAACTCAATCTATAAAAGGCCAAGGCGGATATACAGAGGGGCCCCTCACGTCGACCATCTGTAGTTCTCGATATAGATTGTGGGGGATGCGAAAGGCATGTAATTGGAGGAATATAAAGCTATGTATATACATGGACAACGAGGATCTTTTTTTACTCTCGCTGCAGACAAATATGTTGAGAAAGGCCAGATTAAAAATCATGGCCGATGTTTATGACGCCCATTTGAAACACCAAGACTTAGTTCCGTCGGGGATGTCGCCCCTTTTGGCTAAGAAAATTGTTGTTTTGTATTCTTTTCCACGCTTGGCGTATTAAGAGTCGCTGATAAGAAGCCTCAGAATATATCTAAATAGTCGGGGCTTAACTCCATTGAAGATCTGCAGCAATGGCTGAAAAATGCTTTGGATGCATCTCATTAAAGACTTTCGACGATGTCTCTACTCCAGATCGAGGATACCATGCTAATAAGTCTTCTTCTCCCATTTCCAGAAGACCAACAACAGGAAAGCCTTCAATCCTGAGGATTATTCATGTGGGTGGGGATGAAGATATTTTTACTGAGCCCAAATCTGCCTCAGAGTTTTTGAATCAATACCCTGGCCATTGTCTGACCTACCCAGATATATTTGTAAGGCCTTGGGCTGTTGTAAGCCCTGGAAGGAGGCTCTTTCCAGGAGAAGAATATTGCCTTGTGCGTTCTTCTACTGTGCAGAAGCTTCAATTGGACTTGCTCCAGAATCTCGGTGGAAAACCACCTGTTGATCATAATGATGGAGCGACTACTTCAGAGGAAACTAATGCTTGCAGTTTGCCTCAGTCTCTTTGCATGAATGGGCCAGGTGCAATGGATTTCAAGGAGAGCTCATCAAATGAAAATGAAAACACGATCAGTTTAGGAGAAGCAGCCCACAATATTGAGTATGTAGAGAGAGAGGATGACAAGAACAAGATAGAAAAAGCTTTTGTTCCTCCCCTCAAGGAGAGAATTCCTGCAGCAGACTCTCGGGCTTGGTCTCCTGAGCTTGAACCGGTAAAGGAAATCAGAACTCCGGTACAGGAAATCAGGACTCTTGCTGACTATATCCGCTAAAGTATGTTGGTAATCTGTTTACCCATTTTCTGTTGGTGAGACAGACATCTGGTTGAACTGAAAACTATTAGTGGATGGGTATTGTTTTGAGCTTACTTTGTCTCAGTTCTCTGAGACAATATTTCAAAAATTCTTTGAATTGTTTCTAGCAATTCATTAAACTTAAAAAAAAAATAGAAATTCATTAGCAAGCACTTGAATTTGAATTTTCCTATCTGCTAAAGTGCAAAGGTCATTAAAGTTTTTGTTGCTCATTGGGAAATGGATTGATTAAAGACTAAAGTGAGGAGCTTGGTATAGTTAGACTTAAATATGTGATGTGATTAGTTCTAGTAGCTGGCAGACTTGTGATCCTTGGAATTAATATAGATCACACTTTTAAAACTATGAAATTGATTTAACAGTTATTATTATTTCGTCTAACTATTTATATACCTCACTCATTATAGAAAACATAAACCATTTTAATATGATGCATGTCTATGTGTTTAGGTAAAAATGTAGGAAATATGTTCCATTTCCACTATAACTGTTAACCGTTAGACATTTTAAAAATTAAACTTGTATTATATTCATATTATACTTATACCTAATTAATTTTTAGTGTTCAAATTGTTTTTATGTCATTAGATTATAAACAATGAAATTTATTTTATGTATATTCAATTATTTGTTAATATTGTTTGCATCATAAAATAGTAAAAAAATATAGAAACATCATAATGTTACATTTTTTATGTTCTACCATCTAAATATATGCAAGTTTATAGTCATATTTTTTCAAACTTAAATATATTTGATGAACATTGTTGTATCTTAATGTTTGACTTGCTAAGAACATTACAATAAATTTTCACCAGCCAATATTATTACCATTGGATTTGCAAATGTTTACGTTTATTATCCACAAAATGGAGTTGATATTTTTTGGTAACAATCCCATTACGTATCATATGGTTATGAGATATATATATATATAATAGACCCATACAATGCAAGTAACACAATTCAATTATAATTCAAATCTATTTTTGTAGGAGCTGAAAATTAGCTCACACCCTAGAATCAATTGCAAAATAAGAGATAACCTTCCACAAGAGAGTATGGAAAGATAATAGCTTGCTTGATATGATATGATACAAATGTACAATGAACTTGCTTAAATAGACAAGGTGAGAAATAGGATTAGACAAGATCATGACATGTTTCTTAATCCTATATCATTAGACAACTAACTCAACTAATATTAAATGACCTAAGATGCAAGAATTAAATTCCAAAAGATAAGATAAGGTCTAAGTGACAACTAAGACTTCTAGAAAGATTCCTAGAACCTTAGTAAACTTAATATGCAAATAGGATCTACTAGTGGGCTAGATAGGTAAAATATATATTCACACTAATAGCCCCCTTAAGTATAACTTAGGGAGGAACAAACCAATGCAAATGATGCAAGAATGCAAGGACGGGTCTTGACTATAAGGTCATGTTATGTACCCATTTATAAAATATCTCTCAGAAATGGAGAAAAGGAGAAAAACCACAGGGTAAAAAATACCTCTCCAAAAGATATCTAATGTATGAAAATAATCATGTACAAGAGATGACACCCCAGAAGGACTAAATCCATCACAAATATACAATCAATAGCCCCCCCATAAGATGGAAAGGGAGAGATTATGTAGCCCCCAACCATAATGTGTAATCTCCTAGAAAAATGGTAAGTGCCTGAAGACAAAACATGATCCAATGTCAAGAAATAACTTGTTTATCTTTTCGAAGAAAAAATTAAAAATGGAGGAATGCATCCCATTCTAGATAGGAATTGATAGGAAGAAGCATGAAGATTTATGATGATGTCTCTAAAATTTTCTCATGTATCTCCTTGTCCATGGTCAATGAAGATGCCACAATCAAATTAGGTACACACCCAATCAAAGAACAAGGTGACAAACTAGGACTATGTGGAAATTGATGTTAAAAAATCTCCAAAGATAATGATGGTTTGAAAATAGTAGTGTAATGGCTACCATCAAAGACAAGATATAACCCCTCAAATGTGTCCTCCAAATATGAGATGTGAGACTCCACAAACAAGTTTGAAATACTTGTCAATAAATCATACCACAAATATATATTTGAAAGATAATGATTTACCTATACTACAAAGAATCATTAGAATATTTCAAAGAAGCATCTTTGAACTCTAAAGAAAAAACAAAAGATGAATGGTCTTGTTGAACAAGAATGATGGGAGCCTCAATCAACAACTCTATACAAGGAATCACTAAAGGTGAAGTTACAACAATTATCTCTAATGGAGAAGAAGGATCATTTGAAGAAACCTCATCCTCATATTCTAAACATTCAAATTACTTAATCTCAATAGTTTTGTAGTTCTACGAACACCACCCAAGAGAGTCCAACAATTATACTTCCAAAACCATATAAATATCTCCCCAAAAAAATACATAAGAGTTTAATCAAATAGATTATGGCTTCCTAGAGTGATATTAAGTTTCTTGATTACTCAGTTGCATAAAATGGTGGATCCATTAGCAACTACAACATTGAAACCTTCAAATTATTCTACCTTCAATCCTCTCTTCATCACCAAACCCTCATTGATAAAGTTTTGTGTGGCCCCACTATCGATGGAAAAATCACCCTTTATCTTGCAAGCACCCCACAAACCTTCAAGGGAAGATATTTTAGGGATCTAGAGAGAATAGTGAGTGTACTTTCCCTTGTGATTGAATTTTATTCAATAATATGATTGACAAAGTTTTCAAATACATTAGGTTCATCTTCTAACTTTGAATATTTATCTAACACTACTTCTATGTAGCATAGTTGTCCTTTACCCAAGCCTTTTTGAATGGGTTTCCATGCTTCTCTATAAGAGAAACATAACTTATTCTTCCCGAGTCCATTCCTTGTCTCATCCATCTTGTTCATTTTTGGTGATAATGCTTTGGGTTCAGGGACACTCTTAAAGGGAGGCTTTTGTTATGGCATTGATGATACATTCTTCGAGTGGGATTTTCTTTTAGTCAATTGTTACAAGTATGAAGGTGTTGTCATTGATTTCAAAAAAATGGTGTTATCATTGATGTCAACTATGTGTTGAGGAAGGCTGTTGGATGATGAAGATGTCGCGGATATTGAGAAAATTGTGAAAAAGAGGGAAACAATTTGTGTGCATGTATAGTTGATATATTGAGGAAGTGTTGTGAGTACATGGAGATATCGTTATGTTGCAGTGTATGGAGATGTGTTGGAATGAAGTAATGTGCTGAGATGGTGTCTCTGGTAGGGTATGTGCAGGATCATGATGGGCCAAAAAGTGGCGATATGATGGGTATGTGTAAGGTATATGGCTGACGACTTTTTTTTACCTAAAATTGATGAAACAAAAAGGGTTTTTAAAGGATATTCTTTTCTTTTCACCAATATAAATTATGATTTACTTTGAGTTTAATAAATAATTATTATTCATTTTCTATTTGAATTATGGCTAAAGTCCTGATTGATAGGCTGATTGAAAAACATCTATAGCTTTCAAATGGTATTACATTTTTTGAATCTGAAACATGCGTCACATTCTATGCTTCACATACTATAGGAATAAAAAAAAAAATTCATGAAGTTTTGACCAAGTTAAGGTGGTCAGACATACGAGTTTTTTATATTTTTTAAAAGTAGTAATAATTTTTTTGAATAATTAATTATTTACTTGGAAGAAAATTACAAAAAAACATGCATCGCATCAGGACATGAATCCTCTACTTATATCTAAAATATTATAAAAAATAATTATCATTTTATTGTGGTTAGGGTGGTTAGACAGACTTTTTTCCTTGAAATTTAAGAATTACTAAATTGAAATTTCAAATTTTCACCAAATAGATTGTTTTTTAAAAATAAACCTAGTAGTTTAGAAACTACATTCAATTTGCTACAAATTCTATTTCTACATATTTTTGAAATAATATAGATAACTTATTCAAATTTTTACGTCAAGTTTCCTAACTCTAATTTTTCTAATTTTTTTGCCACTTAAGGGCCTATTTTTTTCATGATGATCCTGCACATACCCAGTACTCGGTTTCCAAGTGATTTTGAGAAAAATTAATAAATAAAGAAAATAATGTTGTGCAAGTGTTCAGAACGTGCTCCGAGATGTGCCCCATGTTTCTTCTACATTAATGCTATGCCTGTATGGATCTGATATGTTGCTCAAGGTTTCCATTAGTTTCTATATTCAAAATTTAGGTTTCGAGATCATTGTGTAGAGTGAGATGTGTTCATCAGTGTGTGAACTAGGTTTTCAGTGTTGATTGCTATGGTCTGGGAGAAACATATTTTCTCTGGATTCCTCCATAGTTTGGTTTCTGTTGTGTGGATCTCTGAAGTTTCTTATGTTGTTTATATCTTTCAAAATTTAGGTTTACTCTTGATTTGGTGTAGTACAGTATGTATTTCATGCGTCTTTATGCATATAAGGTTAATTAGATGTTTTGGGTTGGAGCATTTCTATGATGCAAGTTTGGATGAAGTCTTTTTTGGATCTCAGGTGGTTCATGGATTGTTCCAAATCATGTAAAAGATATTTTCATGGTCTGCATATCATCTTGATCAAGTGGGAAGTATATACTTAATAGTTTATGATGTTTAGCACAGGTAATGGCTGACCTGGTTTTAACACTACACGTGAAGTCATTTCAAAGTTTGTGTAAGTGTTTTGAGGTGTGTTAGAATATATTTGGGTCCTAACTAAGGATTTATATGGGTCACCTTCACTCCTATCCACCATGTGAATTTTTGGGTGCTGACCCAATTTGAAATTATAAATGTAACAGATATGTTGCTAACCTTGGAGAAGGTTTTCAAGGTTGAGGATGATATAAATAAGAGTGGTGTTTTTGGAAGATCTAAAGATATATTTGAGTGATGAATGTGGTGTGAATTACAAAAGTATAGAGCGAAAATTTGAGAAAAGCAATGCATACTTCAAGTGTTGGACTTCTGAATGTAGTGAGCTGAAGACACCCACAATCTTTCAAACAAGGATACAAAAGTTTTGAAGTAATTGTGGTGGATTCCTTATTGCATGAAGATAGTGTTCTCTGTGTAATATTTATCTTCTATCTTCTTTTCATATTCGAAGCAGTGAAATTTGGCTATGAGCCCTATTGGACAGTGTGTTCTATTCTGGCTGTGATCCCTTGTACTAGTTTTGCAATTACTTATATTTTGAGCTAATCCTCACCATGGTTTTTCCCTCATTGGGTTTTCCATGTAAATCTGGTGTTCTCTTGTGTATTGTGTTATTGTTTCAATTTTTGTTATCTGCATTTCATGATTAATCACTATAACAAAATAAGGGTTTAATGAATGCTTGTGGATCTAATTACTATTGAGGGTTTTTGAAGCTTTATGTTGATACAACTGATTCAACCCCCCCTTCTCAATTGTCTTATTCATTCAACAATTGGTATTAGAGTGAGGTTCCTTGGAGAAGAGCTTAACTGCATGAGGTAGATCCAAATGGAAAATAAGATAGAGAGCCCTAAATTTGATGGCATAGATTATGCATTCTAGAAGACAAAGATGGAAGGATATCTAGCATCCTTTGGGTATGAGATTGAAGAGGCAATAAAGAATCAATATGATGCACCTATGAATGGTCCAAGCAAAAGTGATGAGATCAAGGCACATGAAGTAAATGGTAAGGAAAGATTTATTCTTTTGAATAGTCTTTCAAAATTTGAATTAGTAAAAGTTATGAATCTGAAGACTGCTAAAGAAGTTTGGGACAAGCTAGAAATTGTTTATGAAGGAGATAATAAGGTTAAACAAGAAAATTTGTAAAACCTGAAGGAACAATTTGAGACCTTGTGAATGTTTGAAGATGAAATAATTACAATTTACATGCAACAAGTTGATGATATGGTAAGTGTAATGAGAGGTCTTGGTGCACAAGTCAAAGAATCTAGGGTGGTACAGAAAGTTCTCATATCTTTTCTTGATTCTTACAGTGAAAAGGTATCTGCTATTGAGGAAGCTACAAATTTTAATACTTACTCTAGAGATCAATTACTTAGTACACTAACTTATTTTGAAATGAAAAAACTTGGTTTGAAAAATGCTACAAAATTATCTAGACTACTTTCAAGGCTGGAAAATTAGAAAAGGTTGAAGATTCAGATGGAGAAGATCCTGATGATGTGGAAGCTAACTTTATAAGAAGGATGAAAAATGGAACTGGTAAGTACAAAGGTAAACTACCTTTCAAATTTTTTAATTGTGGAAATATAGGTCACTACGCTTCAAGATGTCCAAAAAGAGTTGTGAACAATAAAAGTAAGGAGAACAAAGGAAAGATGATTAAAATAAGTTACTATGTTAGAGAAGATGCTTGTATTTTTGATAATGAATCTAATTATGGAGATGTAGATGAAAATGAATGATTTTTCTTAGCCTTAAAAGATGAATCTACCTCTAGTAACTCTGAAAGTTGTGTGAAGGAAAGTGTTCCAAAAGAGAAGCATAAGGTTGAAGGTACTTTGGTTTCTACTTTTCATGTTAAATAGGATAAAAACTATTGGGTTGTTGATAGTGGTTTCTCTAATCACATGACCATAGACAAAAGTAAGTTTGTTAAACTTGAAAAGTATGACATGGAGGATTAGTTAAATTTGGGGATGATTTAGGAGCTAAGATTTGTGGAATAAGTTCAATCAATTTTGATGGTAAGCATAATACTGAAGATGTTTACCATGTTAAAGGCTTAAGGTATAATATTTTGAGTGTTGGACAATTGTGTAACAAAGGATACAATCTTGTATTTAAGGATGAAAGATGTGAGATTAGAAAAGGGTCTGAAATTGTGATTGGTGCTAGTAAGAGGACAGATGGAAATATCTATTAGCTCAAGGGTGTTGATGGCCATTGCTTGATGTCTCAAATTAATGACAATTGGTTATGGAACTGAAGGATGTGTCACATGAATTAGGAAAATTTAATTAGAATGAGTTTAGTACAAGCAGTAAGAGACCTACGAAGAATCACAAGGCCTATCAATTCCATTTGAAATAATTGTCAATTTGGAAAACAAATAAGGATTAGCTTCAAAGGAAATGATAAATCTACTACTAGATTACTAGAATTAATACATATAAATCTTTGTGGCCCTACAAGAGTGAGAAGTATTCAAGGTGACATGTATTTCATGCTTTTGATTGATGGTTACTCTAGAATAACATGGGTTACTTGTTTTAGAGAAAAATATGATGCTCTAGAGAGATTCAAAGAAATTAAAGCTATGGTTGAAAATGAAATGGATTTGAAAAACAAATGTTTGAGGTTTGATAGAGGTGGAGAATTCACCTCCAATGAGTTTAACATGTTTTGTGAAGTTCATGGAATAAAGAGGCACTTGTCTACCCCTAGAAATCCTCAACAAAGGGGAGTGGTTGAAAGGAAAAAAATGATTGTTCAAGAAGCTACAAGGACTATGATGAAAGAATCTAACCTATCGGAAGTCTACTAGAGAGAAGCAATTCATACTGTTGTTTACATACTTAATAGAGTTCAAGGCAAAGCTAACAACAAAAATAATCCCTATGAGTTGTAGTATGGAAGGATTCCTACTGTCAAGTACTTTAGAGTATTTGGAAGAAAATGTTATATCAAAAGAGATCAAAGAAAACTTAGGAAAGTTTGATGCAAGGTCTGATGAAAGTATCTTCCTTGGATATTCTACTAAAAGAAAAGCTTACAGATGTTACAACAAAAGGCTAAGAAAGATTGTTGAAAGTGCAAATGTTAAGGTTGATGAAGATTTGTAGAATTCAGTTGTTGTAGATGGATGTGTCAGATGAACCTGCTTGTGGAGAAGAAGAAGAAGAAAAAGCTAAAGAAAAAGAAGTGTAGAATCAAGAGGAAGAAACTTTGAAAAAGACCCCTAAGACCCCTAAGTATGTGCAAATAAATCATTCTGAAGAATAGATCATTGGAGATAAGAGGAAAGGAGTATTGACAAGAAGTAGAGTTGTTGAAGAAGAGGTAAATCTATGTTTACTCTCTAAAATTAAACCTAAAATAGTGAGTGATGCATGCAAAGATGAAGAATTGATGAAGGCAATGGAAGAAGAACTTATGCAAATTGAGAAAAATCAGACTTGGGAACTAGTCCCAAGACCGAAAAACAAGAACATAATTGGAACTAAGTGGGTATTAAAAAAAAAATTGAATGAGAATGGAGAAGTGATAAGAAATAAAGCAAGGCTTGTGTATAAGGGTTACTTACAAGTATAAGGAACAAAATTTGAGTTAACAATTGCTCCAGTGGCTAGGATGGAAGCAATCAGGATGTTTTTGTAATTTGCAATACATAAAGACTAAAGTTTATTAGATGGATGTGATGTCTGCTTTCTTAAATGGTGAATTGGAAGAAGAGGTTTACATGGAACAATTGGGAGGATTTTAGTTATGAAATCAAATAGATATGGTTTGTAGATTGAAATAGGCATTGTTTGGATTAAAGAAAGCTCCTAGAGCTTGGTATGCAAGATTGGACATATATCTGATACAACAAGGATTCGGTAAAGGAACTATAGATAGTAATATTTACTTTAAAATTAAGGAGGAAAAAATCTTGATAGTGGTTGTGTATGTGGATGACATTATCTTTGGAGGAAATGAAGCTATGCATAATAAATTTTCAAAAGAGATGCAAAAGGAGTTTCAGATATCAATGTTTGGGGAGATGAATTTCTTCCTTGGGCTACAAATCAATCAAATAGATAATTCAGGTATATTCATTTCATAGTCAAAGTATGTCAAAGAGATGTTGAAGAAGTTTGGAATGGAAGACTCCAAACTGGTATGCACTCCTATGGTGACCGGTTGTAAATTGATTAAGGATGATGAATCACCTAAGGCTAATCAGAGCAAGTATAGATCTATGATTGGTGAATTGTTGTATCTAACTACTACTAGACTAGATATCATGCATGCAGTTTATCTTATGGCTAGATTTCAAGAAGATCCTAAAGAGACACATGTGGAAATAGTAAAAAGGATATTCAAATATTTAAAAGGAACTCCAAGTTATGGCTCATGCTATCCTAAGGATACTAATTTCACATTAAGTGCATATATAGATGAAAATTGGGTTGGTTGTGTTGATAATATGAAAAGTACAAGTGGTGGTGTATTCTTTCTTGGATGTAGATTGGACATCATGGCTAAGTAGAAACAAGATTCAGTTTATTTATCCATTGTAGAGGTTAAGTATATTACAACAACATCTTGTAGCACACAAGTATTGTGGATGAGACACACATTAAAGGATATCAGAGTAATGTATGACGAGCCTATTTCTAGATTTATGAAAATACAAGTGCAATTAACATTTCAAAGAATCCAATGACACATTCAAGGACAAAGCATGTATATCAATCAAGTACCACTTTTTGAGAGAGAAGGTTATGGAGAATGAGGTGAAGCTTAAATATCTACCTACAAAGTATCAAATTACTGACATATTCACTATGGTTCTTCCTAAGGATACTTTTGAGTAGATCTTCGAGAGAAGTTGGGGGTTATTGCCCCTCCTTTGAACTAGATGCATATGGAGATGCATCAGTCCAGTGGATTTATGGATTCATCTCTTGTCTAGACTAGATTTGGTGGCTACCTCTTAGGGGGAGTAGGTAGTGTTATTGTTGTAGTAAGGAATATATGTTGTCATTGAGTAGAATTGCTATTTTGGTTGTACTCCTAAGGGGGACTATTTAGAGCAAGTATCTTCATTCAATGTCAAAGGGGGAGAACAATGCAAAATAATTTATCATTTTCCATTGATGTAAAAGGGGGAGAAAGAATCATGTGAATTTTTTTATCTACACAGGGGGAGAGAAAGTAAAGGAAAATCATGAGAGTGTGTTTAGAATTGTTGTTTCTTTGATGTTTTTTCACATCATGTGTTGCCATCAATGACAAAAGGGAAGATTTTTGCAAGTACGAAGGTGGTGTCATTGATGCAAACAAGTTGGTGTTGTCATTGATGTCAACTATGTGTTGAGGAAGGTTGTGGGATGATGAAGATATCAAGGATATTGAGAAAATTGTGAAAAATAGGGAAACTGTTTGTCTGTATGTATAACTTTGAGATATTGAGGAAGTGTTTTGAGTACATGGATCTATCTTTATGTTGTAGTGTCTGGAGATGTGTTGGAATGAGGTTGTATGCAAGGGAATTCCTAGTCTAAAAATGCAAAACAAACACAATGAAATGCAAAAAAAGGAAAACACAAGACACCTCAAGATTGGCCTAGTTCAATCTAAACAAAATACAATAAAATCAAATAAGTTACCTTGTCTAGATTGAATCTTTGTTTGGAACTTTGATTTGTTGAAAATTTGTGCTCCTTAGCTTGATAAAATGGCTCAAAATGATGCTCAAATTGATGATAATTCAATGATGGATCTAATGATGGCCATGGTGAATGGATTTGATGCAATATGAAAGCTAAAATGAGGTTGCGACAATGGAGGTAGTATGCATTCTAAGTGAATGCTCTAAAATTTCTGTTTGTGATGATAGAATGAAGGAATTTTCATTGCTTTTAGGGAAAAACCTCCAAAATAATGGAGGGATGAGATTAAGTCTAGGGAAAGAGAACAAGGGTTGAGATATCTTGAGAAAATGGCATGTGGAGGCTTAAGCAGAAAGGATAGGATGAGATGACAATGAGGTGGAGGTACTTGCAAGTACCTTGGGAATGGGTAAGATCTTCTCATATAGGAGTTTCTTGACAATTTGTACAATGAGAGGACAAGAGAGGAATTGGAAATTCCTCAAAAATCCTCATGGGGATTGAAAAAGGAATTAAAAAATCCTTATGGGGGGATGTGAGGAATTAAAAATTACTCAAAATGCATGAGGGGGATAAATTGGAATTTTAAATTCCAAAGGGTATGGGGCTGACTTCTCCAAAAGGAGAAAGTCATTAATAGGGTTGACTAAGCATGGATGCCATAAATGGCATGGGGATTAGGTTAGGTCTAATCATTGATTTAGGTTGTGCAAATGAGGGATTAGGCGAGCTAACCCTGATTAGTGAACCACTTACATTTTATGGAGGATGTGGCCCTAATCTTAATTAGGAATGTCCACACCTTAATTTTGAGGTTAAGTGGGATAATCTAGATTAAGGAAAATGTAGGAGGATGGGAAAAGGAGAGAGAAAATGGATGGATTAAAAATTGATTTTAATTCAGTTGGGAAAGGTGACTAAATTAAATAAATTGGACTATTTTTTTAATTTAGAGAAAAAGAGGGCTAAGATATTTAATCAATTAATTAAACACCTTAGGGGGCATTAGAAATAAGATGGAGTATTAACCAAATAATAAATTATTTAATTAATACGACTTATGGACATAGGATCTAGAGGAATATAAGAGTGAATTTGACTATATGGGTTTGGTCAAATTCAAGTGTCTACATTTTTCCCCTCTTCGAAATATCATTAGAATAATGGTGTTTCAAAGAAAGATAAAGTGAAAAAAACTTGATAGAAGAATATAACTCTATTAGATGCCCCAATATCATAGGGAAATGAATAAGGAGAAATGCAACAATATGGTGAGGTATTCCCCCTCGAGAGGGTAGATGGGGAAGAAAAAGGGGCCTCAAGCAACTTCTCGATATGGAGAAATGGAGGGTACCACACGGTAGAGGATGAAAAACCATGAGAAAATCATGAGAAGCGTCAGAAGCGTAAAGCTACAAAAGGAGTAGAGGTCATCACTCCAATTACGAAGCTACCAAAGATACCAAGAGTAGATTGCAAGTGGCGAAGAGATGCTGCAATGACATGTCATCATCCTACAAAGCATCAGTTGTCTAGAAGTAGAGATAGTCAACGATTGGTTAAAGGAAATGATGACTCGAGTTGATGAGGTATAAACACTTAGTTAGGATGTCCTACCCCTCCAAAATAGCATTTATGACACAAGAGTTAATTTGATGCCTCTTTCCAAGTTAAATCACTATCCCACTAATTGTGCATGTCTATTTTGGAGACACTTTTGTCTATTGGAGTTCTCTTTTAGTTTAGAATCAGTTAACTAAAGTAGACTTTCTAGTTACCTGTTAGGTTACCTACTTTTAGACATAGGAATAAATCTTGCAGATTGACAAGAACTCATTATTATCTCAAGGAGACTTTAGGGTTGCCTACTCCTTTGAGCTTCTATAAATAAGAGCCTTTGTTCATTGTATTTTAACTTTACTTCACGACAGAAAAATGCTGAGCTCAAAAGCATTCAACTTTATTCACTTAGTATATGTTCTTGAGTTGTATTTGTTATAGCTAAATGCTAAGTACAACTTACGTTATTTCTATTCAGATAGGTGTGTTCAATCTATGTTCATGTTTTATTAGTTGATTGTTCCTTGTATGATTGTCCTTTTGAAACAAGTTGTTGTCCAAAAGTGTAACCTTTGATTGAAGTTGAGATAATAAATCAGGAGAGCTACCTTGCCTTTGATCCAAAAGTCTCAAGATCTATCATTCTATGTTGTTTCCAATAATCTTTCTTTTGATCTACACCTTGGAAAGAGAATTGTGCCTCCTTGGGAATTTAGAGAGTAGGATTAAATCATTATATGCTGTTTCTAGTAGTCTAAATTTTAGCCTACACCTCAGAAAGAGCACTGTGCCTCCTTGGGAATTTTAAGATCTAGCATACCATTTGATGATTACTTGCATTCATGAGTTCTATTTTGGTGTAAATCTAGAAGTTCATAGCCTTTAACACATTCTGAGAGATATTTCATCCAAGTGACCGAACCATCCAATTTTCGCTCCTATATCCTCTTGTTCCATTTTTCTAGAGGAAATAGGATAGATTAAAAGTTAGCCTAGTTGTAGTTAAGATCTGCAAAAGCCATAGAAAACCTTAGTTGCAACGCATTGTGTTTATGCACCTTTATGCTCTGCTGCTAAGTAAAGAGGATAGGAACTTAGTCCATTTTACTTTTATGCAACCATCAACAACAGAGGGAGCTTCCCCTCCTAATTTGAAGAGCAACTAATTCTGTGCATAGCTGTCTGTTTCCAATAAGCACTCCAAAGGTGCTAATTTAAACGCCAACATGGAGAACAACATAGAGAATCATTTCCAGTAGAAAAGTCAATAAGGGAAACTTAGGCAACATTAGGAATTGTCCATTTAGATTTGTGTGGTCCAATGCAAACACCATCAATTTTTGGAAGAAATTATTTCATGACATTCATTGATGATTACATGGGAAAAACATAAGTCTACTTCCTAAGGCATAAGGAGGAAGCATTTGATTTCTTTCATCAATTCAAGACTCTTATGGAGAAGCAAAGTGGGAACTACATCAAAGTATTGAGAATGGATAGAGGTGGTGAGTACATCGCAAATGACTTCCTAAGGTTTTGCAAATATCATGGCATTCAAAAATAATTCACTACTAGGTACACGCCTCAACAAAATAGTGTAGCTAAAAGGAATAATAATACAATAATGGGAATTTCTAGGAGTTTGTTAAAAACAAAACGTTTTCCAATAATGAAGAGAAAAACATTGAACACCACTCTGCCACACTGAACACTTTTTACCACACTATGTCCTCTTTTATTCAAATTTCCTTAAAAGCACTTGGAAACCAAGCACCACAAACACCAACTTAACATCTATAACACTTTCTCAACATCTCAACCACACAAGATATTTTTTTGGCCCCATAGTTTTCGTTGCACCAAGAGGTGAACCTGTTAATGCTAGATACAACTTCCAAAGTCAACATATCCATGGGAGGCAATTAGTCCACGTCACGAATCCCAAGGGGAGCTTTGACCATTTTCCAACAATCTCCCCCTCAACGTAAGTTGAGGGGATTTGAACCTAACACCTTTGGCTCTGATACCAATTGTTGGCCCCACGGTTTTCGTTGCACCAAAAGGTTGACCTATTAGTTACTGATACAATTGCTAGAGTTAATAGATCCACGGGAGGCGGTTAGTCCATGTCACAAATCCTGAGGGGAGCGCTGGCCATTTTCCAATAGATTGAACATCCACAAACACATGCTCATCAAAGAAACACTAGAGGTTTACATCAGTGATACTACTAATGACAACATAATGCAACCAATCAAAGCATCTCCATAAGTTGACATCAATGCAACAACAAAGATCTATTGACATCAATGTCAACACAAACCTCCAAAAATTATTTGTAGTAGATTAGGTATTTTCCAAGAAGTGGGAGTTTTAAGTTGGTTTATGTCTAAAGTTTGGGTAGAAAAATTGTAACTATGTTAAATGGGTGTTTAGATATTTTTTGGGGTACTTCAGATTATTTTTTCATTTATTTTAGTTCTAATAGTATGGATAATACATTATAAATATATGGAATTTTTTGGATGCAAATTGGGCAGGTGACATGGATAGAAAATGTTCGACTAATGGGTATGTGTTTATAATGTTCAATGGTGTAGCTAGTTGGATTATTAAGAGGAAGCTCAAAATTGAATTATATACTAATAAGGCCAAATATATAGCTACTAATCATGTTTCAAAGGAGGTAGTGTGGTTACAAACACTTTGTGTAGGTGTATTTTAATTGTGAGACATTTGAGATTATATGTGACAGTTAGAGTTTCATATGTTTAGCTAATAATCCTATGCATCATCCTCAAACTAAGAATGTTAATGTACAATATCACTTTTCTTGAGAAATGGTTATTAATGGAAAACATATTTTGAGGAAGATTAACAATTAAGTGAGTGCTGTAGATTCGCTCACAAAACCTATTAGCACAAAAAATTTACTTGGTGTAGGAAGGACATGGATAATATAAATTTCAAGTGGGATAATGTTAGGATATCGGTTCCATTCACCTTGTAAATCCTTGAAAATATTTATTATTGGATAAATAATTTGTTTAAATTATTTAAATATTCCCACTTATTTATTTGTAAATTATCTACAATGCAAGGATAAGGAATAATATGGATACAAATTAAATTTTATTATTAAAAATAAATAAATCTTCAAGTGGTATCCATGTCAACTTGGATGAAAAAAAAATAAAATTCTTATCCTATGTTGGGTTCCCAAGTCCGTGTGGGTGAGATAAAGGTGATTAAAAAGAAGCTTTTCCTACTTGGAAAACAAGTGTTTTGTAACTAACTATAAAGAATCTTTTTTGGGGTGCCTAAGTTGTAATTTTATGCATTTTACATTGTGATCTTTTCATGGAGAAGAGTTTGGATGCCTAAGGTGTGATGTTTTGATAAAAAAAGATTTGTTGGAGAAGTAGAGTAGATTGATCTAAGGGTTTGAGGATACTTTTTTGAATAACATAGTTACTTTTTTCTAGGTTGCAAGGGCATGAAGGAAGATCAAACCATTGTAATCATTTGCTTGATTGAGCAATTGAATCTTGGCCCTTTTTTGGTGGATTTCTTGAAATGATTCATGTATATTTTATGTTCTTTTGTGGTATGTTCACATATTCTATGTGTTATTGAATTTCTACAAGTTAGAGAAGCCTATTTTGGATTAAATAAATTTGAATTCAACTTTAATTTTAGTTTTAAAAAACATACTAAAGATTTAATATTAGCTGAAATAATCACCATATTTCTAAAAAAAATCTTGTACAACCCCTTGTATAGAAAAAGTACCTGCACAAAAAAAAAAAAAAATATAATACATGCATATCTAGGGTATGTGCAAGATCATGATGGGCCAAAAAGTGGCGATATGATGGGTATGTGTAGGGTATGTGGCTGACAACTTTTTTCTTACCCAAAATTGATGAAACAAAAAGGGTTTTTAAAGGAGATTCTCAAATTTCTATCAATATAAATTATGCTTTACTTTGAATTTAATAAATAATTATTATTCATTTTCTATTTGAATTACGACTAAAGTCTTGGTTGATAAGATGCTTGAAAAACATCTATAGATTTCAAACGGTATCACATTTTTTGAATCTAAAACATGTGTCACATTCTATGCTTTGCATACTATAGGATTAATTTTTTTTTTTGAATTTCATGAAGTTTTGACCAAGTTAAAGTGGTCATACATACAAGTTTTTATATTTTTTAAAAGTTGTAATAAAAAAAATCATAATTAATTATTTACTTGGAAAAAAATTACAAAAAAAATGCATCACATTGGGACACAATTCTTCTACTTATATCTAAAATCTTATAAAAAAATGTTATCATTTTATTGTGGTTGGGGTGGTCAAACAGACACCTACTTATTTTTCCCTTGAAATTTAAGTACTACTGCATTAGAATTTCAAATTTTCACCAAATAGATTTTCTTTAAAAAAAATAAACCTAGCAGTTTAGAAACTACATTAAATTTGATATAGATTCTATTGTTACATATTTTTGAAATAATATAGATAACTTATTCAAATTTTTATGTCAAGTTGCGTAACTATGATTTTTCTATTTTTTTTGCCAGTTAAGGACCTGTTTTTTCCATGATGATCTTGTACATACCCTCTAGTAATTTTCTAAAAAAATCAATAGTGCTTAACAATGTAGATAATATAATACCAAATTGGCTTTCATAACATGTGAGACCATGCTCATATCTTTCAGATTGAATTCATATAATAGTTCAAGCAACATGAGTCAAGAACATTCATTATTATTTTTATGAAATGAATTAATTTAATATTGAATGAAAAGAAAAAAACATTCACAAAAATGGATCCAATTTTTTTATTAACCCTTGAAATAAGATGAAAATATAAGAGAGAGGGAAAAAAATCATCACCTAGAATAGTGAAAAACAATAAGAAGTCGACTCCCACTAACTAAGATTGATAGCGAGTTAATTTCCTCAAGACTAACAAGAAGTGATGAGCTAACTCCATGATACTTTCTAGATAACTAGCAAGATATATCTCACTAACTCAAACACCTCAATAGGCTTATCACCATGGGGAATTATCTATGAAAATGAGACAATATCTACACTAACATTCATACCTTTCTTATCATGATTTTTTTTTGTTGAAATCCAAGGGAGTTGTGTGAGAAATAGAATTTAGAGATCTTGGGAAGCCAAGAAAAATTGGATCCATTGGAATGGTTGTGGATTTTGTAATGTTATTTTTATAAACCAATAAAATATTTGGTGGTCACCTAATTTTCAAGGCAATGATCATCCTCTTGTGAAGATGCCTTGGATTTGTGCCTTGGTTTTTTACAAAATGGAATTAAAAAACCTCAAGATATTTTCTCAAGAGCTTCCATGAGTCCCCTTTCATGAAATGAAGCTAAGTCCAAGTTTAACCTTTCTAACCAAGATTGTGAAACTTTTTTTTACTTGGTATACATGCTAACCAAGTGATATGATTCATATAGTTAGTATTAATTCAAGTAAACCTTGGTGGAAATATTTGAAGTGGTGTCCAAACATTGTCTTCTAGAGTTATAAACCTTGGCAAGTATATCATTGGATTTTTCCTCATATGTGCATGTTGCCCACCTTGAATGAATGGTGACATTTTCAATCACTAGTTTTTTCTTAGAAACACATATTTCACACCATTTAGTTGACAATTCAAGAACCAAAATTGACTCATTTGGCTTGGTGTCTTCTTTTTCAAGGCCTTCCGATTGGCTGTATATTATCTCATTTGGAAGTATTTGACTCATGGGCCCCAATGTGTCTTTTTGTGGAAAAAATGAATCTTTCAAACATATTTTTTGGTTTGTTCTAGAGCTCATAATGTTTGACTAAATACATGATTTTTTCAAGCTATTTAGACTATAACTTTTTACATGGAATATGGTTCTTTTAAGGGATTTACCTTGCACCCATCACAAATGTAATTAGATTTTTCATAATTTCAAGGTGAAGATTATGTTCAACAAATGCAAAGATAGAAATTCTATTATTTTTTATAATTATTTTTATGTTTTTCTTTATGCTAAATATATCATTTTTTTGAATGTTTTATTGTAGATTTAAGAGCAAGAAAATAAATTTGAACTTGAGTTAGCTCACTTATAGATGCTTCTTAATCATTAACATGAGGGTATGTGTAGGATCATCATGGAAAAAACAGGCCCTTAAGTGTCGAAAAATTCAGAAAAATCAGCGTTAGGCAACTTGACGTAATAATTTGAATAAGTTATCTATATTATTTCAAAAATATTTAAGAATAGAATTTGTAGAAAATTGAATGTAGTATCTAAACTACTAGGTTTATTAAAAAAAACAAAATCTATTTGGTGAAAATTTAAAATTTCAATGCAGTAGTACTTAAATTTTAGGGAAAAAATAGGAAGTAGGTGTTTGTCTGACCACCCTAACCACAATAAAATGATAATATTTTAGATATAAGTAGAGGAATCATGTTCGGATGTGATGTATATTTTTTCATAATTTTTTTCCAAGTAAATAATTAATTATGAATTTTTTATTACAACTTTTTAAAAATATAAACACTGTATGTCTGACCACCTTAACTTGGTCAAAACTTCATGACTTTTTTTAATCCTATAGTATGTGAAGCATAGAATGTGGCACATGTTTTGGAGTAAAAATGTGATATTGTTTGAAAGCTATAGATGTTTTTCAATCAGCCTATCAATCAGGACTTTAGTCGTAATTCAAATAGAAAATGAATAATAATTATTTATTAAATTAAAAATAAAGCATAATTTATATTGGTGGAAATCTGAGAATCTCCTTTAAAAACCCTTTTCGTTTCATCAATTTTGGGTAAAAAAAAGTCATCAGCCACATACCCATCATATCGCCACTTTTTGGCCCATCATGATCCTGCACATACCCATGATTTCCCTTGTGTTATTGCTAGGGTTCCTTCATCTCCCTCTTCCTCCTGGGTCCATTCTCCTTCTCAAGGGAATCATCATGGACATAGCCTCTCTGTTTGAAGTAGCCAAGAGAACCACTCATAGGCTTCTCCCTTTGTTGTGGGAAGGGATAATGGTTAGTAGGGTTTTTCATGGCATGCTCTTTGGTGCTTTACATCTCTACCCCCTACAAGAGAAAGTTTTGGATGACCAACATGAGGAGCTACTAGCTGGTTTTACTCCAAAATATTCCCTCAGTTGGCTCTTTCTATTTTGACTACTCATGCGATTGAAGAAGATAATGAGAGTAATGTTAATAGGTGGGATCCTCCCATGGACACTCTAGACCCTATTGATATATGGGGTGAACTATGCTCACTATTACAACTCTTATTGCTTAGTGTCTTTGTTTATGTTTTTATGTATTGCTCCATATAGAGTCTAGGGGAGTGACTATTTTCACCCACCTTTATTTTTGAAGATGTGCAACACTATTTTAATTTAGTAATATAAACACTTATTTGTAAAAAAATATTACTAAGTGTATACACCTAAAATCTGTTTGGATAATTAATTAATTAAATACAAGTTATTTAATTAATGAACCTTTTATTTTGTCTACTTATAAATAAATTCTAAATTTATTTATATAGTTGACATTTTCTAATTCCTCTTATCTTAAATCCTATTCTTCTAATCTTAATTAAATAAAAAAAATTAAATAGTTTGTTTTATTTAATTATCTTCCTCTTATTAAATTTAAATTTCCAAATTTAAATTTAGTCACATGTCTACAATTTTTCCTCCTTCCACCTCATCATGTGTCTCAACAAATTGAATATGTCAAATAATTAGTTCAGTGTTATTCTCAACAAATTCTAAAACAAACTTGAGACACTTGGCTCTCTTCCTCCATTTATTCTCTTTCACACTTAGAAAAGTGTTCTATTAAAGGGAACACTCTTCTTGATTCTCTCTAACTTCTTCATCCTCCATCCTCGATCTCTCTAGCTAAAATCTTGACCATTGGTTGTTGCCACATCAAAATATGCCTTGGAAAATATATAAATACAACCTCATTCTACAACATTTCATATCCACTTTTGAGCAATCTTACTCTACACAATTTTCATTAGAGTATTTAGCAATTAGCATTTTAGAAGAATATTAGTTTATAATCATGGCTTTTCCATTAGCTACATTTTAGTTATCATAATAGTTTTCATACAATATTTGCATCACAACATTTAGCATCATATCCTTATCACAACATCATTATCATAGCATCACTATCATATAGTTTATCAATCATGTAGAAATAGATTTCTTGCATTTTCCAGCATTCCGTTCTTCAAGTTTTCATTCTAAAGGTCATAGTGCACAAACAATCTGGGAGCCATTATGATTTAACTAATTCTTGGAGATAGGAAACAATGGGATGACTTTAGAGAATTTTTTTATTTCAATTCAATTAGATTTGTTATTTGAATTCTGGGTATGTGCAGGATCATCATGGAAAAAACAGGCCCTTAAGTGGCAAAAATTTTAGAAAAATCAGAGTTAGGAAACATGACGTAAAAATTTGAATAAGTTACCTATATTATTTCAAAAATATGTAAGAATAGAATATGTGGCAAGTTTAATGTAGTTTCTAAACTACTAGGTTTATTTAAAAAAAAAAATCTATTTGGTGAAAATTTGAAATTTCAATGTAGTAGTACTTAAATTTTAGGGAAAAATTAAGTAGGTGTCTATTTGACCACCCTAACCACAATAAAATGATAATATTTTTTTTATAAGATTTTAGATATAAGTAGAGGATTCATGTCCTGAAGTGATGCATATTTTTTTGTAATTCTTTTCCAAGTAAATAATTAATTATGAATTTTTTATTACAACTTTTAAAAAATATAAAAACTCGTATGTTTGAGCACCTTAACCTGGTCAAAACTTCATGAAATTCATTTTTTTAATCTTATAGTATGCAAAGAATATAATTTGACACATGTTTCAGATTCAAAAAATGTGATACCATTTAAAAGCTATAGAAGTTTTTCAATCAACCTATCAATCATGAGTTTAGTCATAATTCAAATAGAAAATGAATAATAATTATTTATTAAATTCAAAGTAAGGAATAATTTATATTGGTGGAAAGCTGAGAATTCCTTTAAAAACCCTTTTTGTTTCATCAATTTTGGGTAAAAAAAAAGTCGTCAATCACATACCCTACACATACCCATCATATCACCACTTTTTGGCCCATCATGATCTTGCACATACCCTTCTCTAATATAATGTTTCATTGATTGTGTGGTTTTATTACTCTTTCACATATTTTTACACACACATAAAATTAGCGGCCACCGTGGGGCCTAGCCTCGTTTTAACAATTTCTAGAAAGTTTTCATGAACAAGTTGGACGTGAAATTCTATGTAGCACATTCGTGGTTTCTTTCAGCACATACGAAACATCTTCTGGCGCATTCGATCCTTGTTACAGTGCATCCAACTCATCTTTTAGTGCATATAGTCCGTCTTTCAACGCATTCAGGGGTTATTTTAGTGGACATGGGGTCTTTTAGTGCATTTAGTAGTTTTTCTAGCGCATATTGTAGTTCTTTTAGCGCATCGGTGTAACCTTTTAGTGCATATGGTTTATGTTTTATCACATTTGGTTTTCTTTGCAGAAATTCAAAATTCCAAGAACTGATCTATACTTTTTGTTTTGTAAGTACTTTTAAATGTTGTCAAAGACAATTATATCAAACTACTAATGGTGTTTGTAGGGGTTGGAGTTGTTTTAGTGCTTTCTTTTGATTAAATTAGGCATCTAGTTTAATTAATAGGTTAATGAACACCCTATCTACTGTGCTTGTAAAGTGATAGGTCTATGCTCTCCCCTTCATTAGGTGACCAGAATTTCAGACTCACTCTTTCATGTTTTAATAGCACCTTTAGAAGGTCCGTCGTAGTGGGAAAAAGTACTCACCCTACAGGAACGACCTAAGTGGAAACAACTAAAGCCAATTTTTTTGACCCACTATAATCAAAAGTGAATTTGAGGAAACTCACAATTCAACGATAGTGTTTAAGATAACCATGCCCAAATAATTTGTTCTAAAGGTTGGGAGGTCTCTTGAGGGAGTTTATCATTTTCCACACCGAACAAAAACCCTTACTAAGAACCTTAAGTGTAGAATCTAGCTGAGTCAGTCTCCAAACATTTTTAATATCACAGTGCAAGGGGAGGGAAGAATCTACCCCCAAGATACTCACCATATAACTATCATGGATTACTGGCCAAAAGTGGAGGATTTGACTTTGGTTAAGACCCGAGAAAGATAAAACACATGCACCCTCTAGGGGGTGGCAGGGTTGTGTGAGATGACATAGTTCTAAGATGTGGGCTATGATATTATAAATGACCCTTGATATTAGAAAAGTGATTGGTCTATTTTCTCTTGTTCTATACCTGTGGAAATCAAAGGAATTAGACCAGATTCTTGAACATACACTCAATGTTTAGATCATAGGCTGGACACAATTGTTTTACAACTTGCTGCTATGTTTGAAGTCATTATTCAAGAACTCATCCATTTAAGAACACTTAATTCACATAATTCAATGACAAGGAAACCAAGCAATAATCATTGTTCAACAGATTATCCCTTGAAAACATTCAAGTCACAATTTCAAAGCAAAAATAACCAAGCAGACTTTCAAAATAGTGAACACTTCCAATTTAGCACCTGCATTCCCTATTTCAGTGCATTGAGCTCATATTCTGGCACATCTGAGTCATTTTCCAATGCATACACAACATTTTCTAGCACATCTAGGTCCTTTTCTGGTGCATCTGTTCTATCTTTCAGTGCATTTGCAAATCCATTTAGCGCATTCACCTAATAATCCAACATAGTACCAAGTTGAAATCACATTTAGGGGTAGTCTAGTGCATCAATGGCTTGTTTTAACACATTTGATCCATTTCCTAGCGCATCTAAGTCATTTTCAAGCGCATTGAGTTCATCCTTTAGTGCCTTTAGTGCATTTTCTAGCACATTTGATCCATTTTTCAGCATATTGAGTCCATTTTCTGGTACATCTGAGGAACAGTCTAGCACATCCAGGCCATGTTTTAGCACATCTAGTCCATCTTTTAACACATTTGTACCCTATTTTAGTGCATCTAATTAATTCAAAACCAAAGAGCTATTTTCACCATCTGTTCAAAAATTAAAACCACATTCAGGGATCCTTGTTAGCAGAATTATTCCTCAGTCATAACAGTGTTTTAAACTTGGATAAACTAGCCTTCACAAATGAAATTCTTCAAACCAAACTAAGATCTAACATCTTAAAGTGCCTAATCATCAATCAAATCTCTAATTGTTAAGCTAAGTTTCACCATCAGGATCTGTCATCCTTCATCACGAAAAAACCTTGCACTAATTAGATTTAACTTAGTCTCATCAATAAAATTTGTCATCTTATTTGACTTAGTTAATATCCTTGGAACTTTCAAACAAAGATTAAAGTCTAGTCAAAATCATAACACTTGTATGCCCATTTTAACAAGGTCTCAAAATCAAAAGCTCAAAGAACAGGAAACAAAGACTCAAAACACCATGGATGAAGGTGAAGAGAATCCTTTTCATAGATTCCACCAACTTGAAACTGATGAAATCACAGATGAAGACATTGAAACTACTCAACAAGACCCCAAATTCCACAAATTCATTGAGAAATTTCTAGAAAAAGATGGAGAGAAATACCTTTTAATGCTGGCAAGCCAAGGTGTGAAACTACCTGATGACTTTGATGTAAACAAACTGAAAAGAGATCCTAAAAGAACAAAAAATGATCCACCAAACACAGATCTAGTGGCTGCTTTAACTAATCAAATGAAAAATCTGCAACAACTTCTTGACATGCAAAGAGGAACCACAAAAAGATACTTGATACAAGACATTTTCCCATATCCTTTTGATCAAACTATGAACATGATACCCTTTCCTAAGCATTGTGAATTCCCAAAATATGATAAATATAAAGGAAAAATTGATCCTATAGATCATGTAAGGGAATTTCAAACCATGACCTTAGAGTTTTCACATGAGGAGACTTACTTGATGAGATTGTTTGCATGAAGTTTGGGTGGCCAATGTATGGAATGGTTCTCAAAATTACCACTAGGTATTAATTAGGTCCTTTGAAGAGCTAGTTAATAAATTCATCACACAATATTCCTATAATATCCAACATGAGATAAACATGAAGGATCTTTGCAACAAAAAATAGAAAAAAGGGTGAATCATTTCTCATATTTTTACAAATATGGAGAAGATTTTTTGCTAGGTATGTTCGCCCTATCCCAGAAAAAGAAAAGATGGAAATCTTTATTGATAATCTAAATGATGAGATGAGCTATAGACTTGAATTGCAATGCCCACCCAACTTTGAGAAAATGATTGAAATTGGAATTAAAATTGAAGAAGCCTTGGTTAAGAGAGGAGTCTTAAAACTCTATAATGAAGGAAAAAAACTCAACAAATTCCTCCAATCATTATAACAACAATGATAAACCAAAATTATGGCAAAGAAATTAAAATTCTAGTAAGAATGATGTTGTAGCTGATACACAAAATGCAAAACCAGTTTTTAACTTCATAGTTGCTGCCTCTAAAAACAATCAAAACACCAATCAAAATAATCAAAAAAACAATTAGAATAATCATGAAACTAAACCAGCTTCAACCCCATATAAAATACCATCAAACTACAAAAAATTTACACCTTTGGAGTAGTCTCTTGAATCAGCATTAAAGGAACTTCTTGAACATAAAGTTATAACATTACCAGAGGTACGAGATTATAACCCACAAGTTAAACCATCTTGGTGGAATGATGCAAATTTCTATGACTTTCATTGAAACAAAAGACATAAAAAAAATGACTGTATGCAGCTGAAACATTTGGTACAAGACTTGATTGGTAGAAAGAAAATATTTGTAGAAGGAAATCAAACGAATAATGATCATGGAGTATTCAAAAATACCTACCCAACTATGAAAAAGGAGAATCCTCTTCATCAAACAACAAAGGAAAGAATGTAAACTATGTCTATGAAACTACCATTCTTAACATTTCTATAGTTGACAATCCAATCAATGATAAACAAGACATCGCACTAGCTGATTTAGAAGTTTGTCAATCCCAAGCTATGGTGGGACACTTGACGACACCTCATTGCCTATCATTTTTGGAACATGATGATGCATCACTCACCCATCCACATAATGCTCCACTTCAGATTGAGGATTTGATCCATAAATCTTTGGTCAAACATGTTTTAATAGATGGAGGAGTTGGTCTAATTATTTGCACTTTAAAGTTTATCCATGCATTGGGATATTTAGAAAATGCAATAGACCCCAGTAAAAGGATTACCATGAAGGAATATGATGCAGAGGAATGCTTATCTAAAGGATCAGTTACTCTACCAATCAAAGTTGGCCTTGTGGTGAAGGATGTGGTTTGCCAAGTCCTTGATCTCCCTTTGACCTATAATATCCTCCTTAGAAGACCTTGGATACATGAAATGCAAGTAGTATCCTCTACATACCATCAATGTATCAAATTCCCACACAATGGAGTGGAAATCACAATACAAGGAGATCCTAATACTTTCATGTATGGCCATAATCTAAGCCCTAAAGCTAAAATCACCATCCTTGACAATTGTGAAGCACCTCCTTCTCAAACACATGTTGATCTTGAATCCTTAAAAGTATCGACTCCAGTTACTGCACTATTAAACCCCAAAGTCCAAACCCATGATTTGGGATGTGGAGAATACCTTTTGGATAAGTTGTTAGTAAAAGAAACTGCTACTGCTAGTGAGAAAGGTCAAAATTCCAACAATGATGTCAAAACAGTTCCAGAAGGCATGCAAAAAGATGATTGTGCTTGGATTGAAACCTTTTGTGATCTAGATGATACACCTTCCTTTTTCGTATCAGCTTCTACCCAAGCTTTTCATACCTATGACAACCCCCTACTTGACCAAGACATCTATGATAACCCACTCTTTGATCATGACCCCGATGAGGATATCCAACCATCATCCTTCCATCCCACTTGCCCTAGGCTAGGATATGAATCTCCTATTTTGACCTCTACTAAGACATCTTGCCAAGTCACTAAGGACGCACAAGCATCCTTTGATGTTAACAGTACCGAAAAAGAATAGTATCAAAGACTCCATCGATGGCATCACCACTCCCATTCATCCATTAAATATTCCTCTCACTTCGCCTATTTCATCCATCTCACCTACATCCATCTACCTTGTAGACATGGATCAACAAGTATCACTCAAAGAAAATATAAAGGAGGAAATTCAAGAATCAAAGGTAAAAGTACCCTTTTCAAATGGAGATCCAGAATCAAAAGAAAAAATGCAAACAAAAGAAGATCAAGCAAAGTCCCTTAGCCAAAATAAAAAGCTATTAGAAAAATCAAGAACAAAAGAGGATCAAGCAAAGTTCCTTAGCCAAAATAAAAAGCTATTGGAAAAATTAAAAAAAAGAGGATCTAGACAAGTCTCTTAGCCAAAACAAAAAGGTATTAGACAAATAAAAAATAAAAGTAAAAAATAAAAGCATGCAAAAGTTGATCTCCAAACATGCCTCTCCCTCAAAAATCATTCAGGGCATCTATCAAGGAAGAAAATTAAAGAAAGAACTTGTTGATCTATGGTCTCAATCCACGTCACCCTCACTGATACCAAATATTCCATTCCACCCACCTATGTTCACATATCCGTCATATCATTACACCTCCATTGGTGATGTCTTTCAATGTGTCTTTGATGTTGACCTCTTTATGTACTATAGCTCATCGTTTTCCCAAACTCCTTTTTGTCTTCAAAGTCTGATGAACCACGTAGTGTCCACATTAAGGATCCTACCATAGCCTCTTTTATCTATCACATCTATCGTCCTTCATACGAGCCACTCATACTCCTTATTTTGATTGGGTCCTTTTATCCAGCATGGTTATCCACATAGGATTGAGGCATCATCAAATTAGTCAATGGATATGGAGCCTACCGACTGTCTACACCTGAAGGAGACTTGTTCAAGGAACCTATCAATAGTCTTTATCTCAAGAAGTTCTAAACCTAACTCATCCAGTGCATGGTAAAAGTCTTGAAAAATACAAAAGAAAAAATGAGAAAATGTCCTAAAAAAATGGTTACCTTGATGAAAACTTGGAAAAAAGGCGTGTTGGTGACAACAAAAAAGAAAGAAAAGAAAACCCAAAAAACAAAAAAGAGAAAATACAAAAAAATTGAAAAATAAAAAAATAAAAAAATTCATAAAATCTGAAAAAGTGCAATAAAAATAAGTAGTGAAAACCTTGCAACAGGCGCTATTTGTGATAGATTAGCTTTTCCATGTATTTGAGCATGTTTTGGCCATTCTCTTTCACCATCATTCTTCTTGTCATCGAAGACCTCATGTACATATCTTGGCATCAAGGTCGTGCCTCACCTTGGCTTGGGGGAAAAATCTTGAACTCACTGAGGGCAATAAACTTTGAGCCTAAAACAAACAGACAAACAATAGTATAACAACATCAAACAAAATGATCATAGTACAAATCAACATTGAACATCAATCATCAAACTTTGCACATCAACCATCCATATCAAACAGCTAAATCAATCAAATTAAAACAAATTTAAATGGATGATGATCCTTTTGAATCATGGTTTTATCACTTTTGCATGAATTTTCAACTGTTATATCTTGATTTTTGTTATCATTTCTCTAGAGCAACTTGATGATGCCATGGACTAGAGGAGCTAGGAAGGAGCATGATTTTTTTCTTTGTCTGTTGTCTGTGAATTGTTCATTATTACTATGTGAATTTTCATGAGATGTGCTCTACAAAGTATCACTGATAACATTTCAAATTTGCATAGGAAAATGATTAAATCTTGTCTATTTATGCAAGCAATGCTTAGGTCATCTCAATTCAATTATACCTAGATGCTTGTGTTAACTTGCAATATCAAAAATCATGGAAGTAGTACTCCAGTTATCATGGTCTAATTATACCATTGATGTTTTTACTCACTTTCAACAATTCAAAGGCTCAATGATGATAAAAGCATGAAAAATTGGTGGCATACGATGAAAACATTTGCATGGTTAAGTTAGATTGCATCCATATTAGTTTTGCATCTGTATTTATGGATTTTCCAAGGATGGCACAATTTTCAAAATGATGTTATCTCTATCATTAATGGATTGAGTACATTTGACATTAACAAAAACAAATCATTCACATATAGTTGCATAAACATTGTCATATCATACATTAGAAAGCATCATCATAGATCATTCATCCATCCATGCATTACATCATAATATTTGCATTAGAAAATACAAAAATAAAGTGCATTACATATCATTTACATAATCAAATCCATCTCATATAGAATAAAGCATCATCCATCAAACATATAGAATCATCATCATATCATCATTGCATCCATACATAATCATCATATAAACATCCTATAAACATCATATAGCACATAGAGAAAGAAATTAAATGCATCCATCATAGGCATCCACCATAAAATCATATAAAGACATATAGATCAAAAGGGTATTTGCTGCATATCATATCATATCAAAATCACAATGTCAAGTATACAATGATATCCAAACATGTAAAGAGATATAACATCAATGTGGTAGTAAATCATAATGCCTCAGCTGAATCAGAGTATACAAATGTCTCAAATACATCAAAGGTCACCACAATGACTATGTGCTGCTAGCCCCAGACAATGTCGGCCTTGTGCCTCCTGCTGCACCACTTGATGGCCTTGCACTTGGATCTCTACGAGGTGGCCCAATCACACCCCTGCTAGTAGTCCTAGAATGACTGTGGGCACTGGCAGACTGGGCATAACTGACCCGACGCTCTGGAGGAACTACCTCATGATATTGTCCCCTATCATACTCTGCCTTGTAGGTGAAATATGTAACCTCTTTGAGCATATTTGTTGTCGAGGTACCCTCAACAACTCTCTACAGTCTCTCTGCCAAGGCCTCTACCTACTCGCATCGCTGTCTCAGGCTATCTCTCTCTACAGTGAGTGTAGCAATTTGTGCATGTTCTTGTGCATGTGCATATATCTGTGCCTGTATCTAACCCTGTATTTGTACCACCTAACCCTGTAGAGTCTTTACCTGGGCTTATAAAGTAGCTATCTGAGCCTACTGCTGTTGTGAGGGAAAATGAATCTGAACATGCTGCTATGCTGCAACCACTAGGGATCTCCTCCTTTGAGGCAATTTGAGAAATAACATTGGTCTTTCACCTCCATCACCATCTCTTCCAACATCACCATCCCCACCACCATCACCATCTCTACCACCACCATCTCCATTGCCATCATCTCCATCATCACTGCTCTCTCCCTCCTCCTCCTCATCACCTCCTCCACCCCTCCTCTGTCTTAGTGCCTAATCATCATCTAATGAAGGTACTGGCTCATCTAGACTAGATATCCTTGGGAAAGGATGTGAAAAGAAATAGTGTGCATACTCTTGCGACACTACAACTACTTGTAACTTGAGGTACTCCTCACATGCTGCATCGTATGATAAAACATGCCCCCACTTCGGAATGTCTTGTCATCTGCATGCATATAGTGCAACTCCCTGGGGCATACCTTGTACTTTTCTATACTATCGCAACACTCTCCCAAGAAGGAATCTCTCTATCACAAACAGTGTCCTCCCAATCAAATATCTAACAATGCACACATATGGAATCTCGGTGTTGTCCTCCGACCATTGCTCACAGTCTAGATAAGGCCTCCATGTCACGGTATCCAAATCATCCAAAACCCTCCATCACTACTCTAATTTTCCTAGCATATGCTAGACAACTAGATCTGTATATCCATGAACGTATGGTCAACCAGTTGGATGCTGCTTATTATCCACTGGAGGAGTGACAGCTATGTGCTCCCATGCCCATATCTATAGCAATGTCACCCCAGCTAACAAATTGGATCCTCTGAGATAAACCACCTAATGAAGATCATGGTACAAGTGTGCTAGCATGTAGGAGCCCCAAGCATATTTGATCCCCTATGTGATCATGCTCTCTAATATCTGACCCCAACCAACTGAGAGTCCCTTCGACCTACAGTTAGGACATAAGAATCCTCCAATGAATCCAACAAGAACACATGGTAGTGTTTCATATGCATCAACCATATCCTGCCATAGAATCTCATAGCCACAAATCTGGTCATCCTTGAAGACTCTCCTTAATGCATCGGTGCCCCCTACTCTATGGAATCATACACAACCAACTCGCTAACAATAGGAATCCTCAAGATATGATAAACATCCTTTGGTGTCACTATCATCTCACCAGTGGCTAAGTGAAAGGTGTTGTGGTCACTGTGCCACCTCTCTGCCAAAGTGGTTAGAAGTCCCCCGTTAATCCTATGTTGGGGCATATCTATAAAATAAGTCAATCCGCATCGTCCAATCACATCTAGATCACACCAGATGTGGAATCAAATCCTAGGTCTTTGGGTATCACTCTCGAGACTGCATGACTGTCAAAGGCTCCTATTATCATAACATATCACAAATCAGCAATCTTATCAATCAACATCAATCAGACCTATCAATCTAATCAACTCTAATGAGATTTTGATCAAATCTCGTGAGCGTCTATCATTTATCCTCACCTATCATGAGGTCAATCATCATTATCTATCCTATCATTGATCCTCACCTATCATGAGGTCAATCATCATTATCTTATCATTGATTCTCACCTATCATGAGATCAATCATCATCTACTCTATCAACATCATCAAATCAACAGTTGATGCGATCAACAATCATCAAAATCAAGGAGTAAATCAATAAATTTCATCAATCTAGTGTAGATGCACTAAAACAGTGCATTCATGCGCTAAAATCATGGATGCACCAAAGAATTCTACCAATGCGCCAATGCAGGGTTTCTATGCGCCATCAAAAGTCATCAATGCGCTATTTCACTACATGAATTCGCTAAATTACCTATGCACTAAAAAAATCACTTATGCACTAATCAACCAGTTGCACTATACATTCATCATATGCGCTAAGTCTAGGTATGGATGCACTACTTTACTATATGCACTACAAAATTGACTCTACGTGCTAAAAGTCTCAATGTGCTAGAACACTGATCAGATGTGCTATATTGGGTTCCTAATGTGTTAAAACACTAAAAACCAAATTTCAAACATGAAAATTATGGGAAAAATGAAATCCAAAATTCACGGGGAGGTTTTTTGGGGAACGTACCGGAGGTCCATATGTAGCTAGATAGTTGTGACGTTGGACTCGCTCAAATAAGTGGGTTTGGATTGAAATCACCATCTTGCTCACTTTGCTCAAAGTTGCTCTAATCACTCAATCTCCAAAATGCAAATGACATAAATGAATTTCTTTATCACCCTTTCACCCTTTTATCTTTTTAAGGGGTGATTAAGTGGTATTTAAGTGGGATTGTTTTATTTTTTTTAATCAGGGGCTTAACTAATCAACTAATCACCTGGCAAGATCAATATTATTTTTTGAGATATAAATCGTCTCTACATCATAAAATTTGAAAATCATCATCAAATCATTAGAAAATCATAAAACTCCTAAAAATTCAAAATTCCCCAATTTATCTCTGGAGGGGGCATATATCCATCATCAATCGAAAATCAATGTTTGGGGCATATCAATTTTTTTTGTCAGCACATTAAATTTTTCTTTGAGGCAATGTGTAAACACTGTTGGAAACACAAGGGCATACAACTAAGAGGGGGGGGGGGGTGAATCGGCTATCACAAAATTTCAAACTTATTCAATTTATTAACCTTATTCTCAGATCTGATCATTAATCATGAAAGCATAAATGAACAACACATTAGAAACACACATGACACCAAGATTTTTTCATAGAAAACCTGTTAGGGGAAAAACCATGGTGGAGGTCAATCCATAACATTATACCTTGTTAAAGTTATAAGGAATTATGAATGGGAATGCACTTGCATTCAGGCACACTACCTAGAGCTCACTGCTCAATTACAAATAGGCTTATAGCCCAAAGGAAGACACACTATCTTATAGAAATATTTTGATTATATCCATTAGATTTGAACTGAGAAAAATAGCATCTGCTAATGTCCGATTATAGTTCTGGTTAAGCTCATGAACACTTCTTCACTCTTTTTCACTCTTCTTCACACTCTGCTCTTCCTTTGAATGATTTGAACATTATTCACACATGGGACTCATACACTTCACACACTCATGCACTCAGACACCTTCAAATGATAAAGAAATTTCTCTTATATATCCACAATAAGAAATTACATTGCTACAAGTCGACCTCAATGAAATAACAAAATGGATATAAATAGTCGGCCCAAATCAATAAAGATTATTCATGTGAATCAACCAAGGTTGGAAACAACATAGTGAAGACCCCAAATAACATCCTCAAACATGAACTACTTCAAATAATTAATCCTCGAAGATCCACAACATGCTTCAACACCTAGTCGACCATGAACATGAAAAACATGAACACACAAGAGAAAATCTCGGATCGCAAGCACACCGATCAATGCGAACATGCAACACTGATAGAGCATGATCTAGAAACATCCACAAACATCATGAAACACCAAAGAAGCATCCATAATCACTGAACTAACAAAAATAACATAATCTTCATTTAGGAACACAAACTAAAGTAACAGATAAACTGTCAGAATACAAATCTTCATAACTTGAACAAATCTTCATGCAATTATATGAAACTTGACATGGATAAACTAGATAGAATAAAAAAGAAACCCTTTATTCCACAACCTCAGAACAACAACATATTGAACTCACCGATAGACTGAACTTCACTTCACCACTGACAACTTGTAACTCTTTTTATTACAATTTTCTCAATATCCTTGACATATATAGCTTCAAATGAATTAATGCTAATAGTGTTGACATCAATGACAACCACATATCAGCAACACAACCACAATATCCAAAAATCTCCCCCTTTGGCCCATTGATGGCAACACATGATGTCAAAAACACCATCAACGCAACAACACTTACTCGCCCTTAGGTTTTGACTCATCTCATCACAAGGTTCTTCTCTCCCAATTTTTTTTTCATATTGTTCTTCTCCCCACTTGACATCAATGTCAAAGATCTCTTCTATACAAGCTCTGAACCACATATCTGAACATTTGAACATTTGACTACTCCCCCCGAGTAGTAGGCACCACAACATCAATCAAGATCAAAATATGATCATGAAATGCATAGATTGATGCAATTCAATGCATCTTAGTTCTGAGTAGGAGGGGTAATCACCCCTAACTTCCCTTTGAGCTACTCAAAAGTATCCTTAGGAAACAACTTGGTAAAGATGTCTGCAATCTGCTCCTTCGTAGGCACATACTCCAATTTGACTTCCTTTTCACTTACCTTCTCTCTCAAAAGTGAAACTTGATAGATATATGCTTGGTCTTTGAATGCAGTACCAGATTTTTAGAAATGTTAATAGCACTTGAGTTATCACAAAATATAACAATAGGCTCATCATACACAACTCTGATATCCTTCAACATTTGCTTCATCCACAAAACTTGAGTACAATTGTTAGTAGCAACAATGTGTTCTGCCTCTACAGTAGATAAAGAAATAGCATTATGCTTTTTACTTAACCATGAAATCAACTTCTTTCCCAAGAAAAATGCTCCACCACTAGTACTTTTCTTGTCATTCACATCTCCTACCCAATCAACATCAGTAAAGGCACTCAAAGTAAGATCATCATCTTTAGCATACCATAGGAAAAAATCATCTGTCCCCTTCAAGTATCTGAAAATCCTTTTTACAGTAGTCACATGAGATTATTTAGGATTAGCTTGAAATCTTGCAACAATACATACAACATTCATGATATTAGGCATGGTTTGTGTTAAATACAACAATCCACCAATCATTGATCTGTATCTAGTCTGATTTTCCTTTAGAGAATCATCATATGTTTTCAACTTGCATCTAGTCACCACGGGTGTACCAGCTAGCTTTGAATCTTCCATACCAAATTTCTTCAACAATTCTTTCACATACTTGAACTAAGATATAAATATCCCTTTATCTAACTAAGTAATTTGCAATCCCAAAAGGAATTTCATCTCTCCAACCATTGACATCTCAAACTCACTCTGCATCTCATTAGCAAACTTCATGCACAAACTATCATCTCCTCTAAAAATGATATCATCAACAAAAAATTCCACAATCAAATCTCTATCATCATTCTTGAAATACATATTACTATTAGCAGTACCTTTGTTAAAGCAAACCATCAATAAGTACTTATCCAATCTGGCATACCATGCTCTAGGGGCTTTCTTAATTCCATACAATTCTTTCTTCAACTGAAAATCCATATCTCCCTGATTAGTCAATTGAAATCCATTCGGTTGCTCAACATACACCTCTTCTTCCAATTTTCCATTTAGAAAAGCTGACTTGACATCCATCTCATAAACTTTGTAGTCTTTGTAAGCAGCATAAGCAAGAAACAATCTCACAACTTCAATTCTAGCAACAGGGGCAAAGGTCTCTTCAAAATCAATACTTTCCATTTATCCCTTACACACCAGTCTCACTTTGTTTCTAACCACTTCACTTTGCTCATTTAGTTTGTTTCTAAAGACCCATTTAATTCCAATTACATTTTTATCCTTAGGTCTGGGAACAAGAATCCATGTATCATTCTTTTCAATTTGTTGTAGTTCCTCTTTCATTGGTTTAATCCAATGTTCATCTTTGCATGCTTCATTCACATTGTTAGGCCTAGTCTTTGAAAGTAAACAATATTATTTTGCAATTCTTCTCCTAGTCTGAACACCTTTGTTCTTATCACCTATGATCTGATCTTCTGAATGATTCAATCTTACATACCTCAGAGTCTTAGGGTGTTCTTTGATTTTAGGCTCTTCCGTTCTCTCTTCTGCACATTCACCAGTTTCTCCTTCCTCTTGATCTTCTTGATTCACTAGAATGATTTGAACTTGATTTGAAGTCTAAACTTGCTTTCCTTTGTTTTTACTATCATTCTGATCATCATAATCATATCCACAAGTTTTGGATGGTGCAGGTATGTCTTCATCAACCTTGACATTTTCACTTTCAACCATTTTCCTCAATCTCTTATTGTAGCATTGGTCCTGTCTTACTTTTAGTAGAATAACCCAAAAACATACCTTCATCACTCCTAGCATTAAACTTCCTATATCTTCATCTCTTTTGATATAACATTTTCTTCCAAAGATCTTGAAATATCTAATAGTAGGCTTATGACCACTCCATAGCTCAAAAGATGTCTTACCAATATCACCTTTGATTTGTACCCAGTTAAGTGTGTACACAGTAGTATTCATAGCTTCTCTCTAGTAGATATGAGGTACATTTCCTTCTAACATCATAGTTCTAGCAGCATCTAGAATTGTTTTGTTCTTCCTTTCCACAACTCCATTTTGTTGAGGGGTCTGCGGTGCAGATAATTGTCTATTTATTCCATGTTCTTCATAAAAAGAATTAAACTCACTGGAAGTGAATTCACCACCTCTATTTGATCTCAGTTATTTAATCTTCAGACTTGTCTCTGTCTCAACCATAGCATTAAAGATCTTGAACTTTTCTAGAGCTTCAGATTTCTCCCTTAAGAAAGCAACCCACATCATTCTTGAATAATCATCAATAATCAACATGAAGTACATGTATCCTTGTAAACTTCTCACTCTAGAAGGACCACACAAATCAATATGCAAAATTTCCAACAATCCATTTGAATTATGTTGTTTGCTCCAAAATGAAATTCTAGTTTGCTTCCCTAACTGACATTCCTTTCATATGGAATTAGTAGGTTCCATCAACTTAGGAAGATCTCTCACAACCTTAGTAGAGCTTATCTTCACACTATTATGAAAGTTTACATGACACATTCTCCTATGCCACAACCAACTTTCATAAACTTGAGCAATCAAACAATTTTTACTAGCAACACTCAGGTGAAAGATATTACCTTTTGTTTTTGTACCTGATGCAATCATATTTCCAAAATTCCCCAATATTCTACACTTTCTATCCTTGAACTGAAGATTGTAACCCTTATCAACCATTTTTCCAACACTTAAAATATTATGTTTCAAACCTTCCACATATAGGACATCATCAATATTATGCTTACCATCAAGAGAAATGCATCCTCTTCCATGGATCACACCAGCTTTTTCATCACCAAATCTTACAACACCACCATCACACCTTTCCAAGATCACAAACTTACTTTTATCTCTTGTCATATGATGTGAACATCCACTATCAATCACCCATTCATCTTTCTCTTCAACTCGAGCAACTAGGGCTTTCTCCACATTTGTACAAATAGCAGATTTAGTAGACACATGATTAATTTCCTTGATAGAAATAAATTCCCATTTGTCCTCACTTCCATTTCCTTTAAATTAGATTCATCATTTGTCACACCTTCATCAGCAACATAATAAAACTTCTTTTTAAATTTAGGCTTGTTAGGTCTAGACTTAGAAACTCTTTTAGGACACCTTGATGCAAAATGATCTATCTTATTGCAAGAGAAACATTTAATAGGAAAATTCCCTTTATACTTACCTTGTCCTCTGGCTTCTCTTTTCACAATTAATGCTTCCAGCTCTTCTACTCTCTTTCTTCTTCTTTGATCAGTTTCATTTCATCCTCATACTTGAATGTCTTTCTCGATGAACTTTCACCTGAATCATATCTCTATTTATCTCTTCTAGAAGTAGTGGCCTTGAATGCAAATTCTATCTTAGGAAGGGCATCACCAAATTCACTTAACTCAAAAGCAATAAGCTTACCAATCAACATATCTTTGGTAACATTTTTCACAGTCTATAGCTCTTCAATAGCACTAGATTTGACTTTGTAGGAAGTAGGCAAGGATCTAAGCACTTTGGAAACAATCTCAGATTCGTCCAAATATCCACCAACACATCTGATACCACACACAAGTTCATTCACTCTTTACATGAAACTAGTAATGCTCTCATCATCACCCATTCTCAAATTTTCATATTTCCCTTTCAAACTTTGTAGCTTAGCAATATTCACATTAGCATCACCTTCATACAAAGTTTCCAATTTTTTCTAGATCTCATAAGCAATCTTTAGATCCATCACATTTGTCATCTCAGTATCAGTCAAAGCACTCAACAATGCCTCCTTAGCCCTGATATTATACTCAACATCCCTAATCTCAGTAGCAGTAGTAGTAGGACCATTCTGTGGAATAACAGACCTAGTACTTGTAATGTTCCAGTAAGCTTCACCAATGCATCTTAGATGAAACTCCATTTGATTCTTCCACAAGGAATAATTTTTTCCATCAAATCTAGGACTATCCTTCTTATAAGTCACCATCCCAGATCACCTCAAGATGTTAAACTTCTTCCAAGAAACTTGCTCTGATACCAATTGTTGGAAACACAAGGGTAGACAACTGAGAGGGGGGGTGAATTAGTTGTCACTGAATTTCAAACTTATTCAACTTATTAACCTTATTCTCAGATCTGATCATTAATCATGAAAGCATAAATAAACAACACATCAGAAACACACATAACACCAAGATTTTTATGTGGAAACCCTGTTAGGATAAAAACCACCGTGGAGGTCAATCCACAACATTATACCCTATTAAAAGTACAAGAAAATATGAATGGGAATGCACATGTATTCAGGAACACTACCTAGAGCTCATTGGTCAATTACAAATAGGCTTACAACCCAAAGGAAGACACACTGTCTTACATAAAGATTTTGATTATATCCATCAGATTTGAAATGAGAAAAATAGCATTTGCTAATGCCTGATTACAGTTTTGGTTAAGCTCACGAAAACTTCTTCACTCTTCTTCACTCTTCTTCACACTCTGCTCTGCCTTCAAATGATCTAAACATTATTAACACATAGGAATCATACACTTCACACACTCATGCACTCACACACCTTCAAATGATAAAGAAATTGCTCTTATATATTCACAACAAGAAATTACATCGCTACAAGTTGGCCTCAATGAAATAATAAAATGAATATAAACAGTCAGCCCAAATCAATAAAGATTATTCATGCTAATCAACCAAGGTCGGCCACAACATAGTGAAGACCCAAAATAACATCCTCAAACCCGAACTACTTCAAATAATTACTCCTCGAAGATCCACAACACGTGTCAACACTTAGTCGGCCATGAACATAAAAAACATGAACACACAAGAGAAAATATTGGATCGCGAGCACAATGATCAATGCAAACCTGCAACACAGATAGAGCACGATCTAGAAACATCCATATAAACATCATGAAACACCAAAGAAGCATCCACAACAACTGAACTAACAAAAATCACATAATCTTCATTCAAGAACACAAATTGAAGTAACAGATAAACCGTCATAATACAAATCTTCATAACTTGAAAAAATCTTCATGTAGATCTCTAAAACTCGATGTGGATAAACTAGACAGACTCAACAAGAAACCCTTTAGTCCACAATCTCAGAACATTATGTACTGAACTCACCAATAGATTGAACTTCACTTCACCACTGACAACTTGTAACTCTTTTTATTACAATTTTCTCAATATCCTCAACATATATAGCTTCAAATGAATTAATGCTAATAGTGTTGACATCAATGAGAACCACAACATCCAACAAACACATCACTTCAAAGAGGGGCAAAATGTATACACCTAAAATCGGTTTGGATAATAAATTATTTAAATACATGTTATTTAATTAATGAACCTTTTATTTCATCTACTTATAAATAAATTCTAAATTGATTTATATAGTTCACATTTTCTAATTTCTCTTATATTAAATCCTATTCTTCTAATCTTAATTAAATAAACAAATTTAAATGGTTTTTTTATTTAATTATCTTCCTCTTATTAAATTTAAATTTCCAAATTTGAATTTAGTCACATGTCTATAGCTTTTCCTCCTTCCACCTCATAATGTGTCTCAACAAATTGAATATGTCAAATAATTAATTCATCATTATCCTCAACAAATTCTAAAATAAACTTGAGACACTTGGCTCTCTTCCTCCATTTATTCTTGCTCACACTTGGCAGTGTTCTATTAAAGGGAACACTCTCCTTGATTCTCTCTAACTTCTTCATCCTCCACCCTCGATCTCTCTAGCTAAAATCCTGACCGTTGGTTGCTGCCACATCAAAATATGCCTCGGAAAATCTATAAATACAGCCTCATTCTACAACATTTCATATCCACTTTTGAGCAATCTTAGCAAAATTTTCATTGAGAATTTGTGAGCATTTAGCAATTAGCATTTTAGAAGCATATTAGTTTATAATCATGGATTTTCCATTAGCTGCATTTAAGTTATCATAATAGTTTTCATACAGTATTTGCATCACAAAATTTAGCATCATATCCTTATCACAACGTCATTATCATAACATCACTATCATATAGTTTATCAATCATGTAGGAATATATTTCTTGTATTTTCCATCATTCTGTTCTTGAGGTTATTATTCTAAAGGTCATAGTGCACAAATAATCTGAGAGCCATTATGACTCAATGAATCGTCAGAGATATGAAACAATGGGATGACTTTAGAGAATTTGTTTATTTCATTTCGATTATATTTGTTATTTGAATTCTCTAATATAATGTTTCATTGATTGTGTGGTTTTATCACTCATTCACATATTTTTACACACACACTAAGTACGAAGAAAAAATAGTAAAATAATTTAGAGTGAGCTAGAATAAAATAGATAAAGGATTATGGTTGTCATGAGTAAAATAATGATAAAGTTAGATAAGGTTTTATTTACTTATATAATTACAATTACAAGTTAAGGTTTACATTTTTTTTTTATCTATTAATAAATTAATTCCAAGCTAACATAAAATAGCTTTGTATCCTCTTTTTTGATCAATTTTAAAATTTAAATTAAAAAATATGTTATTTAAAAAATAGTTAAATATATGAAGTAAAAAATTGTTTTGTTTTCATAAAACTTTGGATATAAAGGCGTTTGATAAATAATTTATTAAAATTGTAAAGAAAAGATATCTTAAATATATCTCTCTAAGAAATACAAAATCCCAAACACAAAAAATATCTCTCAACATCTTTTAGATAGATGTATTTAAGATATTTATACTAGCATTTAAAAGTTCTAGAAATCTTTATTTCAAAAAGATTACTAATTCTAATTTTCAAACAAAAAGTTTTTATTTTTAATCATTTTATTACACTTTTTAATAATTCAACCAACCAATAATCAGATCCTCATTTCATCTAATTTTAATCAAGGTTAAGTACTAGGTGATGGGATAATTCAACCAACAATAACATATCAATTTGATCAAATCCTCATTTAATCTCATTTTAATCAAAATCAAATACGAGATATTAACAAAATTTTTAAGTTTTATAAGTAAATATCATTTCATTATAATGATGTGAATATAATAACGTGCATTTCTAGCTTTCTAATGCATACCTCTAAGAAGTCTATAATATAATGGTTATTGTTGCCATTTTAATGGTAGAAAACATGCCTCTACATAGGCTTCTATGTATTACCTTTTTGTTTTTAAATCCTTTTCATAACCTAAAGTATTTTGACTAAAAAACAACCTAAATACTTAGTTGCACAACCATAAATCTACTTAAAACAAAAACTAAGAATAGATCGCCAAGAAGATAGCTAACAAAGAAAACAAACAAATGCTCCAATTGGATTTAGCCTAAAACAACAGCCCAATCCAACAATATTGTGTTAATAACTAACACGACAAATCTAGCATACAACCTTACGAACCTCAATATTAAAACTACAACCAATGTTATTGGCTTACAATAATATTTATTTTTCTTTCAATGGAGGACGCCGTCCTTATTGTCTATTCTGTTTAAGCTTATTGTCTCTCTGCTCTAGACCAATGGCTTATATGAATCCTAGGAATAGAAGGAAATATTTGTGGCTTAACTTATTAGTCTATTGAATATCTGCAGAAATGGCTGACAAATACTTTAGATGTATCTCATCAAAAAATACAGATGATATCTGTAGTCCACATCCAAGATTCTATGACAATAAATCTTCTTGCCCCACTTCCAGAGGATCAACAATAAGAAATTTGGGTGGGAAAGAAGAAACTTTTACTGGGCCCAAAACTGCTTCAGAACTGTTGAAACAATACCTTAACTATTGCGTGATCTTTCCAGATATATCTACTAGACCTTGGGCTGCTCTAAGCCCTGAAAGAAAGCTCATTTCAGGACGGAAGATTTGCCTTGTGCACAGCTCTATTGTGCAAAATTTCCAATATGACTCGCTCCAAGAACTCCGTGGTTTAGCACTTGAAGATCATAACAGTGGGGGGATTGTTTCTTGGGAAAATCCTACGTGCAATTCGCCTGCATCTCTGTGCATGGATGTTGAAGATGATGGTATGAAAGATTTCAACAAGTCTTCAAATGAAAATGAAAAGATGGACAGTTTGGAAAAAGTAGCCCACAGTTTGAAGTATGTAGAGATAGAGAATGGAAAGCACAATTTGCAAAGAGCTGTTATTATGCCCATTCAGAGCAGAACATTTGCAGCAAGGTCTCAGGGTTGGTCTCCTGAGCTTGAACCAGTACAGGAAATTGGGTCTGCTGCTGAAAATATCTAGTAGGCTTTGCATGTGGGTTTTCTCTTTTTCCTTAAGATATTTAATGTATTTGCTGGTTGGGCACCGTCGTGTTCATGGGGAGCCACAATATTGAATTAAAATAACTTATTGGACATGTGTGTGAGTTAGAGATTTTTTTGATGAATAGGCAGGTATCTGTATTAAAAATAAAGATAAAGTTACATATTCACAAAAAAAGGGTGGGTGGTAAAAAGGCACACCCCAAGAGTCACATGGGCAGAGCCCAAAAAACCAAAAACCAGAGTCACTTGGGCCTTGCTCAGAAATCCATAAACATTACAAACATATAAAAAAACAGCCATCAAGCGGCTAGAGGAGTGCTAGCAGAGCCAGGAGGGTCTTTGTCATCCATATGTTTCCATAGCTAAGATGATGTTATAAATACAAAGGAAGAAATAAACTTGTTCCATAGTCATGTCTTTTTTGTGGGCTTATGTACTGATAAATATAATTTATGTTGATTAAATAGATTGTTAAATATGTTCTAATAATTTTTTTAAAATTGTATGTTTTGAAAAATAATAAAATAGTTAATTTATTTAGATGTAAAATTATGATAAATGATAAGATGTGTTTTGTTAATAGTGTAAAAATATCAGTGAATATTTTGTTTGTTATTAGGATATCTTTATGACTATAAAATAAATCTTGTGGATATAATTTTGATCTTTGATTCATATTTATTTAGGCTTGTGAATCTAATCTCTCTAAACTTGTATGATATCTTTTTTAGTTTGCTTTGATCTCTATAAATAAATTTATTATGTGGTTTATTAGTTTCCACATGGTAGGGATAATCGCTTTCGTTGTGTTAAATCATGTAAAGATATTAATTTAATATCTATTTAAAAGATTGAGTGAGTCACATTCTTACACATGCAATATTTCCTATGTGCATGTGCAAGGAAAATATTATATAATAAATATTCTTGATAATGTGTTGAAGTAATAATTCTAAGAGTGAGGTCTAGCATGTATTGATCAAAGTATAACTAATGCCTAAAATGAACAAAGGTTGGCCCTTTAAATACAATACCAAGGGTCAAATGAAACGCTTGTGCACCTTGATTCAACACACAATAGTCACAATGAAAACATAAATCAACACTAGATTTGAATATGAACTTTAAAAGTTAGTGGATCTTGTTTGCAAGTATAGAAGTTATATAGATCAATTTCATGATTGTAAATTTGATGTAGGAAGAGATAATGTTTGGATTGCAGTCCTAATCTAAGCTAAAAACATGTCATTTGTATGTTCCTAATTACATAAATGTTAACCAAGTCAATGTGAGTCCAACCCAACTAAGAAAAGTGTAAGGTATGCATTTTTCACCATTATATTATCCCCCACTTTTACTTGTATGCAAAATATCAAGATAATGCACATGAAATTAAATATAGATAGCTAATAAGAAAATAAATATAAGGATTACATGTATCATTTACATTGCAAGTACTTATAAACATTGTTGTAATTTAGATGCTAGCTATGATCAAATGTTTGTAAATAACTTTTTTATGTATTTATCTCACAAAATAATGTAATTGGCAAAATGGAACATAGATAGAGACATGTGAAATGAAATTTTCCTCTATTTCACTTTTGCAATATCCATTGTAAGGGGCTTTCAATAGAAGGTTATAGATTTGGTAAGTGTAATGCATTTCCCATCTTTTACACCACTAATGGATTGAATATTCATTAATAAAAGTTTATGTACACTACATTTCCTATTTTTTTATGCCTATTATTTTGTTAAACCACTTAATTATTTTCTATAGTGATTTTCCTATAAATAAACATACATGGATGGATATGAGCATCATAATGTATAATAAATTTTGAAGGAAAGTTGTCATATAGTTGTAAGGAAATAAAGATTCAAGAATAAGCTAAGTGTATTGAGTATTCTAGTATTTGACATCAACATAAAGGTGGTTTCAATGGTGGTGGGTTATAACCTAAAGGATTTTTTTACATATACCATCATGCATTTTTTTGTATGATCTTGTTTTTATCTAATTATTTGTTCGTACTCTTATATTGTTGATTACTAATTTACTACAACATATTAATCTAGATTTGATCACTAAAATAAATGTTTTATTGTAACTTATAACATAGATTTTCAATAGTAGATTTAAAGACACATAAAAAATATTAATATCAATCTCATTCTTCTTAGATGAGTGCTTCATCTTAGAAGCATACAAAATAAAGAGAAAAATAGTAACATCATGTAGGCATTTCATTTAATAATGTATTATAAATAATAAAAAAAAAGTGAAAAGAGAAGAGGGATATAGGTAAAGATATCATATGAAGCAACTTGGTGGATAGGTAGTGACAATAATTCCCTACTTGCTATGAAATCATAAACTAATTGAAAGTTGAGAATGGACTAGAATTAATAGTTTAAATATTTTTTTATTTTAATTACTTGATTGATTTAATACATTCCCAAATCGGCGCCTATCAATGAGTTACAAAGTAATAATTAACAAGAACAAATTATGGTGAAACCAAGCATAAAATAGTTGATTAAAGCATAAAAATGGATCAAGACTTGAGTATCATAAATAAAACATAATAATCTATCACTGAGTTGCACAAATCCATTTGTAAATACAAAATAATTATTACAAAGACTGTATTAGTTTTAAAATGCTATCGCATTTATCAAATTAGATTTACACTCATAACAACAATTGTGATAAGTGGTAGCATTTTGTTATATTCATAAATTCTCTTAAAAATGTACATAGATTTTGAAGACATAAAATCTGCAATACACTCTTTAATATTCTCTTCACACACTTCAATTTCCTTCTTGTAACTGAATTTCAATGTTTAAAACCCTCAAAAGCGACACTAGCTAAGTTTTCCTAGAATAATCTCTAATCATGTCTAAAATGAATCTAAAACACCTTTTTACCATCAAGATCTTTCCCTAGGAAAAAAACACTATAGCAATTTGAAAATTAAGGGCATAGATGCACTCCACCCAAAATTGACACTTCAAATGAATTAATGCACTAACTAAGGAAAATTCTACAATAATGGTGAGAAAGTGGAGTGGGTAGTTAGAAAAATCATGCCATTGCATTTGGTGCCTAGATTAGAAATAAATTTAAGATGATTTGATTTATATTTGGCATTCATCATACATTTCTGTACATTTTCTTACAACCATTATACTATGGTGTTCCTTGATTCTTGGATTAAGCTCCTTAATTGTTGGAAATTAATCCCAATTGCCCCTCATTTACTCCACCATAGAATTTTCATTATCCTTGCCCCGACATATTTTATAAATCTACTCACACGTGTGAAGTTTCATTTCCCTGGCAAAGTCTATTTAAACAATAATTTACAACATTCAAGTGTAGGACATATTTAAATGAAAATTGAAAGGCATAATCTTCTTAGGCAAGATTTCTCACGTAGCATAGTTAAATGTAATTAAATGATTTTTCCTGTTTTCCCTCCTTGTTGGGCTTATACATAGGTTTTGGTTAGTATTTTTTTTCAACTCATGAATGTAATAAAAAAGAAGAGCAAAAGGGGAGAGCAACAAATATTACTATAGAAATAGTTACAAGAAACAACCAATAATAGGGGAGTTTATTCTGCTCTATTTTCCGAGCATAAGAAAGAGTAGCAACTATGTGTATTAGTTTCATCTTGTGAACCTTAAATCTGCATTTTACTTCAAACAATGACCATAATTAACTTAGTTAGTCAATTAAAAATAAGCAAACCTAAGATTCCTATGAAATACTTAACCATGCTAAAATATGCAAACTAAAGAGAACAAAAACAACTAATTGCAAGCATATGAAAACACGATCAAACCCCTATCTCATAGTGGATTGGTGCTTCTATGGAAAAAAGCCCTTTCCCAATCCTTGATAAGCTCCTCGATGATATGATGAACAAGATTCAATTCTTCAAATTTGTGTATCAAATTTTGTAGTTGTGGAGGATTAAATCAATAGAGAGGATCTCTATTTATGGAATAGAATGATGGAAGAATGAAAGAATGAAAGATAGGAAGAATGTGGGACAAAAGATAATCCAATGGCATTGTGCCACTTTTCAGCATTCCAATGGAGTGGGGTTGAGCACATTTTGATCAATGTGCAAGTTTGAATTTTGAATTTGATGAAGTGACATGTTTAGGGGGGATGAAAGATGAGTTAAATGCCAAGTTTGACTTGTGTAAGAGACATGTAAGAGCTCTTAAATGCTTTGTTGGATGGACAAGTCATGGGAGGGAAAATTCAAATTCAGAGAATATTCCCTCAAAGATGCCATTTTGAATGAAAATGAGGAATTAATAAATCAATTAAATTGATTTATTTGTGCAAGTGGGAAAAGCTAGAGGATGTGACATGAGTTTAGATTAAATTAATCAGGATTGGATTAATTTAATGAGGGATTAGATGATTTGACCTATTTGATTTAGATTTATGGATTAAAATAAATCAAAAGGACATGGAAAATGATTTAGATGTAGTTAAATAAATATTTTGATTTATTTAGCTAAAGGGGTTGATGTTAGTGGTTTAATTAAATAAGTTTGATTTATTTAATTAAATGAAGAACTTTAGAAGCTAACTAAATAAGATTTATTTATTTAATTAAAGGGGGACTTTAGGATTAATCAAATAAACTTGATTTATTTGATGAATGGATGAGTATGAACTATTTAAATGCATGATGTAAATTTTGCATGTCTACACATCTATTTTATGATATGTGAATGTAGTTCGAGCTTTATGTATTTTTGAAATATTAAAAAAATTAGTTCATCTTTATTTTTTCTCTATTTTCATCTTTGTTTTTTCACTATGTTCTATTTTGTTTTATTTCTCTACTCCTTTGCCTCTTTCTTCACATGGTATAAAATCCTAACATTCTCATATATGAAGTTTTTTAAGAAGTTTTTTCAAGAAACAAAGGTTTATCCAAGAAAAAGATTTACAATCGACAATGGAAGCTCCAAGCACAAGTTTGACAAACCCACAAATTCTCCAGTTCAACGGAAAAGATTATGATTACTGGTCTTGATCACAATGAAGGAATTATTTTTTTCTCACAACATATGGGAACTTCTTGAAAATGGTTACCCAAAACTAGCTAATGCAACAACATACAATGCTCTTACTCAAGTAGAGAAGGATTTACTAAGGGACAAAAAAAGGAAGGATTCCAAAGCTCTCTTTTATATTTTCCAAGAAATGCATAAGAGAATATTTCCAAAAGTTGCAAGAGTAACCAAGTCAAAACAAGCATGAGACATTATGTAAATAACATATCAAGGAATGGCCAAGGTGAAAACAAGAAAGTTATATATGTTGAGAAGAGACTTTGAGACAACATTCATGAAGGATTTTGAATCAGTAGATTCACTTTTTACACAAATTATTGGACTGGTAAAAAAAATAGGTCTCATGGTGAGACACTTGAATAAATAAGAGTGGTTGAAAATATTTTGAGAAGCCTAACTACAAGGTTTGAGTCTATAGTTGTGGCCATAGAAGAGACAAAGTATCTCTCTCAATTTTTAGTGGATGAATTACATGCATCTCTCATTTCGCATGAGCATAGGATGAGTAGTAAAAAGAAATCATCTTTGGAGCATGCCTTCAAAACACAAGATTCGATCAACCATGGTAGAGGTAGGGGAAGATCAAATTCAATAGGAAGAGGAATATGCATGTGAGATGATTAGTGTTTCTTATATGATATGATATGATATGGTATGTAGTATGATGATGGTTTGTGGATGCAAGATGGATGCATTGGTGATGATGATTACCTGATCATGACGTGATATTAGAGAAATGAGATGATGAAAAGAGGATTCAACAAGCCAACTTTATGACAGATGATGATGAGAAATGGATGATTCGCTTATTAGGAATTGGGACTTTAAAAGGGCCACTTAACTTATGTTTGATAACACACATAAGCACGATGCATCAAGGTATAAAGAACCAGGATGGTGTTGCACTTAGTGTGATGGAATTTGACTCGACAATCAGATAGGAGTATTTATGTTCACACCTCGCATATGGAACCTTATTTAGAAATATAGTTCAGATATTCATGTATGAACCAAGATCCTAGAACCTGCAAAACACAAAGAATACACACATTAGAAGATTGAAATTTATAATCTAAGTTCCCCATAAAATCCATTTAACTATGCTCAAAATAGGAATAAAACAAGAATGCAATGTAAAAACAATGAAATAGATTAAATGCTATTGAGAATGTGCAAACTCTTGATCTTATGGGGGAGTTGGTGCCAATTTGATGTGGAAATTGACCCTTTCCCAACTCCTTTGCAAGCCTCATGATGATTTGATGAAGATTGATCCACTTGTTGATGAATAAAAATGAGCCCCTTGGTGAAATTTGCAATAACCTAGCTAAGATGATGACAAATGCTATGAAGATGGATAAAATTAGCTCTCAATGTGAAGAGAGTAACTTTTCTCTAAGTTGTGGATGCAAAATACAAAGAGAAGCCTTCTATAAACAGAAGAACAAGGTGAAGGAATGAGCAAAATTGATGAATGTGGGATCATTCAACATCCAATGGGAAAGTGCCACTTGTCAAGAGGTGAATGGAGGAATCTTGAGCACATTTTGGAGAATCTGCAAGTTTGAAATTTGAATTTGATGAAATGACATGTTTAGGGGGGATGAAAGAAGAGAGTTAATGCCAAGTTGACTTGTGTAAGAGACACGTAAGAGACATATAAGAGCTCATAAATGCCAAGTTGGAGGACAAGTCCTTTTGGGGGGAGATTTTAAAACTTGGAGGAATATTCCTTTTTGATGCCATTTTGAAAGTAAATAGGGAATTATTAAATAAAATAAATGATTTAATTGTGCAAGTTGCAAAATCTAGAGGATTGGAGTGATTAGGATTAAATTAATCAATATTTGACTAATTTAATGAGGGATTAGTTGATTTGACCATTTTGACTTAGATTTTTGGATTAATTTAAATCAAAATGAGAGGAAAATGTTTTTATACTTAATTAAATAAGATTTTATTTATTTAATTAAGGAGGATGGTGTTAGCTTTTTAAATCAAATAAAGATAAATTTATTTAATTTAAATGAGATGACTTTAGAGATTAATTAAATAAAATGAATTATTTAATTAAAAGAGGGACTATAGGATTAATTAAATAAGATGATTTATTTAATTAATAGAAGAGAACGACTTAACTGATTTATTTAATTAAGAGATGAAATGCGATGAATTTAATTAAATAGAGATTATTTAATTAAATGATTAGCAGAGAGATGATTTAGGATGAACTGGTGTTAGTAAAATCAGGACTAGGTGCATGTACATTTTACGTGTCTACAATTCAAAACATATCAGACCAAAACATAGGAAGGCAAGCCTTCCCATGTGGTCAACAAGATACCTAAAACATCCTCCCTACATCTAAACAAAGCACGTATGACCAAGGTTATATTACAAAAATATCCAACAAGCACAACAGATAAAAGATAATGATCATTTCCCCATTCCTATCTCTCTAAAGCCTTTTGTTCAGACATCATCAAGAGGTCCTTGGAATGAGCGCAATAAGATAAATCAAAAGAGAAAGATGAAGTAAAAAAACAAGCTAATGTTCTTCAATACCGCTAGCCAAGACTAAACTACAATGATGCCTGATGTTGATGTCCATTGTAGGAAGGATGCATCCTAAGACATGACGATATCAGATGATTTGATATGGGACTGATTGGATGATAGGCAATTGACACAAAGAGTTGACCAACTTGTTTATGTACTAACCTAGACTTGGAACTTTGACGATTGAGTTTTCACTTTTAACTTGCTAGACTTGTTTCTGATTGCTTCACCAAAGGTTGGGGATGATGATTGTTTATTGTGAGTGATGTTTATTGTAGGTGAAAGCGAGATGAGAGAGATGGATTTTTTCAAATATTTGGATGTTTTTGGTGTTTTGATATGTTTTGAGGCTATTTTTGGATTTTTTGTTTTCAAATGTTTTTGTGTTTTTATGAGATTTTATGAATGTTTTTGGATTTTGTGTCTTGGGGGTTGATCAAAGATTAGCCTTTCCTACATTTAAGCTCAGAGATGACGTAGTTTAGATCCCATGTTTTTGATGTTTTCTATTTTTATGAGTTTTTGGATTTTGATATGTTTTGGATGTTTTTTGGATGTTTTTTATTTTTTGAATGTTTTTGGATTTTTCACCTGATTTTGACGTTTTGGATATGTGCGATGATATCAGTGCTCTGTTTTGAGATTTTTTTGAAAACCAAGCTAAGGTTGATTGATCAGATTGATGGATTGATGATGATAACATTGTTGAGGATACACAACAATGTAAGGATAGTGTTAAGCAACACAAGAATTGGGATGGATATCCCAAGATGATGAGGGATTGATTGAATTCGATTGATTAGGATTTTGAAGCTTGATTTGGAACAAATTTTTTTTGAATAATTTGATGTGACGTTGACGTGTAAATTATATGTGACTGATATTTGATTTTTTGGATTGATGTTCAATGAAAGATAAATATTGATAAAGAACACCGTCTTGTCAAAATATACCATGGGCTAGTGATTTGGATTTTTGGCTCACAAATGCTTGACCAATTTGATTTCATGTTTTCCAATGTTTGAATCACCACATAATTTGGAGGATATAGATCAAGATTTACTCCCGAATCGAGATGTACATATCTGCCCCCAATGTCTAGCAATGTATGGAATGCCATGGGTGGATTCTTGGATAGGTGTGTGGATGAATGGATGTGGTAAGCATGAAAAGGATGCCAAGGATCATCTTGTGATAAGATAATAGGTTCAGATAGAGGATGGTTATTTAGATAATTCCTCATGGCTCAGATAATGTTGGGTAGGATAGGATCAATGAAAATGGCCCATGTCAAGACGTTTACCATAAGAAAGTCTAAAGTGTGCACCAAACTTTGTCAAGATCAAGATAATTTGGACTATGGATGGATGAAAATGGATTGGATCAATGGTTCATGGATGAATGGATTTATTATGGATGAGATAGATGGAATGTTGGATTTATTATGGATGGGATAAGATGCTTCCACCTAAACTAATGCACTTAGATGCTCGATTCTACACATGTTTCCTGTTTGCTAGGTTTTCATCATGGTACTTGCCCAAAGTGCCACCAAAGTGGTTTTCACTAGAGGACGATTTTTTTCTTTACTATTTTCAATCATTTTTCTAATTTTTTTTTGGACTTTTCTAAAAGATTTTAAGCTCATGCTAAATCACCTTGTGGTGTTGATGTAGATGCTTTGATCATAATGTGCCATCGATATCCTACTTGAAGAAGTTGCTTTGCTAAGATATGTGCACTTGAATACAACTTTTTAGATTCCTGATCTACTTTATTGATATCGAAGTTAACTCTGTCTCTGTGCACACATCATAATAGAGTTCCTTTTGAATCCTTATGATGATGGGTGGATGCCAATACATGGCCAATATGAGAATTGGATATCATGCGTGGAGGTGTGGATGGAGTGTGTTTAGGGATAAAAGATGGATTGGTTGACAGTTTGGAACCTTTGACTTTCCAAACTTGGGAAGATGAGCAATGATGGGTGGATACAAAAGTGTGAAGGGAATTAGGACCAAGAGCTTGATATACATAAGCCTGCTTTTTCCTTTGTGGAAATCTTTGATGGATACTTTTCCCTTTTTTATTTTTCCCCATAGTTTCTTTGACTAATGGAGTTTGATAGGGATAATCTTTCTTTATATTCTTTGGTATCCATGTGTATTTGATTTTTCCATTATGCTTCCTTTCTTCTTCTGCTTTGATAATGTTCCTTATGCTTTGATTCAAATATTTCTTTTGACGTTGGTCCCAATTCATGATGGGATGATGGGTGGATGAAGATTCATGACATGGCTAGTTGTAGTATTAGCATCGGTTTCATCATAAGAATTCTTTGTGCTCCCTATGTTGACATTTGCCTAAGACATAGTTGCCCCTAGTATGGTGGTAGTGGCACCTTCGTTCCTTGATTCTACTTGTTTTGAGATGTCTTGTTTAGTAAGCATGCTCTGATAAATGACCACTACAAATGACGTTGTTTCAATTTGCTGCTTTGCTGAGTCTGGAATATCTTGTTATATTTGACCTATTTCCTTGAGTGGATAATGTTGAATATCTTCATACATGATGTCCTCAGTCTAAATTTGGGATATATCTGATCCTGCTGTTGACAACTCAGTTTGACAGTAGGAATCAATAACCTGCTCTTTTTGTGTAACAATGTCAGGAGTAAAGGAATCCAGCTCTAAATGAAGATCTACGTGTCTATCCAAAGAAAGAATCTCATGGGTAAATGGAGGAGTATGTTCTATGTGGATGTGATCATCATGTATTGATAGGAAAGAGCCCATTGCATCATTGTAGTAGCTTGGAGATACAAATTCTTGATCTTGAATGATTTTGGAATTGCTTTTGACATGCTTTGGATCAAGTTCTTGATATGGGTCAGTTTCAAAGGGTTCTTGGATATCATTATTAGTCATGGTAAGTGGTTCAATATCTTCTTTATATTTGAGTGGAGGGTATGTGCAGGATCATCATGGACAAAACAGGCCCTTAAGTGGAAAAAAATTCAAAAAAATTAGAGTTAGGCAACTTGACGTAAAAATTTGAATAAGTCATCTATATTATTTCAAAAATATGTAAGAATAGAATCTATAGAAAATTGAATTTAGTTTCTAAACTACTAGGTTTATTTATTTTTTAAAATCTATTTGGTGAAAATTTGAACTTTCAATGCAATAGTACTTAAATTTCAGGGAAAAAATAAGAAGTAGGTGTCTGTCTGATGACCCTAACCATAATAAAATGATAATATTTTGTTATAATATTTTAGATATAAGTAGAGGACTCATGTCCGGATGTGATGCGTATCTTTTTGTAATTTTTTTCCAAGTAAATAATTAAGTTATGATTTTTTTTATTACAACTTTTAAAAAATAAAAAAACTCGTATGTCTGATCCCCTTAACTTGGTCCAAACTTCATGAAATTTAATTTTTCTTTTTTTAATCCTATAGTATGCGAAGAATAGAATGTGACACATATTTCAGATTCAAAAAATGTGGTACCCTTTGAAAGCTATAGATATTTTTCAATTAGCCTATCAATCATGACTTTAGTCGTAATTCAAATAGAAAATGAATAATAATTATTTATTAAATTCAAAGTAAAGCATAATTTATATTGGTGGAAAGTTTAGAATATTCTTTAAAAACCCTTTTCGTTTCATCAATTTTGGGTTAAAAAAAAGTCGTCAGCCACATACCCTACACATACCCATAATATTGCCACTTTTTGGCCCATCATGATCCTACACATGCCCTAGACTTGGATCAAGTTTTGAGTTGAGGATTCCTTCAGTATCTATAATCATGAGGCCAAAGGGGGTCAACATGTCTTGGAAAGGACCATTGCTAGACCTTGGTGAAAGATTTTGATCATGCTTTGGAATAAATTCTTGAGATATGTCCTCTAACTCATAAGGTGATGTAGAGACATTTTCAATATGATCATTGGTTGATGGATCATGGGTTATGTCAATAGGATCAAATAATTCTAACAATCCTCAAGAAATAGATCACTAAAAAGTGGCTCTTGACGTATGGTGAGTTGATCATCGAACAAGGTGGAAACATCTTCAATGTGCTCATTGATGGATAGGTCTCGATCATTGTTTTCAACAATTTTGGTGGAGAGATTGTCAATGTTATCATTATCCCCATTAGTGATTATCTTTTGATAAATAAGGTATTGGATGAGGTTTTTAAGTCAAATACAATTTGATGTTGTGTGTCCCTTTACTTTGTGAAAGTCACAAAGGTGCTTTTCGTTATACCCTGGTAGTTTAACTAGGGGCTCTTGATAATTCTTATAAACGGGGAGTTTGATGAGATTTTCTTGTACTAATTGTTTCATGACTGATTCAATTGGTCTCCCAAGTGGTGTGTACTTTTGTTTGTTACCTTGTGAGATTTTTACTTTAAATTAACCTTGTGATGATTGATCTTGGAGATGTGGAGGTTAGGTTTGTTGTTGATGTTGTTGATCTTGATATCCAATTTCTTGACATTGGAGATATTGTTCTTGATGTGGTTGTGGACACAACTCAATGCTTTGATGACATGGTTTCACCAAAGGAAGAGTGTATTGATTTTGGAGTGAAGATGTCTCTTGGCTCAATGCTTCAATTATTTTGTCAAGTGAAGCAATTTGGTCTTGCAAAATTTGATCTTGATTTTGATCTTGAAACCCTTGATATAGTTGATTTGGCTTTTGTTCAAGCGGATTTGGAATGTACACTTGTGTTGTTTGCATGGGATGATGGAAAAATTGATTTTGGACAATGTTCTGACTCAGGGTGATGCTTAGATTTGACATGATAGGTTGAAATTGAACATTGTTGTGTTTGGGAATCACATTGCCTTGATTTAGGTAACTTTGATTTTGCATGGTGTTACCTTGACTTGGATCAATACATGGAGTAATTATCATCTTGTTTGGAATTTGAACAACATTTGTATGATTTGCGAACATATCTATCCCAAAGTTTGCCAAGTGTGGATTTGAGACATTCATGCTTGGTAAACTTGTACTTGGTATATTCACATTTGTCATGTACGGATTTGGTGGGATAATGTTGTTCGTTTGTGGAAGACTCATGCATTGGGAATTTGGTTGATAGTTTTGTAGGTTTGGAATTGGATTTAAATCTATCATAGGGAAGGGTGTTCCAAAATTTAAATTGGGCATACTCACATTTTTTGTATCATTGAGGTTTGTAGGAGATAATGATCCCATGTATAGATTGTATAAATGTGAGTTTTGATAATCAATCGGCATTGTAAGGATTTGATAGTTTGGTTAATTTAGATCACTCATGATGTATGGAGCAAGTTTATATTCCATGTTATTCTTGTGTTTTGACCTTGTTGTAAAAGTGAACCTCTAAGGTGTTTAGGATCAATGATGAGATGAAGGATGAAAGGGGTGAATGATATGGGTGTTGAACGTTTAGGAACTTTGGATCAATGCTATACTTAGGGTTTGATTTTGATTGGTTTGATTGGATAATGAACTTGTAAACCCTAATATGTTTAGATGTTATCTTAGGATGAACTTTTCCAAAGAAGTGACAATTTAACTAAGTATGTGAGGAAGGATTCATCCACACACACCAAACTAAACAAATGATTTTGATTCGGTTTAGGGATGTACCCAAGTCTAGATAATGATGTTTCCAAAGCTCTAAAGTTGTTTGGTGGGATGGGTTTTGATAGATGTTTGGGATGGATGATGTGTTTGATTTTGATCCTAAATGAACCTAAGAAGGACCTTGTTTACAAGACCAAGATAGTGAAGAACATGCTTTATCCTATGAGTAATTCAAACCAAAAGACCAATGTTTGCATGAAAACCATATGACCAAAAGATACCAAGCACATGTGTGGGGTCCAATTGTCTTTAGTCTTTGCTTAATGGATTATTTTTACCACAAACACTTTCTTGATTAGATTTTGAAACTAGATGTCCAATGTCCTAATTCTCTTTCATCCCACAAAGTTCATTATGTGGAATTCTAGAAAATCAAGGAAAAAGTTTCCTAATGTTGACCTTAGTAGGAGAAAATTGAGATGAAATCCAAATGCTTAGAAGCCTCTAAGGATGAGAATCCCAAGGGAAAGCAACAACATGTGAATTCATTCAAGGGTATTTTCTTCTCCTAAAGGGTTTGAGATTTGATGCTCATGTTGAATGTTGGTTTTCCAATGTTTTCGATCAAGCAATGTGTTTTGATTTCAAGAACAATCACAACCCTATGGATATTTGAGACAATATTTGTTGAGTCCCCACTTAGACAAGTCCATCTACACTTATTTTTAGTGAATGGTTAGATGCTTGAACCCACTAGCTCCCCTCCATGACACTCACTTATATGGGTAACCAAGCATCAGTACCTATGAAACTCCCATGGCATACTTTCCATTTCTACTAAAAACCGTAAAAGTGTTGGGGCTTCAGAAAAATTATTCTTGCACCAACAAATAGATAGGGATTTTGACCTTTCTACAATAAGGGTTTTAATTCGGACTTTCCATTCGTAGGAGTTGATCCATCGAGACGAGAGAACATTGCTTCCCTTCTTTTTGAAACCAATTATGTCATATTGGCCTTTGTTCTAGTACCCACTTTTATATCCCGGCTGGAAATACACTTGGCTTTAGTGTGTTACCATTTGAGTTGTTCCCTTGGGTGAGTACTTTTCCCCCAAGGCAGGCCCTCTAAGATAAACAAAAGCGAGCAAACATATCCATAACTTGATTGATCTTTGTTGAGAAACAAAGAGAGAAGACACGTGATAGGTTTACTCACACTCGCAGGATGTTTTGTTCAATTTTAATCCCAAAATGAAATGTGGAGGAAATTACTCTACCCAACTTAAGATCACCAAAAGGCATTTTGATTCTCAAGATCACCGTGAGGTGCAAGAGAAGCACATACATCCTTTCGATGGTATTACTTTGAGTAAGCAATTACAATACAAATTAGCACATGTTCTTTTTAAACCCACAAAGCAATAATGACTTCTTTTTAAGCACCAAAGGAAATGTGAAGTTTTCCTTGTTCAATTGTTAAATCTAAAAACCAACTCTAGTAAGTTTGTCCTAAATTTTTTTTTAAGTTCCTTGTAGTGAAAATTGAAATGTTCTTTTTAAGAGCCCAAAAAGATGTGAGTTTATCTAAAACAGAAAACTAAAGCATAGGATGGAAGCTCTTTAAAGCGTTTAAAAATGCTTTGTCAACTTCAATTTTTATGTTCAATTTTCTAGCTCAATTTCTCTTGTTTTCACTTGATTCTAATGTCAACCTATAAACATCACAAAATAAAATATTAGAGATGAGAATCGAGAATCTTTTAAAAATAACACCACAATGTTTTAATCATATAATCACAAAATTGGCTCTTCTTTTATAAATGAAAATAACAAAGCTCTAATTTTGTTTTTCAACCAATGTATTCGTATCACCATCCCAGTTGAACATGCTATCTCCATTGCATTTTGTTTACCACATTCACTTGTTATATTTGCAACTTGTTTAAGGAACAAATGTGTTTGAAATGCAATCAACTGTTTAGCGACAAAACAAAACAAAACATGGTAATGATTGTAAGAATTAAAGGATTTTAGATTCGTATCTGGAGCATTTTAATATGGACCGCATATTGGAGGTAGATCAAATAGACAACACAACCATACAAATTTCCATTAGATTAAGTAGAAGTCAAATAATAGAAAAATTTCAATTAGACCAAATGTAAGTTATGTGGAAAGAATCAACACCCGACACATTGGGAAACTTGTGCCATTCTAGATAAATTCAAAATAGAATTCCCACCTAGATTTGAAAGTAGAGGGTCCTCCACAATTAAAAAGAGTGTTTAATGCATTTCACAATAAGTACATTAATTATGTTGAATCAGATTTCAATAAGAAGACATCGCGCACCCTCAAAAACTTTAAGTTTCTAGCAGAAATCAAGCACTCCAAACCATAAATCTACTTGCATCAATCAATGTTCAATCAGACATGAATGTACGCCACACATAATTGTCTTTTCATTGGAGAAGGAGTTGGCAGATGCATTGAAGGAAAATGATGCAAAGAAAAGACAGTTCCAAAGATCTTTTATAAAACAATAAACATATCACGTAGCTATACTTCCTAAAGTTTTAGACATAAATCTGTGAAATGTAATTCAAAATCTATGCGACTAGATTGAAGGTGATAACCCTATGATTCATTTGGAAAAAAGAAAAAAATGTGAAGCATGTATTGTTGTGAGGAAATCACACTAGAGTTGGAAAAATTGAGAGGGATATAGTTGGCATATCGATGGCAAGGGATATAACACCTATTGAATCTCAAGGGTTGTGGCTAGATCAAAATACGTAGAAGCAACAGTTTTATTTGCAACACAATCAAAATTTGTAATGTTTGAAACCTTTACCACTTGAGGGACAATTGCAAATCCAATCACCAAATGATCATGTTGGCTTTCCTGTTGAAGTTCAACAAAAGGATGGTTGAGTAGAGCAGATGTGCCAAAATCAGCTGATAGGCATGCAACATTCATGGATGGCAATCATGCTTCTACTCTTGTCTTTCAAATCCAACTACTACCTACTGTATCTGGTCACTTTTTTTAATTCAATTCCTGCAATAAATTTAATGGGAATTTGATTTGATCAAGAGAAAAAAAAAGATATTTTGATGTGTTTAGAAATGGTCATCAATTAATTCGGTCAATCATCACAAAGGACAATTAATGTGGCGAGAAAAACAAACAACGAGTGAGATTGACAAGGCACGACATGTCTATATAGCGTAGATTATGAAAGAGAAAGGCCAACCATGACCAAAATGCATAATGATGTCGCTACAAAAAAATCATGCCACTGATCTCAGAACAGGCCGTAAGCTCCAAAAGATTTATGCTGATCAAAGAATGTCCTTTGATCAATCCAATCGATCTACCATATCACTTAAAAAAATAAAAATTCATGGGCCGATATTCCAAATATATTGTGACCATTAATCAATAAAGATGCAATGTATCCCAGGAAATGAAATCTCCACGCAGCAATAAAAAAATCCACGAACAAGAGAATTGCTAGCTTGCAGATAAGGACACAAGCAAACAAAAATGTAAATTATCTGTCTAAACACAGTGACCATTCCAAAAGAACAAAAGCCTCCTAATTCCTGAACAACACGTTAATATCATTTACTCCTCATTTATTCCACGTTACTCACTTTCCAACATAAATAAATGCATTCTAACAATAAAAGATACAGACAGGCGAACTGCTCTCTGTATACCAACGCTAAACAATCTATTCACGACTATAAATTAAGAGAAATTTTCTAAACATAACTTTGATACAATTCGCTAGAACTTCAAATGGAACTTTGTATGAGACTAAGGAAGACCCACAAGACATAATAGATAAAAAATTGTGCAAAGCTAAAGAAGAAGATAGGGATATTCTATGATTGGAGTTGGAGGAGCTTCACTTTGATGATGAAATAAATCATGAAATCCATTGGCTAAAATTTGTCAGTCAAACAATAAAACTGTGTCATGTAATTTTCTAATTTAATGGTGGTCAGAGGTTCAACCCTCCTTCTAGTGCCATAATGTGAACCTTAAATTTTCATTTTACTTCAAACAATGACCACAATTAACTTAGTTAGTTAATTCAAAATAAGCAAACCTAAGATTCCTATGAAATACTTAACCATGCTAAAATATGAAAACTAAATAGAACAAAAACAACTAATTGTAAGCGTATGAAAACACGATCAAACCCCTATCTCATAGTGGATTGGTGCTTCTATGGAAAGAAGCCCTTTCCCAATCCTTGATAAGCTCCTCGATGATATGATGAACAAGATTCAAATGCTTTAGATTTGTGTATCAAATTTTGTAGTTGTGGAGGATTAAATCAATAGAGAGGATCTCTATTTATGGAATAGAATGATAGAAGAATGAAATATAGGAGGAATGTGGGAAAAAAGATAATCCAATGGCATTGTGCCACTTGTCAGCATTCCAATGGAGGGGGGTTGAGCACATTTTGATCAATGTGCAAGTTTGAATTTTGAATTTGATGAAGTGACATGTTTAGGGGGGATGAAAGATGAGTTAAATGCCAAGTTTGACTTGTGTAAGAGACATGTAAGAGCTCTTAAATGATTTGTTGGATGGACAAGTCACGTGGAAGGGAAAATTCAAATTCAGAGAATATTCCCTCAAAGATGCCATTTTGAATGAAAATGAGGAATTAATAAATCAATTAAATTGATTTATTTGTGCAAGTGGGAAAAGCTAGAGGATGTGACATGAGTTTATATTAAATTAATCAGGATTGGATAATTTAATGAGGGATTAGATGATTTGACCTATTTGATTTAGATTTATGGATTAAAATAAATCAAAAGGAGATGGAAAATGATTTAGACATAGTTAAATAAATATTTTGATTTATTTAGCTAAAGGGGATGATGTTAGTGGTTTAATTAATAAGTTTGATTTATTTAATTAAATGAAGAACTTTAGAAGCTAACTAAATAAGATTGATTTATTTAATTAAAGGGGGAGAGTAAGATTAATCAAGTAAACTTGATTTATTTGATGAATGGATGAATATGAACTATTTAAATGCATGATGTAAATTTTGCATGTCTACACATCTATTTTATGATATGTGAATGTAGTTTGAGCTTTATGTATTTTTGAAATATAAAAAAATTAACTCATCTTTATTTTTTCTCTATTTTCATCTTTGTTTTTTCACTATGTTCTATTTTGTTTTATTTCTCTACTCCTTTGCCTCTTTCTTCACATGGTATAAAAGCCTAACATTCTCAGATATGAAGTTTTTTAAGAAGGTTCTTCAAGAAACAAAGGTTTATCCAAGAAAAAGTTTTACAATCGACAATGGCAGCTCCAAGCACAAGTTTGACAAACCCACAAATTCCCCAATTCAACAGAAAAGATTATGATTACTGGTCTTAATCACAATGAAGGAATTTTTTTTTTCTCACAACATATGGGAACTTCTTGAAAATGGTTACCCAAAACTAGCTAATGCAGAAACATACAATTCTCTTACTCAAGTAGAGAAGGATTTAATAAGGGACAAAAAATAGAAGGATTCCAAAGCTCTCTTTTATATTTTCCAATAAATGCATAAGAGAATATTTCCAAAAGTTCCAAGAGTAACCAAGTCAAAATAAGCATGAGAAATTATGTAAATAACATATCAAGGAATAGCCAAGGTAAAAAAAAGAAAGTTATAGATGTTGAGAAGAGACTTTGAGACAACATTCATGAAGGATTTTGAATCAGTAGATTCACTTTTTACACAAATTATTGGATTGGTAAAAAAAATAGGTCTCATGGTGAGACACTTGAATAAATAAGAGTCATTGAAAATATTTCGAGAATCCTACCTACAAGGTTTGAGTCTATAGTTGTGGCCATAGAAGAGACAAAGTATCTCTCTCAATTTTTAGTGGATGAATTACATGTATCTCTCATTTCACATGATCATAGGATGAGTAGTAAAAAGAACTCATATTTGGAGCATGCCTTCAAAACACAAGATTCAATCAACCATGGTAGAGGTAGGGGAAGATCAAATTCAATAGGAAGAGGAAGAATTCATATAGAGTTGGAAGAACAAGCCCGTGAAACTCAAGTAGAAGAGGGAGCAGTCAAAGTTTGATTTAAAATCAACCTCAAGGTGAAAGGTCTGATAAATCACAAGTATAATGTTATTATTACAAAAGATATGGGCATTACTCAAATGAATGTACAAAGAAACAATATGGTTCTAGGCAGAAAAATACAAACTTTTCCAAAGAAAACCAAAACTAGGGTAGTACGTTTTTAGCTTGCAATGTTGCATAAGAAAATATAAACCTTAGTGCCTATAAAGTGATTTGTATGATGATGTTTGATCTCTCCAATATTTCCTTTAGTTTGTAGCTAACACATGGAAGGTTAAATGTTTGTTGGGTTGAATTGGTTTTTTGAAGTGTTTGCACCAAGTTTTTGAGGTTTGCGCTAGCATGAGAATATGTGCTAAGCTAAAATAGGTCCTTCTTATCTCCTGATTTGGATTGTATTCAATTTCCTCTTTTTTGGTTTTTTTGAAGCTGACTTATTAATGGTCATCACACATTTCATTTTCACACTTTCATATTGGTTGACAAGGACAAATTTTTTAAAGCTTACAGATGATGTAAATGAAAGATCAAGTTTTTTGAAAAGTGTATGAGAGTGAGTGTGTGTGTGAAGAGAAGAATAAGATGTGTTGAAGGTAGTGAGCCAAAGGAAGTAGAGATTGTTGAGCAGAAGTGTTGTGGTGGTGATTAGTCTGTAGGTTTTGTCAAGTATGTTGTAGTGAGTCTATTCTCTTCTTCTTTAAGTGTTGTAATTTGTAAGGAGATATAGAATTCCTTTTGTTTCAATCCATTTAAAGCTATGTTTCAGGGGGTTGTAGTTTCCTTTGGGTTGTAGCCCATAAAACTTGTTGTAAATCTTATTTTATTTGTGAGGCTAGATTTGGATAGTAGCTCCAAGTAGTTTGATCACTGTGGTTTTTTCCTTCTAGGGTTTTTCATATAAATCTAGTGTTATTGTTGTGTGCTTGTTCCTTTGAATTTCATTTGATATTTTATTTTTTTGAGAAAGTAAGAAGTTTTGTTTGATAAAGTTGAATTGGATAAAATATTGGGATATATTGATTCATCCCCCCTCTCAATATATCATTGTGTTCTAACAATTCTCCCAAAAATGAAAAGAAATTAGCTTACTAGGTCACAAAACTATTCTTTTTTGGAGGGAAATTTTAGTTTTGTTCCAAGATTATTATGACTAGTCTTGTTTATTATTCATTATGATGGGTTCCTTCTAAGGCTTCCTACATGAAATTGTAAAATCTTCCTCATGAATTTCTTTGGAAATATTCTAAGAACTATAAGGGATTTCATTTGGTGGCTTGGGAATTTTGTTGGCTCCCTTCAGTTTTTGGAGGATTGGGGTTATTATCCACTTAGCGTGAGGTTTTTTATCTTTACACTAAGTAGAATATTTGTTCTCTTCAAGAAAATAGAGCCTCAAAAATCCTAGTGTGACATTTTATCTCTTCTGGTAATGGTGTTGAGTGGATTTCTTGGAAGGGGCTTGGGTTTCATACCATTCTTATCTTTAAAAAAATGTGTGGATCTAGAGGAATTTTTTAATTAATTTTTTTTGGAGGGCCTAAGAATCCATGAAACCTTGGATCCTTTGAAATGGTTCTAGATTCAATAATGGTTTTTCTATTAATCAATAGAATATTTTTTGGTCCCTTATCTTTCAAGGCTAGAACCACCCTCTGGGAATGATGCCTTGGGTTTGTACCTTGAGATTTTATAAAAAATAAATTAGAAATACTTAGGACCTTTTATTTAGTTCTTCTATGAGTCTCATATCATGGGATGAAGATAAGGAAAAATTTCACCTTTCCAATCAAAAATGGGAAAATTTTGACACAATTATAGGGGCCATTTTGGTTGATATGCTTCCCAAAATTGATATCAATCCCTACAAACCATGGTTGAAATATTGGAAGTGGTTTCCAAACACCACTTTCTAGAATAAAAAATAATAGTAAGGATATCATTCTTGTAGAAGTTTATGGTGAACTCCTCAACACCCTAGGATGACTTGCAAGACAAAAATAACTTCCACAAGAGAGAAATTCCAGAAGTATTGCACTATGATTATAGATGAAATATTTTTCATATTAAATTAGATTTTACATATGATACCTTGCTTATAAAGACAAGTTGTGAGATAGGATTAGTCAAGATGTTGACATTTATTAATCCTATATAATGAGACAAATACCTAAGAAAATATTAAATAAATTAGGAAACAAGAATTAAATATCAAAAGATAAGATAATATCTAATGAAAACTAACACTCTCTAGAAATATTCCCTCCTAGGACCTAAGTGGACTTAACATGTAAATAGGACCTATATAGGTAAAATACCTATTTACACTAACACCCCACCTTATGTACAACTTGGGGAGTACTATTATGCAAACATCACAAAGAGAGGCCCCTTTTACGAAGCCATGTTAGGTACGCATGTACATATACAATTCAATCTCTCACAAAAAGAGAAAAGGAGAAAACTAAGTGGGACAAAAATGTTGAGATGAATGGATGTACAACCCCTGAAGCTTCAATAAAGGACTTTAGCCATGAAAGATAATCAACCACAAAGAGAAGTGTTGCAACAATGGAATTTTGATTAAAGATTATATTGATATGATGATTGATATGATATGATATGATATTGATATGATATGTTACAAATAAACAAGATGCCTGATTAAATAGGCAAGAGGTAAACCCTAATATGCATGAGATGTTGCCAAGTGTTATAATCAAACAACATGTGACAACATGTGAACCCTATCTATATGATCATTAAATGATGAGATAAGTTCTAGAAGGAATCTTATCCCACAAACTAGGAAAGGGAATATTATCCCATTTATTAAATGATGCAACCTAGGACTAAATGATTTATGACCTAAGTTAACTTATGCTAGTGTAATAATTAATTAATTACACCAACACCCCCCCCATAAGTGCAACTTAGGGAGGAAAATGCAATGATTATGCAAGATGATGATGGGTCCTGGCTACGAGGCCATGTTAGCTACCCATGTACATGAAGATATAGAAAATCTCCCACAACCAGAGAAAAGGGGAAAACCCAGTGGGAACAAAACCCCTCTCCAAAAAGGAGATGAAAATGCAGAAATGTGAGATAGGATGGGAAGGATGGAGGACTCCCAAATACCCCCCAAGGACACCATCCGTCACATGGATACAATACAATCAAAAGCCCCCCCATAAGGAGGAAAGAGAGAGACAAAATAGCCCCCCCAGAAGATGTGATCACCTGCAAGAAAGGTAAGTGTCTGAAGACAAAACAAGATCCAATGTCGACAAACAACTTGTCTCCCTTTCAGAAGAAATAAAACCAAATGCAAGTGCAGAGATGCTTCCCATTCTGGATAGGAATTGAAGGAAGGAAGTATGAAGATGGATGTCAATGATGTCTCTAAACTCTACTCAATTGTCTCTGTTCCTGAAGATGAAGATGCCACAATCAATGAAGAGAGTGACAAACCAGGTTGATGTAGAAACTGATGCTGAACAATATCCAAAGACAAAGATAGAATGGATGTGATGGATTTGATGGAGACTTGATAGCCCCCCTGAATGAAGTGTCCTCAAAACCATTGAAAGAAGACTGAAGCAAATCCAATGGTAGATGCTGAAGAAACTGCAAATCTTGAATGGAATGACAGGGAAGAAGTCTCGAATATGAAATCTTTGAAGAGAACCCAAGTGCCTCCAAGATAGTCTCTGGATTCCCAATTAAGGTCGAGACAAAGGAATGAGGAGACTCAAAACAACTCTCCAAAGCCAAATCTGAATAGAGGAGTGATACCCCCTCAAGAATGTCCTCCAAACTAGTAGAAGTAGCCAAGTCAGTGATACTTGAAACAAAGCCATCCTGTGATGTTAAGTCTGGAAAATAGAATGTGTCCTGATAGATGATGATAGTGGAAGCCTCAAGCAATGATTCTGGACAAGGAATCACTGAACGTGAAGGGATACCAACTGTCTCGGATGAAGAAGAAGCACTGAAAGGTACCTTGTCAACCTCTTTGGAAAGATCAAGGTAATCAACTTCTTGCACAACAATAGCATCATGGGGTACTTGATCAGAAGAATGAAATTCTGAATCATGACCATCGGGGAAGGGTGGAGTGTCTGAATTTCCATAGATCTCCCAAAGCTTAATCCAAAGGATGTGAGGACAATCACAATGATCAATAGATCTCAAAACATCACAATCAACTTGCATAGCAAGAATCTCCAAAACAGTGTACCTGCTGCAACTCCAAGCAAGTTCATGAATACCTTCACTCGGATGAGGTACTATACCAAATAGATGTGGCAACAAATCAAGTGAATGAAGATGGTGGCATATCCCATCTCACCATTGCTGATAGTTACCCTTGTGCAACATAACCAAAGGAGAATAATATGCAAGCCCCATAATGAAAATTTCTCCACAAAAATCAAAGACACTGACCTTCAACAGAAAATAAAGACTTCCAAATAGATATGCAACTGAAAATATGCCTCCGAGATCAAGAAATTTTTCAAGCTTCAGGATGTCTCAGGAATCGAAAAATCAATAAAAGATACCTAGATCTGAAACCAAAGAAGATGACTGGACTCATGAAAAAATGCACTGAAATAACTCTCAAATGCCGTTGGAATCTCAGAAATCTGACAATCTGATGTGAAGTTATGCACTTTTGAGTCCAGAATGGAGGGTTGACTTCAGTTGACTTTAGAATTTGATAGCATAAAAATACTACAAAATGGATGGCACCATTGGATAGTGCTCTGAATTCTCTTTTCGTTGATATCTCATTTGAAAATTTTTGATATCGTGGCGTGAAGATATGGCCCTCAAAAAAAAAAACTGTAATTTAAATCAAACTGGCTAACTAGGTGCAAAAATGAAGCACCCAGGGCTAAAAAAAAAGCCCCCAGTCGTTGATATGACCGAGGGGCTAGTGTGGGAAAAAAAAATAAAGTGCCGCCGGATAGGCGGTGGCAGAGCGACTGTCCGGTGGCAGGTTAGGTGGTGCGGCCAGCAGAGGTGGCGGGGAGAACGAACCGCTCGGAGTCAAGCAGAGCCCATGGATTCGCATATGACTAGGTACCAGCGGCGGGGGAAACAGACGTCGACGGGAGCCGAAAACTTCAATGGAGATGGGTGATCGGTGATTGGAAGCTTCGACAGGTGGTAGCCGGAGAATGGCAAGTCGACGGTGGCAGGGCCGGATGATGGCAGTGGTGACAAATCTGCAGAGGTTGGGTACGGTGATGTGACCGGCTGACAAGTTTATGCAGAAGTCGATTATATGCCGACGAAGGAATATTTGAATATTGCAATAAATTTGAAATTCAAATATAAAAATTAAAACACCAATAATATATGAAATGCCAATTGGAAAACAAACTGTAGGTGCGAAAAGAAATATTTCTGCCGACCACCAATTTTATTTGCAGATCGCCCTAACAAAGTTTGATTTATGCTAGAACTATATAAAAAATGCCCAATAATAGCTAGAAAAAAATATTGATTTTTCTAAAAAAAATTTGCCTTGATGGAGGACTGAAAGGGGGATTTTTTTTCTGCAAATATGTATGGATTTGTACAAAAAAAATGCAAACCCTAGATAATACCTCACAGGCTCCCAGTTGAATCTACTCTGATTTTGGCAAATGAACAGGTGATCTATGGGTTTTGAGGCCTTCTGGTCGCAATGGAGAGGTCAGAGAGGTCCTGATCTGCACCAGAAATTAGCTTGGCTCCCAGGTAGAGCCAACTAGCCTACAACATAAAACTCCAAGCCTGCACGAATCTTGCACTCCAACTTCCTGGATCTAGGGTTGATGTTTCAATGGACTTGCTCTAATACCATGTTGAGATGAATGGATGCACAACCCCTAAAGCTTCAATAAAGGACTTTAGCCATGAGAGATAATCAACCACAAAGAGAAGTGTTGCAACAATGGAATGCTGATTAAAGATTCTATTGATATGATGATTGATATGATATGATATGATATTGATATGATATGTTACCAATGAACAAGATGCCTGATTAAATAGGCAAGAGGTAAACCCTAATATGCATGAGATGTTGCCAAGTGTTATAATCAAACAACATGTGACAACATGTGAACCCTATCTATATGATCATTAAATGATGAGACAAGTTCTAGAAGGAATCTTATCCCACAAAATAGGAAAGGGAATATTATCCCATTTATTAAATGATGCAGCCTAGGACTAAATGATTTATGACCTAAGTTAACTTATGCTAGTGTAATAATTAATTAATTAATTACACCAACAAAAAATCCTCCATAAAAGAGAGATAAAAAGATGATCTCAATGATGCATGGGAACCTAACAAAACCTCATATGAGGGAAAATACCCCCTCTAAGAGAGAAGAAGAGAGATCATGAAGACCTCCCTTAATGTAGTGTCTCCTAAAATGATGGTAGATGTCTAAAAAGAAATGTTGAAGATAATCTATGACCATCAAGCAACATTCCTCCCCTTGGGAAGAAACAAGACTAAGATGATATGCAGGATGTCTTCCGATTATTGAAAGGAAGATCCATGAAGAAGGATGATTTGTGATGTCTTTGAAGAATGCTCAAGTGTCTCCATGTTGATGTCAATAGGTGCCACACTCCAAATAGGAATTCTAGGCCACACTATCGAAGAAGAAAATCTAGAATCTACTAGAAATGATTGTAGAACACAATCTAAAGATAAAGATACCTACTCTAAAGGAAAAGAATCCTCCTCCAAATTCTATCTAAAAGAATCCAAACTCATTTAAAATTGCAAAGGAATATCATGTAGAGAATGAACAAGAAGGTCATAGTGTTCCCTTGAAACAACCGAAGAAGAATCATCTCCATTAAAGAGAATATGTATGCAATCAACTATTCATCATAAATTAAAAATGTGGGACTCACAAAGAAATTTTCAAGTACTCATCCCATGTAGCCATCTCTAGAAGATGATGAATGTCCCGCTGCACCAAATCACAAGCATCATCAGGTACAACATTTGATGAAGGAGATGAGATCACATTGCATTTCATTCAATCACAATTATCATCCCCCATTGTATCCTCAAGATATGGTGAAGTAAGAACAATAGATGATTCTACCAATGTTGGATTACAAGATTCCTCAACCTTAATATGTTGTATCATAGGGATTAGTGCAGAATCATGGGGATCCAAACTAGACCCTTAAATGGCAATGATAATTTAGAAAACAAACTTAGTCAACTTGACATAAAAATTCAAGAATAAGTTATTAATGTAATTTGAAAAATAATTGTTACTTGATTTTTAGCTTTCAGTTGAAATTAGGTAACTTAGTGTTTATTCTTTTGGTGTTTTCATTTAATCATTAAAAGATACATCATATTATGCTAAGTCCATTTATGTGCATAAAAGAGGTTGTCAACAGATTGCATTTATTCTAGTCTTGCAATTACAGAAAAATAAGAAAGAGAACCAATATGTATTGCAAATGTAATCTTTATTGATAATCATGAGCTCGTATAATGTCCCTCACAAGCTAAGGGACTAGCTATTCTAATGCTTATAAAGAAAAGACTATACGCCTATAGATAAAAGAAAATAAATTGCATATAAAATGAAAAGGGACCCATCATTGCCTAGTGGAATGACGAATCCCGTTGGCTTTGCCTCACATCATCTCGATCCTTCCCACTGCTCTGCTTCCATTTGACACCCTCCTCACTACTCCTAGGTTTATTGCATTGCATAAAATAGTGTTGTTTGAGCAATGAAAGGTCCCTGATCAAAATTATATGAAAAAATCCATAAACATGTAATCTAATGTCTACAAGCATTAAAATAGCAACATACCATAAGTGTCCCTGAAAAAAAGAAAGGAGTGATCAAACACACCTAAGATATGCTTTGTTTATCTAACTGTTTGTTCCTTGTGCAAATTTTGGATAAGTCTTGTTACTGTTTTGATTAACCTAATTACAACATGTGGGGTGAAATGTGGCTCCCACAAGGGTAGACCTCAACATGCTGCCCTTTGATGTTTTAAGAAAGATAGGAAATTGAGCAACTTGATCAAATCAATGATAAACATGCTATTAATGCATTAAATTAATATGGAATCACACCAGTTGATCAGCTTTCATTGTTAGACTCAAAATATGAAACACATAATGTGAGTTGTCAAGAAATTCATGCTTCATCTTTTCATAATGAATCAATCAAATAGGCTACCATCATGTCAAAAGGAAGGTACATTTTGATGGATATGTCTTTCAATCTTCTTAAGTGGATCCAAGACCCATTTTATTAAAAGAAGTAAATGATTTCACTGATGCATCAAGTTCAATTATAGATGAATCAAGTTCAATTATGCATCTATTAAAATAGAGAAGGAGATATCAAGCCATGCCTGAAATCATCATGAGTCATATGGGGTAGAAAGAAGGAACAAGATAATCATGCATTGTTGCATAAGATACACTGTCCAATTCATCTCACTTCAACCCTATTGGACAAGCACACATCACTTAGGATGGTGAGTTTCAGGTCACCACCATAAGTGACATATGTCTGCCCAATAGGATTAAAGCAAAAGGAATGTTAGTGGGTATTGATAATTCATTAAGCATCATGATTCAAGAGATTAAACTCATTTTTGAATCCAAGGCCATGATGCCAAGTGAATATTCAATGACCTTTCAGATTTGGAAAGGGGTAGTCCACAATGATCTCATGCTACAAGACAACGACAATGAATGAAGCTACATGGGAAACCATCACATTCATGAGGGAACAAGTGAATCATGTTTTCACTCTAGAAACAAATGATGAATCATGAAGAAGTCATACAATGAAGACGACAGTGGGAAATTGTCTCAAGTAGATAGTCACTTAGCCATTAGCCATGTGTAATGAAGAGGGCATAAGTATAATCACAATGGTAGATATGATTTCATGAGTTGTGGTTACAATTGTTACGCAGTAGTCATGAATTAGTGATAGATGTGCCATATTGAGTAATGCATAATAGTAAATTCTATACTACATATGCAAGGAGCTAAATAAGCAACAAAATTACTACATAATCATTGGAAGCCTATAGTAGCTTGTGTTCATTCCTGAAGGCATGGAGTCATAACAACGAAAGGAGCAGAGAATATAGTAGCAACAACTTCGATGTGCATATTTTTGGCTAATATAGAAGCATCTAAAGTTTTGAGCCCAGTCCCAACAACCCATCTCTAAGAAGTAGAAAAATCGTACTTTATCTTACCAAGAGAGTATAAAGGTCACAGATTGAATAACAATCATTCTCATGAGAATGAAGATAGTGACAAAATACAGGCAGCCATTTGATCTCATTGAGATAAGTATTCATCACGGTCATAAATGACAAACATTTAATTCAATGAAGTCAAATGGGTGTAAAAGCAATGATGACTCTAGTGCTTTTGCTGCCTTAGCAAAGTTCAACTCCGAGTGAGAAAACCTTGCAAGTGGACACATTTTTTGTTCTAGGAGGAGTTACATGGAGCAGTTTCTATGTTGGGGAGGCAGTCATTTCAACGAATTAATGATGGATAGCCAGATAGGGCCATAAAAGTCATATCATGGAGCAACAATTTTCAAGGAAAGGTGATAAATAGGGCAGCCACCTTATTTACTGGTGACTGCATTCAAGTCATCAGGAGGCATTGAAGAAGATAGTTCTCTATGATTTCAAGTGAGGGACATTATAAAATTATCAATATTATGGTCACCACATGTGCTACAGTTCAAATGTTTGGACAAGATGATAGTAAAGATAGCAGCAATATAGAGATTGCATTCCAGTGTTTAAAAGAGCATATGGCGACCCTTTGTGGCAAAGGAATGGCCATAGTAATGAAGAAAGTGGAGAGATCAAAGGGAAAAGTTTTTTTACAAAAGGAGTACAATCATATGAAAACTGATCATCAAGGGTTCCATGGTAATCTTGAGAAGCAATCAAAAGGCATGTTTTCATAAGCAATGAAGTTTTGATTTAATGAGAAGATGGTTTAAAGCACGATCCTCATATAGAATGTGTTTGGAGAACATGATAAGAGATAATATGTACCAGAGTATTGTGTACAAAGAATAAGGAAAGTTGAACCAAGCAGCCTACAAAGCACTCATGGCAAGGCTAGAAACACATAAGTGACTAAGGAGAAACAAAGGCTTTCAAAAGTAGAACAAAAGGGCAGTGAAATAATGAAGTTGATAGCTTTTCATGTTCAAGTTTAAAACTTGGGAATGCCAAGAAGAATGAAATGGATAGTCATAGGCTTGCGAAAGATTGCCAAGAAAGAATAGGCAAAGATTTATGCAAGGAGATAGTCCTTTATGAAATTTTCTGGGACATTCATGGTATAATCACAATGAGATACAAGGGTAACCCATGTTGAACTAAGTGTGTGTTAAGTCATGTAGGATTCAAAGACAGTCCTATTCAAGAGGAGGGTTTCCAGGTACATAAGAGTAATATTCATGGAGGAATAAAAAAAGAACAATGTTGTGCAATGGCATGAAATATTTTACAGTCCATTTTTTCTTCACATGGCAGCGTTACTTTGTGGAACAATTGACTGAGATAGCTCTTGTTTTAAATGACCACCCCTCCCGACATCTCATTCATATTATCATTGTACAACAAAGATGATTTTTTTTACATGGCATCAAAAACAAAGATATCCATTGTTTCAAGAAGTGTAGAAGATAAAACCCTTGAACAGAGGCATGAAAATGAAAACTCACATAATATTTACCATCATTTCGAAAGGAAGTGAAAAGTAGACAATGACAAGCATATGATAGGGCACGGGTTTTTATAATCTTTCATACCCATACTGTGCAATGGAATTGAATCATTTTTTGCAAATTTTGTTCACAGAACAATATTTTCTTGTGGAATGTTCACAAAGATAGCTTTATTTCAACTGATAAATCTCATGAAATGTCATGCATATTATAATCTTGCACATTTTTTTTATTATGACGTGAAATGCTAAAAAAGCAACATGCAATGTATGGTCGTGGCCAAAATCACTGATTTTATTCACAAACTGCATGAAATATTTAGGAAAAGTATAGGTAATCTTCCGAATATGCATGGGAAATGATAGAGAAAAGGAATACACTTATTTTTTGTGAAACATACTCTTGTTTCTACAAGAATAGGCTCAATCTCGAGCGTTCATCTTGTTCAGAAATGAAATGAAAAGATTAAAGTTTTTCTAATAAGCTTTCATTTGTCAAAAAATCTATGGAAGATGCCTTTGTTTTCTACCAAATCCTCCATGAAAGCTCGAGTGAAAACCCCAGGTCGACGACTGAGAGCTTCCAGAAAGCCTGATGGAAGAAATGAATGCTTTTCTCTCATTTTTCTTTGTGGTGTTTAGAGTTTTTTACCCTAATTCTAAGCTGATTGGAGAAGGCATTTTTACCTTGTTTTTTTAAAAATATAACATTAAAACTAATACCTTTTCACTTTTTCCTCCTATTGTTGTATAGATAAAACTAATACATTTGTCTAGGAAGGTAAAAAAAGATGACTTATGTATTTTTATTTTTTCCAAAGCAATGTTTTATACTTTACTTGCATCAAGTTGAAAGGTAAAAATGCATTATTAAGTGTGTGATGGATTATAAATCACTTATTCAATGATGGATAAGAGCATGTGTTTTCAAAGAGTAAGGAAGGGGGTATGTTTGAGCCCAAGTATTTTCATTTTTGCATTCACTTTAAAATGTAAAACATTTAATTAAATGGAGCAATTATAAGCCATTTAACTAAATGTTTTAAATTGAAAGTTGAAAAAAGAAATGTGTTGAAAAGGCATGTGCTTTTAAAATCTAGTCAATGTAGGTTTAATTAAGTCCCGTGTTTTGCAAACACACTAAAAGTGTGGGTCAAAACAATTTGAACATGTGGAGAATTTGGAGATGCTTGACCAACATGTGAAAGGCATGAGGGTTGTGTTTGACTACTTTGGAGGAAACTGGACCATTTTGGAGGCAGTTTTTTCACACTTTTGGCATGACTTGGTTTTGAGCTTGACTTTGCACCATTTTGGAGGAGTTCTAGAGGAGTTTCAAATGGAAGGTTCCTTTTTGGGCTTTATGCTACATCCGACTAGGGTTTCTAGAAGAAATTGTGTGCAAAGTTGTTTCAAAATTGCTTAAGTATCTTCAGACTTGAGTTTTTGGGAGTTCTTTCTTTCTTTCTACAGGGTATGGTAGCTTACTTTGGAGCTTTTTTCAGGCAGAGGATAGCATTGTGACTCAATATCAGACATGTATAGCAGTATGTGACACCATTTTCATTAATGAAATTCAGTTTTTACCTTCTTTGAAGCTATCTCATTGTGTGCAGTGTGGTGACTGATGAATGTTATTGTGAGTTTTGATAACTCCTTCAATTCTTGTCTCATTTTAGCACCTTTAGGTAGAATAAACATGTATTTATGTAGGTTTTAAGCTATGCATTGGTTCAAATAGTCTTTTTAGTTGTGAAATATTTCCTTTCCTTCAAAAATGTTAAGAGAACCAAGCCTCCTTACAAAATACTTATGCATTGATATGTTAAATATCTGAGTTGTGTTAAGGTAAGTTTTTGATGAGATTGTGTGTTAAAGTAGCTGTATAGGTCTGAGAAATCATTAGGTGCATCACCATAGGGGTTTAGTTTGTCTTTTCATGTTTCTTTCTCCCCTTTTCCTAGCAAGGAATAGTTTAGGTGACACCATCAAAAGGGGAGCCAAACCATAATCTGGAGGTTTACTTTCACAATAGGATACCCACAACCTGGAAGTAGTCCCATGTTATATCCAAACCTGCACAACTTGGCGCGCAAGGGGTGCAGATTTGGATCACTAACTGTAGACACTGAAATTTAGTCTAAGCCTGCAACTTCAATTTCTTCATAATTCGTATTGACATGGTCACGATTAAATAATGTTAATTATTTAATTAATTTCTAAAGTCCTTTCTCATCTATTAATTAAATAAGTTTTAATTATTTAATTAATTCACGTTAACATTTATTCATCTATTAATTAAATGAACTTAATTATTTAATTAATTCACATTATCTTAATTCTATCCTGATTAATTAAATAAACCCTCTTTATTTAATTACGTCACTAATTAACTTTTTTCTTCTTAAATTAAATAAATTCTTATTTAATTTAGCTTTACCATATTTCCGACTATAATTAAATAAATACTTTAATTATTTAATTATTCATCTAACCTTTTCTTTACTCAATTAAATAAATCTTATCTATTTAATTAATCCTTAAATGTCGAATCTTGAATTAAATAAATCATTTAATTCATAAAGGTCTATTTTTAACACATTCCTCTATATTTAGATAAATTTTTAAGTTATCTAAGTATTCATTCTCACTTGACTCGAGATCTATTTGAATTAGTCAGTTGTCTCCTGATTTAATGTCTGAGTGTCTTTCACGAATAAACTCTCTATCACAACCAGTCAGTTATCTAGTTCTAACTCGTATGCATGTACATGCATATTAATTAAATATCTTTGTTTAATTAATTAAATTTTGTGCATGCGTTCAAACAGAACGTTGCTTTTAATCTATCTTTATCTTTGTCATGCAAACATTATTCTTCTATTTTTGAATACCAAACTCGAAGATTAAATCATTATTAAATATTTATCTATATTCTTAGTTTTTATCACTCATGCCAGTACTAATAGTGATCATAATGCATGTTGAAACCTTTGATCTCAATCGTTTGTTTATCTTTCAATCTCAGCATGTCATTCAAATGATCAATTTTCTATAAATTGATCTGTCTTTCATCATTCAACCTCTCCCGAAATCTTATGACTTTTGGAAGCATATCTATTATCTGAATCTTCGATGTTTTGTTGAATCATACTATTATAAGCTATACTTTCACACTTAGAAAGATAAGGGCAATTATAATCAAATGGAAAAATGGAGGACAATCGAGGTTATGCATGGAATTGGGTAGATATTCAGTGAGATGGTTCTATTATTTATGCTTTTATCTTTCCATTATTCTTTGTTGTTAGCTTAGTTTACATTAGAGTTTGATTGCATGTTATTTCTTTAACCTTTCATTGTTTTCATGATGTTACATTGGTGAACTTGACGTGAAGACACGTTCTTTTCAAATCCGTAGACGTTTTATTCAATTTTTGCAAGTATTGTACGAAATGACACATCTAACAGACGAAACGACACAATTGATATTATGAACTGCATCTGACGAAGAAAACAACGCATCTAAAAAATTTTGACGGATCTGTGACTTATCGAACCCCAACTAACTGGTGAAAATTTGTGATGCATCTGATTGGTGAAATTTTTGGGTTCAATTTCTAATTTTTAGTCTTTCATTGTGTTTTTATTTTAGCTATTTTTTTGGTTTGCAGCGTGTGTTTTAGGAGTTAACATAGTATTTGTAGGATGTATCATAAAAGATAAATTTTTGAAACCCTTTCTATAGGATGAACAACAGAGATTAATCTGAAAACTACTAATGAATTTTTTTGTAGGACGTGTGTCAAAGACTTTATTTTTGAAATAGACTGTCTGGTAGATTAGAAAATTGTCATTTGGGTTTAAAATTTACTACTGTTTACTGTGTTTGGTTCAAAACCATGCTCCGTTATTATCCTCACGATTCGGTATATTGAAGTATCCTCTCCCCTTGTGCATTCATGTGATCTTGGGTGCAAGAGAATCGATTACTGACTCTAAAAATTGGGCCTGTCTTGGTGGGAAAAATTACTCACCCCAAGATGACTCAGACCGGTAGCACGTTGAACCTGAGCGACTTCCACCTGGTATATAAAAGTGGGTTGTTGAGGAAAGCTCAAGAATCATGAGTATTGTTTCGACGAGAAGGGCAGCAATGGTCTCTTGCTACATGGATGATACCCCACAAACAAAATGCCCAAATTAAACACCCTTGTTTGTAGTGTCCAAAATCCATCTATTTACTGGTGCAGTAGGACGAACCTGTGAAGTTGTCTCATATTTTTACGGTTCATTATAGAGATGAGAAATATGCCATGGGAGTTTCATTGGTATTGTAGCTTGGCTGCCCTGAATGAAGTGTCGAGCCATGGAGGGGAGCCAGTGGGGTCAAGCTACTAGTCATCCACCTTGAATAAGCGTAGCTAGGGAAACCCAAGTGAGAACTCAATAAATACTGTCCTACATAGCCTAGGATTGTGCTTGTCTAGATTAAATGTTCTTTGTGTCAAAATCAAACTGAAATATTATGTTTTCTGTGTTTGTTATTTTCCAAAAGTTGATCACAAAATAGAGCCATTTTACACTACAATTCACTAGAAAGCCACAACTGTTCACTAGAAAGATGCAATTGTTACTTAGAGTCACATCTGTTTAAACTAGAGTCACATCTATCAGAAACTGAGTTAAATTTGCATGTCCTAGAAATTGAGTCACATCTATTTAATCTTCAGTCACATCTGTCAGGATAGCTCGCATCTACTTAGTATAAAACCACATTTGATATCTTAGTTGCATCTATCATTAACTTTGTTACTGGAAACCCACAATTGTTACCTTCGATGATGCATCTGAATAGGTGAGCCACATTTGCAGTCTAGAATGATGCATATGCCCGTATCACAGAACCAATCTACTTTTACCAGTGCACAACCAGAGTCTTGAAAACCACATCTGATCAGTATAGAGTCATAATTAATAACCTAAGTCACATCTGCTAAAAACAAAACATGTTTCTAATATCTAAGTCTAAATTTGGTAGAAAACTACAACTGAGAAAGAAAACCACAACTGTTAAATTCTGCAATGCATCTTCTTGAGTATCAGAAAACCAGAATCATAATGTCACCATGGCCCTTTTCCTAATGGGGGCTCAGCCTCATAGGTAAGACACATCCCACATCATCCAACGGCCATAAGTTCATCATTACTGCCACTAAGTATTTTATGAAGTGGATTGAGGCTATTCCCATGACCTACATCACCGACACACAAATATCTAAGTGTATCTTGAACTATATCATCTATCGGTATGGTGTTCCTTAATCCATTCTCATAGATAATGGTCATCCATTCAAAAACCAATAATTTTTTCATCTCTGTGAAGAGTTCCATATCCAACATCATTTTTCCACCCCTATTACCCATAAGGTAATGGCCAAGCAGAGCCATCTAATAAAACTATCATTAGAATCCTCAAAAAGACTGTCAATGATGTTGGTCGTGATTGGAATTTACAACTTAAACTAGCCTTGTGGGCTTACCACACAAGTATCCATACTCCCACTGGCGCCACACCATATTCCCTAGTATTTGGATTTGAGGCCATCTTACCTACTGAGGTCGAGATTCCTTCCCTTAGGGTATCTTTCAAAGGGAACATTGACGATGAAGAGTACTGAGTTTCAAGACTACATGATCTAGAATTCCTATATGAACAAAGACAAAAGGCATTAGATCATCTCCAAGCATATCAAAATCATCTTCATCACAACTACAACAAGAAGGTCTTTAATACAAACTTTGACATTGGTGACCTAGTCTTAATGGAGAATCCTAAGAATCAAGCTGAAAGAGAGAAACCAAGAAATTTTGAACCTAATTGGTTAGGACCCTACATTGTCACAGAAGCCTTTGTATCAGGAGCATATCAACTCTCTACTCCTGTAGGGGAACCATTGTCATCTCCTATCAACAGTGTTCATTTGAAGAAGTTCTACACATAGCTTTTGACAGGCTTGTCTTAATTATCAAAAATACAAAAAAAAAAAATCGTTACCTAGGTGTAAACTTGGCAAACAGGCATCTTGGTAATATCAAAAAAATCAAGAATATAATAAAGAGAAATAAGTCATCCAATAGTGAAAACCACTTTGGTGGCACTTTGGATAAGTACCATGGTGAAAACCTGGCAAACAGGCGCCATGTGTAGTTGACTCTACTCCTTTGTCTACCATTATTCTAATCTGACTTACCTTTACATATCACTTATCCCTGTACATATTATCTATCCCTGTACATATCACCTATCTTTTCCATCCATCGCTTGTACATATCATTCATAATAAATGGTAGTCTATCCTATAACCTAGAATGATTGACATCAAGTGCATTAAGTATCCCCTATCCCATCCTATTCATAATCAATTGGTCTTATACTTAACTGGGGGCAATCACTTGAATTGCATCATACAGGTTCTTACATTGGCTATCCTGAAGACATAAAACCATCAAAATCCAAAAACATTACAAAATGTCCTAAAAAAATCCCAAAAACATTAAAAAAAACTTCAAAAAGACAAAAAAAACCAAAACATGTCAAAAATCCAAAAAAATAAAGTCAGAGTCATTGCACTTGTCAGTCTTTATCATTTGTCGAACTACATTTCCTCTATGAATGGACATAGGAAAGGTCATCTGCCGATGTGCCCCCGAAGAATTAGGTCATTCCTTTTAGGTTTGTTTGTGTAAAATCATGATTCAATCCATTTTTCTATAAGACAAGGTCATTGGTCATGTCGAACTACAAGGTCTCTAAGTGTATAACATAGGCAAGGCCATTAATCGATGAGCCCTTGAGGCCACACTAGGTCAGTCCATTAGGGTTCATCACATTCACTATCACACATGTCTTATAGTTGTAAACAAATCAAGCTTTTTATAGTTAGTCTTGTTAGTCAAAGTCTAGTCGAACTATGAGGTCTCTGCGTGTATAACGTAGGCAAGGCCATCAATCGATGAGCCCCCGAGCCCACACTAGGTAATTCCTTTAGGGTTCTTCATCACACAGAGTCAATTTTCAGCACATCATGTCAAGTCACACATCAACAAGATCAACAAGTCAACAATCTCATCAAGTCAGATCAAACAAATTGCCAAAGCTACAACCCAAAATAGATCAACTTATGTCTACTACAAGATGTGTCATTCCTAAAAATAGACATCATCAAAACAATCAACCTATGTCTTATTCAGGATGAGTCCTTCCTGAATATAGACATCAACAAAACAATCTATTTCTTAAACAGGATGAGTCCTTCCTGCATACAAATGTTATCAAACAATCAACAAGGCCTCATATAGGTTATCACATCAATGGCATCAGACTCAACATCTTATACGATACGTGTCTTTCTGAAACTAGGCTTTTGTCATGCCTTATATAGATAGTCACAAACATGAAACTAGACTCAACGTCTTATCTAGTATATGTCTCTCTTGAAATCAAGTCTTATCAATCAAAACAATCAAACAAATAGATCAAGTTTTGGAAAATATTTTATTGGCTTTTTGACTTTATGGCTTATTTATCTTATCATTTCATTTGACTTTATGATTGGAATCTTGTGACTAGCTTTCTTAAGGATGTGCCATGAAGGATTTAGAGAAGCAATGATGTATCAGTATTCTGTTTTCTTTGATTACTATTTGTTGACTTTCTTTTAACTTTGGATTTTGAGTCATGTTACTAGTTTCCTCAAGGATGTCCCATGAAGGATTTAGAGGAGCAATGACGTCTCATGACCCATCTTTTTTTTGTTTGTTTTCTGTGGTTTGTCTTAACAAAAATACTGGGGAAATTGTGCCCTTAGTATGAGTTAAGACAATCCTTGTCTGCAATTGTCTGTTGTTAGTAGGTGGATGACCTTGCATACCTTGATCTATGTCATATCATGGTGTTTGTCTCCATTTGTATTAGTTACCGCACAATGATGATAAAGTGCAAAGCCTTGTGTGATTTGGAAAAATATCAAAGATTGCTAATACTAACAACCATGCCGTTTACTATTCTTCTTTCTGCACTAACAATTCTTCTTTCCTGCATTATGATGGAGACCTGTGACCCAAAAATATAAGCATATTGCATATGCAGTTCATGTTAGAAACATAATGTAAAAATAATACATTATAAATCATACATATATCTTGCATTTTGAAAACACAAAAACATAGGCATCTATCATATCTAGGAAATCATGGCATAATAGGAATTCATTATCATAGATTATATAACATCAACATTACATGTACATAACAAGTATAAATATATGCATCACATTACAACCATCATCATCAAACATATAGCATCACATGTATATTACACTGCATCTCATAATCATCATATAGAATCAACATCATATCATAGGCTGTATAAACACATCATAATGTAAATATCATCATCCACAACATGTACATATCAAATAAGAACTACATAATCATCAATAGAAAATGCATATCATGATATTCGCTGCAAAAATCATATATATATATCGCTCAAAAAGTGTCACATCACAATGTCATAATGTATCAATAAATATAAAGCCCACAAGCTCTATGATCAAAATGCAATGTCCATCAATAAATACCAATACATGTTCCTATCTCGAACTTCCACTACTACCATGAATAGAATGTGAAGGAAAATGATGACGAGAGGCTGATGATCTCTATGCAAAAGGAGGCCTATCATATGGTCCAGATCTATGAGGTCCCTTGACCCCCTCTATACTCACTGTCCTGCTCTAAGTCCTGCTTTGGGACCTACTGATCTATGCATGTGAATAGCTAGGAGCCCATCTCTCAGGAGGAACCTATGCCTCATATAGGTTCCTATAATATCTCTCCATGTCACCAGCTCTAACTAACTCCCGTGCAAAAGCTATTGATGGCCCACTGCAAAGAGCTGTAATCTGTGTGAACCTCTTATCAGTCTCTTGTCTCTGAGCTATGGATTGATCTCTATCTAGGTAAGCTCTATCTCTCTCCATCTATAGGTCCTATCGCTCTGACATCAATACCCTCATCCTCTCCTCTAGGGATGCAACCTGAGCACACAAATCTATTGTGTCCTGATCAACAAGACCTGTATCATCCTACCGTGGACTCTCCATCCCGTCATCCTCCAACACCTTCAGGATCCTGTCTCATAGCTCACTCTCTTGATCATCCTCCTCATCCTCATCCTCATCATCATCTTGATATACACCAAGCAGACCAAGAGAACCTATCTCTGCCTCCTCCCTAACCACCTCCTCCTTTGCATGCTCCTTCAAAATTTCCTCCTCTATTTCATGCTCCTCGCCACCAACTGCAACATCAACCTCCTTCTCACCTCTGCCAACCCCGAGCATGGGAACATCCTATCCCTCCATCTCCTACTCACAGATGGGTGATAAGTGTGGGCCTCATCCTCTATGGACATGTCTCCCCCTCCCACCACCTCTCTGACCTCCTACTCCTCCATCTCCACCATCACCTCTCCCACCTCTCCCACCATGACCTCTTCCTCTCCCATGTCTACCTCATAGTCCAATCCCATGCCTCTCCATAGGATCATCCTGGTTTGGATCTGTTAATGGAACTGGCATGGGATCCGCCCACCATGTATCATATGCAACTATCATGCCCTGATCAGTTGCTCTGCCTCTCCACCCCCACTGTACTGGCTGTAGAACATCGATATATTCCTCTACAGTAGCCACCAGAATCTCAGCTCCCCATAATGTAACCTCTTTGGAAGATCAGGTGTACTCTGCTCAACCTCAAGGCTCATCCTACACCTTGCCAAACTATCTCAATACTCTATCTGGTAAGTGCCTCTCAATGATGTGCATGTGTGAGACTGTCTGTCCAATCAGGTATTGTGTCTGTCAACAAAATGTTAAATGACCGTCCTCGTCTAGCCACTGTGGGCAATCCATATATAGTCTCCAAATAAATTGAACCATCGTGTCGATGGCATGTTTGTAGTATCCAGTATCATCAACATGCATCTGTGTGTTTTCCCCCACATATCAGAAGGCATACGGTGATCCCTATCGAACCTCAGTTGTAACAGGCGAATGGAAAATGGCTGTGTTCCCATGCCCATACCATCAGGAGTGTGGTACCACAACTCATGGATTGTTCCTCTCTATAGGCTATATCATGTAAATGAAAGTATAAGATGGCTAATAAATAGGGGCCCCAAGCATAAACCACCAGCCTCTCTAACATCCCGACAAGCATCTCACCCCATCCTATAGGGAATCCATGACCTTGACGGTTAGGAAGAACTATACCTCCTATCAATGTACACAATAGCCAATCTATCCTATCATATCTCTCTGCTAGCACATGCCATCTAACCTCATAATGGTCAATCCCCAACTATCTAATGTCATCATGGGGATAGTATCTACACATCTCCGCAAATCCCCTCTATGTATCATACATCACTCTGGCTCCTCTAATCAGTAGCCTCAATATCTTATACTCATCCTATAATGTAACTGTTGCCTCACCTATTGGTAGATGAAATGACAATGTCTCCGAATTCCACCACTCACATAACATAGTCAATAGTCCTCAATTTTCATGAATAGTGGGAATGAATGTCACATGATGTAAACCCAAATGCCACAGAAACCGTTTCTCCCCACTTCGCAAACTATCATGGAAGCCGAAGTCAACGGTTTCAACTCTTTGGTATATATAGGATCCAATACAACCTACAATGGCATTATGCATGCCTAATGTCAGAATCAATAAACTATCCTAGTATAAAGTTCCAAAATTCTCTACTAGTCAAATGCGTCATTTTATTTGCAAATGCGTTGCAAAGCATCACATGCATCATTTATATTTGCAAATGCATTTCAAATTTTCATATGCATCAATCTAAAATGTAAATTTGTTTCACAATGCAAATGTGCAGTTCAATACAAACACACATAATGAATAGACCATCAATGAAAGAAAATGTGTTTAAAATAAGAAATGTGTGTCATTTTTCTATATGCATTACTCTATACAACAAATGCGATGCAGGATGACACATGCATTGGAATAAAATAAAAATGTGTTAATTTGCTAAAAACCTATGTTAAGCTATAACATGAAAATATAAATGCATAATTATGCATACAGATGTGTCAATTACGCATTCATATGCTGTTTTCTACAAAAGTGACGCCTAACAAAAGAGTGAAATAAATGCATAAAAGTGTGCAAATTAAAATTTCAAAAGCTGGTTTTGGACTACATATTGGGGGCCTTGCATCTTCAGGTCGCTTGAACCTTCGAATGCGACAGGTGTGGTGATGCGAGTAGGGAATTGGAGACATTGTCGCTAGGATTCCAAAACAAAAATCTCAATTTTCAAAACTAGGAGGGTGAAAATGAATTAGATTTTCACCTCTTTTCTATTTATACCTAGGGTTTTGGGTGGCATTTCCTCCAACCTTGTATATTGGCTGCATCAACTTCCAACTTTTATCGAGCTGTACACATACCTAACACCTCAAAATTCATTTTTGTCAACTCCACTACATTTCTAACTATCAAATTGACTAATTGGGACTATTTCCATTTTTTTTGAAAATTTTCAAAAATTTGTTAATTTTCTTGAGGGGGCATAGCTTCACCTATTTTACACTGGGGCATGACTAGGGCATGTTTTTGATCGATTTCCTTTGACACAACGCTGAAATGACATTGTATCAAAGAGGGGAAAAATGTAGACACTGAAATTTGGTCTAAGCTTGCAACTTCAATTTCTTCATAATTCGTATTGTCATGGTCATGATTAAATAATGTTAATTATTTAATTATTCTCTAAAGTCCTTTATTTCTCTATTAATTAAATAAAATTAATTATTTAATTAGTTCACTTTAACATTAATTCAACTATTAATTAAATAATCTTAATTATTTAATTAATTCACATTATCTTTATTCTATCCTGATTAATTAAATAAAGTCCTTTATTTAATTACGTCACTAATTAACTTTATCCTCCTTAAATTAAATAAAATCTTATTTAATTTACCTTTACCATATTTCTAACTATAATTAAATAAATTATTTAATTATTTAATTATTCATCTAACCTTTTCTTTACTCAATTAAATAATCCTTAAATGTCAAATCTTGAATTAAATAAATCATTTAATTGATAAAGGTCTAGTTTTAACATGTTCCTCTATATTTAGATAAAATTTTAAGTTATCTAAGTATTCATTCTCACTTGACTCGAGATCTATTTGAATAAGTCAGTTATCTCCTAATTTAATGTCTAAGTGTCTTTTGCAAATAAACTCTCTATCACAACTAGTCAATTATCTAGTTCTAACTCATATGCATGTACATGCTTATTAATTAAATATCTTTATTTAATTAATTAAATTTTGTTTCTGCGTTCAAACAAAATGTTGCTTTTAGTCTATCTTTATCTTTGTCATGCAAACATTATTCTTCTATTTTCAAATACCAAACTCGAGGATTAAATCATTATTTAATCTTTATCTCTATTCTTAGGTTTTCTCACTCACATCAGTACTAACAGTCATCATAATGCATGTCGAATCTTTTGATCTCAATCGTCCGTTATCTTTCGATCCTAGCCTCTCATTCGAATGATCAAATTTCTATAAATTGATCTGTCTTTCATCATTTTACTCTTTCCAAAATCTTATGACTTTTGGAAGCATATCTATTATCTGAATCTTCGATGTTTTGTTGAATCATACTATCATAGGCTATACTTGCATACTAAGAAAGATGAGGGCAATTATAATCAAACAAAAAAATGGAGAAGGAAAATCGAGGTTACACATGTAATTGTGTAGATATCCGGTGAGATAGTTCTATTATTTATGCTTTTATCTTTCCATTGTTCTTTGTTGTTTGCTTAGTTTACATTAGAGTTTGATTGCATGTTATTGCTTTAATCTTTCATTTTTTTCATGATGTTACACTAACAGTTTTGGTACGCCCAGTGGGACTGGTGAACTGCTTCTCAATTCATTTTTATGCATTTTTGTTACTATTGTTTGGTGTGTACAACAGTAGTTTCAGCCTTTTGGAGGCAAGTTTTCAACACACCTAGCGACTCCAGAAGGATATCAACTGGTTTCAAGCAGACAAAGTGTTGTTATGTACTTATTTTCAAAATCAAACCTCGTTTCTTGCTTTACCATAAATTCCAATAAATTTCCAATCTCTTGAATGAACAAATATGTCTCCATTTCATGGAGATATGTCATATTACTTGCCATTCCATGACAATCATGCATGTATGACCTCTTACCAGCCATATCACACGAAACAACTTGCTATTTTTATTTCAAATAACCCTTTGATAGCAAGTTACCAACATTCTCATTATGTTTCCCACCATCCCACTCCTGCTCAATCTCAATATCAGCCAGTATATGCCCAGAACCAGTCTCATGCAAGATATTTTGTTCCAAAATAGTAGTTTGTTTCTCATTTGCAGCCCCAAAATGCTGATGATATGGGGATTACTAATATTGATAGTATATTGCTAGATTTTTGTAGGCAGTTGGATGAAATCAATAGAGAACAAGAGTATCAAATGCAACAATAGTTGGTTGACATGCATCAGGAGTAGTTATCCTTCCAGGAATACATTCAAGAGTAGGAGATAGAGATTCAAAGGAGACAACACGAGGAATGTCTTGCAAAGTAGATAGCTACAGAGGAATTCCAACTAAGGTATGAAACCTAGGTAGCCCCTTCCTTTCCTAGATTTAACTCAATTCCTCTTGCAATGTTGAATCATCCTGTAAATGAAGCTCGGTTCCCAAGTACAAGTTCCCTAGCTTTAGACAAGAACCTATTGAGCCATTGAGTGACCCTACCAATGAGCCTTCTACCCATAGGTTTTCAAGTTGGAAAGGGCCATCTGCTCTACCCTGTGAGGTTCTTCCATCTATCATGCATTGGAACCATGCTCTAACATCTAGAAAGCAAAAGAAGAGCAGACCCTTAGCTAACGCAGCTCACTCAACATGGAGGAGACTAGAAATATTAATTTGCTACATTTAGCTATGGAGGAATACAGGCTACAACAGTAAAAGGTTGAATAGGAATTTTTTTTTCAAGATGTATCTTCCTTTATTTTAGCTAACGATCCTCCAACTTCTATTGGAATTGATCCAAATGTTTCAATAGTTCAACCTAGACAATAGGAGGAGAAAGTGAAAGTGGTTGTTGAAGAAGAGTAGTGTACAATCGGATTGGATATTTTTGAGCATGCTATGGATGAAAGGGCTAATATTGAGCTTTATGAAGAGGTTTGCACTGATATAATTGAACATTTTTGTTCAAAATTGGATGAAAAGGAATCATACCTGCTAGAGGAGTTTGGTACTCATGCTGAAATTCAACATGTTCACAAGTTTGTAAAAGGAACTTTTCATGAACCTATTGTGCAATGTCTTGTCTGGTCAGATGAGCTTCCCTTCTACTATATAGAAGAATTGGAAGTTGATATACCAGTTGAAAGTATGTTTCAAGAGGCTACTTCATTGTTTGAACACTTTCCTGCCTTCATTGAAAAAGAAAAGCCTATTTTGGAGTGCATCTCTTTGAGTGATAATGTGGATTTTAAGGTTAAACAAGTTGATTTTAAGATTCTTCCAAGAGCTGACAGATTTGATAAGTTATTAGCTACCTTGGTGGAAGGTGATTATTCATTAACAATGGAGGAAGAATCAACATGGTAAATCATTATGCAAGGTGAAGCCACAAAGCAGGACAACCATGAAAAGAGAGAAGAAAGAGAAGCAACGAGCAATGGTAGTTCAAAATTTGTTTGTTCTAGGGGTTATCCAATCATATACTTAGCCAGTTTGGAGGCCACTAAAGTACCAAAGGTCATGCTTTCACCCAAGTACGAGGATAAGAATGAAGAAGGAGTTGATTTTGGAGTTGCAGCTGAAAGTGATCAGATTCAACTCACTTGTCCAGTCCAGGACAACAGTAAGCATGATCATTTCCAAAATGCAAGTGAGTTTATTTGCATTTTTCATGAAACATTGCAACAATCTATTGAATATTTGTATGTGTTTCATGTTCTTTCAGTGATACATAATCATGTAATGCATTAGTTGCTGATTAAAAAGGGATGTTATTCTGCAAAGCCTTTCAATGGTTTCATTTTACCAACTTCTTTGCTGGTTACAGTAGGTTAGTGTAGTTTCATTTCAAATGAATTTTTAGTTTTCCCTAAGTGCTTTTTAGCACAACTAGGTAGTTTTCATTCTGCAATGTTGGGTTTTCAATAAGTTTTCAAAGTGTCTCATGTTGTTTTAGTGAGTTACAACACCATACAATGTTGTTTTCAAGTGGTGTCAGGTTTTAGATGACTAAGTGCTTAATGGATAAGCTTTAGGCATCTAGTCGAGATGTCTTGCAGGAAAACATATAACAAATATCACCAAAAATATTACCTAATTTTTAGCTTTTAGCTGAAATCAGGTAACTTAGTGTTTATTCTTTTAGTTTTTTCGTTTAAACATTAAAAGATACATCATATTCTGCTAAGTCCATTTATCTGCATAAAAGAGATTGTCAACATATTGTATTTATTCCAGTCTTGCAATTACAAAAAAATAAGAAAGAGAACCAATATGTATTGCAAATGTATTTCTTTATTAATAATCATGAGTGTATAATGTCCCTCACAAGCCAAGGGACTAGCTATTCTAGTGCTTATAAAGAAGATACTATATGCCTACATATAACAAAAAAGAAATTGCATATAAAATGAAAATGGACCCATCATTTCCTGGTGGAATAACGAATCCCATTGGATTGGCCTCACATCATCTCAATCCTTCCCATTGCTCTTCTTCCATTTGACACCCTCCTTGCTACTCCTAGGTTTCCTACATTAGATAAAATAGTGTTGTTAGAGCAATGAAAGGTCCTTGATCAAAATTACATGCAAAAAATCCATAAATGTGTAATCTAATGTCTACAAGCATTAAAATAGTAGCATACCATAAGTGTCCTTGAAAACAACAAAGGAGTGATCAAACACACCTACGATATGCTTTGTTTGTCTAACTCTTTGTTCCTTGTGCAGATTTAGGACAAGTCTTGTTACTGTTATGATTCAACTAATTATAGAATGTGGGGTAAAATGTGGCTCCCATAAGGGTAGAGCTCAACATGCTGCCCTTTGATGTTTTAAGACAGATAGGAAATTGACCAACTTGATCAAATCAATGGGGTATGTGCAGGATCATCATGGAAAAAACAAGCCCTTAAGTGGCGATGAAATTCAAAAAAATTAGTTAGTAACTTGACGTAAAAATTTGAATAAGTTATCTATATTATTTCAAATATGAAACTATATCTCAATATCAGTATTCTGACAAGCGGAGAATTTGGTAAACAAAGGCTTTTTGGAAAGCCATGGACTCTAAACAATCATATGCTAGCAACAATGTCTTCAAGTTGGGATGGATTTTTTTTTATAACAAAGGCATTTTGGCAAGCCATGGAGAATAAAATATCATATGATGGTGCAGTAGTGTCATCAAGTTGGGATGGCGAATGCATGGTATGAAGGCTCAAAGAAAATGGAGTTTCGAAGATATACTAGAATGAAAAGTGCAAAAAGGGTAATATCATGTAATGGACGGCATGATGCAGAGTATGCCATATTTTGTAGTAAATGTGGGGCAATCTGCATAGTAAAGCAGCTTGTTTAGTTTTTATGCTTATCTATAGGAAGTAGTGAAAACTAATATTGATCAAGATTTGATCAGTTTTGAAGTGAAAACTTTATATTGTAAAAAATATTTATATGCTATTAATATATATAGGCTACTAGCCTTTTACTCAAAAAAAAAATCTGTAGAAAATTGAATGTAGTTTCTAAACTACTAGGTTTATTTTAAAAAAAAAATCTATTTGGTGAAAATTTGAAATTTCAATGCAGTAGTACTTAAATTTCAAGGAAAAAATAAGTAGGTGTTTGTATGACCACCCTAACCACAATAAAAAGATAATAATTCTTTATAAGATTTTAGATATAAGTAGAGGACTCATGTCCTAATGTGATGCATATTTTTTTGTAACTTTTTTTCAAGTAAATAATTAATTATGAATTTTTTATTACAACTTTTAAAAAATATAAAAACTTGTATGTCTAACCACCTTAACTTGGTCAAAACTTCATGAAATTCAATTGTTTTTTTTTAATCCTATAGTATGCAAAGCATAGAATGTGACGCATGTTTCAGATTCAAAAAAATGTGATACCGTTTGAAAACTATATATGTTTTTCAATAAGCCTATCAATTAGGAATTTAGTCGTAATTCAAATAGAAAATGAATAATAATAATTTATTAAATTCAAAGTAAACCATAATTTATATTGGTGGAAATCTGAGAATCTCCTTTAAAAACACTTTTCATTTCATCAAATTTGGATAAAAAAAGAGTCATCAGCCACATACCCTACACATACCCATCATATCGCCACTTTTTGGCCCATCATGATCCTGCACATACCCAATGATAAACATGCTCTTGATGCATTAAATCAATATGGAATCACACCAGTTGATCAACTTTCATTATCAGATTGAAAAGATGCAACACATAATGTGAGCTCTCAAGAAATTCATGCTTCATCTTTTCATAGTGAATCAATCAAATAGGCTGCCATCATGTCAAAAGGAAGGTACATTTTGCTAGATATGTCTTTCAATCTTCTTAAGTGGATCCAAGACCCATTTTATTAAAAGAAGTAAATGATTTTAGTAATGCATCAAGTTCAATTATAGATGCATGCATCAAGTTCAATTATGCATCTATTAAAATAGAGGAGATATCAAGCCATGCCTAAAATCATCATGAGTCATATGGGGTAGCAAGAAGGAACAAAGATAATCATGAATTGCCGCATAGGATACAATATCCAATTCATCTCACTTCAACCCTATGGGAAAAGAACACATCACTTAGGATGGTGAGCTTTCAAGTCACCACCATAAGTGACATATGTCTGCCTAGTAGGATTAAAACAAAAGGAATGGTAGTGAGTACTGATAATTCATTAAGCATCATGATTTAAGAGATTAAAATCATTTTTGAAGCCAAGGCCATGATGTCAAGTGAATATTCAATTAACTTTCAAAGTTGGAAAGGGGCATTCCACAATGATCTCATTCTACAAGACAACAATAATGAATGAAGCTACAGGGGCAGTCATCACATTCATGAGGGAACAAGTGAATCGTGTTTTTACTTTGGAAACGAATGATGAATCATGAAGAAGTCATACAATGAAGAGGATAGTGGGAAGTTGTCTCAAGTAGATAGTCACTTAGCCATTAGCCATGTGCAATGAAGAGGGTAGAAGGATAATCCCAATGGAAGATATGATTTCATAAGTTGTGGTTACAATTGTTATGCAATAGTCATGAATTAGTGACAGAGGTTCCATATTGAGTAATGCATAACAATAAATTTTGTACTACATATGCAAGGAGCTAAATAAACAACAAAATTACTAAACAATCATTGGAATCCTATAGCAACTTGTGTTCATTCCTAAAGGAATGGAGTCACAATAGTGAAAGGAGCAGAGAATATAGCAACAACAACTTCGATGTGCATAGTTTTGGCTAATATAGAAGCAACTCAAGTTTTGAGCCCAGTCCCAACAACCCATCTCTAAGAAGTAGAAAAAACATACTTTATCTTACCAAGAGAGTATAAAGGTCACATATTTAATAACAATCATTCCCATGAGAATGAAGATAGTGACAAAATACAGGCAGCCATTTGATCTCATTGAGATAAGTATTCATCACGGTCATAAACGACAAAAAAATAGTTCAATGAAGTCAAATGGGTGTAGAAGCACTGATCAATCTAGTGCTTTTTCTACCTTAGCAAATTTTTACTCAGAGTGAGCAAACCTTTCTAGTTGACACCTCTATGGTTCTAGGAGGAGTTGCATGGAGCAGTTTCTATGTTGGGGAGGTAGTAATTTCAAAGAATTAATTTTATGGATAGCCAAATAGGGCCATAAAAGTCATATCATGGAGCAACAGTTATCAAGGAAAGGAGATACATGGGACAACCACCTTATTTATTGATGGTTGCATTCAAGTCATGAGGAGGCATTGAAGAAGATAGTTCTCTATGATGTCAAGTGAGGGACATTTCAAAATTATCAATATTATGGTCACCATGCTGTTGCTGAAATGTTTGGATAGGATGATAGTAAAGATAGAAACAATATAGAGATTGTAGTCTAGTGTTTAAAATAGCATATGATGACCCTTTGTGCCAAAGGAATGGCCATAGTAATGAAGACAGTGGAGAGATCAAAGGGAAATGTTTTTTTTACAGGAGTACAGTTAGATGAAAATTGATCATCAAGGGTTCCATGGTAATCTTGAGAAGTAATCAAAAGGCATGTTTCCATAAGCAATGAAGTTTTGATTTAATGAGAAGATGGTCTGAAGCACTATCCTCATATAGAATGTGTTTGGAGAACATGATAAGAGATACTATGCACCAGAGTATTGTGTACAAAGAACAAGAAAAGTTGAACCAAGGAGCCTATAATGCACTCATGGCAAGGCTGGAAACACATAAGTGACTAAGGAGAAACAAAAGCTTTCATAAGTAGAATAGAAGGGTAGTGAAATAATGAAGTTGACAGGTTTTCACGTTCAAGTTTCAAACCTGGGACTGCCAAGAAGAATGCAATGGATAGTCATAGGCCAGAGAAATATTGCCAAGAAAAGAATATGCAAATATTTATGCAAGGAGATAGTCCTTTATGAAATTTTCTGGGACAGTCATGGTATAATCGCAATGAGACACAGGGGTAACCCATGTTGAACTAAGTGTGTGTTAAGTCATGCAAGATTCTGAGACAGTCCTATGCAAGAGGAGGGTTTCTAGGTACATAAGAGTAATGTTCATGGAGGAATAAAAAAAACAATGTTGTGCAATGGCATTGAATCTTAAATTGTAGACCATTTTTTCTTCACATGGCAGTGTTGTTTTGTGGAATAGTTGGCTGAGATAGCTCTTTTTTTAAATGACCACGTCTCATGACATCTCATTCATATTATCTTCTTGCAGCAGAGATGATTTTTTTTACATGGCATCAAAAACAAAGATATCCATTGTTTCAAGAAGTGCAGAAGATAAAACCCTCGAATAGAGACATGAAAATGAAAACGCACAAAATATTTACCATCATTTCAAAAGGAAGTGAAAAGTAGACAATGACAAGCATATGATAGGGAACGGGTTTTTACAGTCTTTCATACTCGTAATGTGTAATGGAATTGAATCATTTTTTGCAAATTTTGTTCATAGAACACCATTTTATTGTGGAACGTTGATAGACATAGCTTTGTTTCAATTGATAAATCTCATGAAATGTCATCCATATTATAATATTGCAATTTTTTTTTATTATCACATGAAATGCTAAAAAATCAATAGGCAATGTATGGCCACGACCAAAATCATTGATTTTATTCACAAACTGCATGAAATCTTCATGAAAAGTATAGGTAATCTGTAGAATATGCATGAAAAATGATAGAGAAAAGAAATACATTCATTTTCTATGAAACATACTCTTGTTTTTGCAAGAATAGGCTCGATTTCGAGTGTTGATCTTATTTAGAAATGAAATGAAAAGATTAAAGTTCTTATGAGAAGCTTACCTTTGTCAAAAAATCTGTGGAAGATGCCTCTGTTTGCTACCAAACCCTTTATGAAAGCTTGAGTGCAAACCCTAGGTCGGCTGCTGAGAGCTTCTAGAAAGCTCAATGGAAGAAATGAATGCTTTTCTTTCATTTTGCTTTGTGGTTTTTAGGGTTTTTTACCCTAATTTTGAGCCGATTGGAGAAGGAATTTTTTCCTTTTTTTTTAAAAAGGATTGCATTAAAACTAATACCTTTGCACTTTGTCCTCCTATGCTTGTATAAATAAAACTAATACATTTGTATAGGAAGGTAAACAAAGATGACTTATGTATTTTGCTTTTTTCCAAAGCAATGTTTTATACTTTACTTGCATCAAGCTGAAAGGTAAAAATGCATTATTAAGTGTGATGGATTATAAATCACTTATTCAATGATGGATAAGAGCATGAGTTTTCAAAGAGTAAGTCAGGGGGTATGGTTGAGCCCAAGTTTTTTTAATTTTTGCATTCACTTTAAAATGTAAAACATTTAATTAAATGGAGCAATTATAAGCCATTTAACTAAATGTCATTTTAAATTGAAAGTTGAAAAAAGACGTGTTGAAAAGGCATGTGCTTTTAAAATCTAGTCAAAGGAGGTTTAATTAAGTCTTGTGCTTTACAAACACACTAAAAGTGTGGGTTAGTACAATTTGAACAATATGTGGAGAATTTGGAGATGCTTGACCAACATGTGAAAGGCATGAGGGTTGTGTTTGACTATTTTGGAGGAAATGGGACCATTTTGGAGGCAATTTTGTCACACTTTTGGCATTACTTGGGTCTGAGCTTGACTTTTCACCATTTTGGAGGCATTTTGGAGGAGTTTTGGAAGGTTCTTTTTTCCTTTATGCTACATCCTACTAGGGTTTCTAGAAGGACTTGTATGGGCAGTTGTTTCAAAATTGCTTAAGTATCTTTAGACTTAAGTTTTTAGGGAGTTCTTTCTTTCTTTCTACAGGGCATTGTAGCTTACTTTGGAGCTTTTTTTAGGCAAAGGATAGCATTGTGACTCAATATTAGACATGTCTAGTAGTGTGTAACACCATTTTCATTAATGAAATTCAATTTTTACCTTCTTTGAAGCTATCTCATTGTGTGCAGTGTGGTGATTGATGAATGTTATTGCGAGTTTTGATAAATCCTTCAATGCTTCTCTTATTTTATCACCTTTAGGTAGAATAAACATGTATCTCTGTAGGTTGTGACATGTGCACTGGTTCAAATAGTCCTTTTAGTTGTGAATATTTCCTTTCCTTCAGAAATGTTAAGAGAACCAAGCTTCCTTACAAAATACTTATACACTGATATGTTAAATATCTGAGTTGTGTTAAGTTAAGTTGAGGTTTTGATGAGATTGTGTGTTAAAGCAATTGTATAGGTTTGAGAAATCATTAGGTGCATCACCATAGGGGTTTAGTTTGTCTTTTGATGTTTCTTTCTCCCCTTTTCCCAGCAAGGAATAGTTTAGGTGACACCATCAAATGGGGAGCCAACCCATAATCTAGAGGTTTGCTTTCACAATAGCATATCCACAACTTGAAAGCAGCCCCATGTTACATCCAAACTTGCTGAGTTCTTTCACAACTTGGCATAAGGGGTGCAGATTTGGATCACTAACAAGAATGTAAGAACAAATTTTTTAGCAAATTGTATGTAGTTTCTAAGATACTATTCCTTTTTTGGAAAAAAGTAGATCTATTTGGTGAAAATTTAAAAGCAGGTGTTTTTCTGACCAACCTAAGTACATGAAAAAATTAATATATTTATTTGAAACTTTCAAGATAAGTATAGGACACATGCTTAGATGTGTCACATTTTTTTTTGTAATTTTTTTCCATGTAAATAATTAGTTATGATTTTTTATGAACACTTTTTAAATATATTAACACTTGTTTGTTCAACCACCATAACTTGGTCTAAAATTTATGAAATTCATTTTTTTTTATCCTATAGTATGGGAAGCATAGATTGTGCTACACCTTTCGAATTCAAAAAATGTGAAATCATTTAAGAATTATAAAATTTTCAATCAACCTATCAATCAAGACTTTAATCAGAATGTATGTATAAAATCAATAATAATTATTTTTTTAATTATAAATAAGGCGTACCTTATATTTTTGGAAAGTTATCAATTTTCTCAATAAACCCTTTTTGTTTCATCAAATTTGGATAAGAAAAAATTCGTTAGCCATTTTTTATCATATCACCACTTTTTGGACCCCCATGATCCTACACTCACCCATAGATGGAGAAGATACACCCTCTAAATCTAGATTAGGTGCCATAGAAACTGAAGTCTCAATAGAAGTCTTGGTATGAGGAGAAGGATAAGGTTTTGTGTCATCAAAACAACCATACCTTTCCCAATGAGTAAGTATGATAGTTGTTTTATCATCAATTGGTCAAATCTCTTCAAGTGGAACAAGACACTCCACAAAAGGATCCTCATGGAATGGAGGTTCATTCGAGTCTCCATACATCTCCCAAATTTTGGTCATAAGGTCACAAGGGATCTTGATACCATTAGTGGCCATTTGTGTGTCAATATCACAACTACAATCAATTACTCCCAAGATTTGCTATGTTTTAATGTCCCATATAACACTCTTCCATGTAGATGAAGGTTTAAGAACTAGTTCATAGAGATATGGAAAAATATTATGCCACCTACAATTTTTTAGGATTCCATCTTTCCATGACTTAAAATTCCATCTATTCAACTTGATTACAACAAGATTGCTTTTGATACCCATGTTAAACTCCTCAAATTTAGTCACATAATAGACCAATCAAGAGATATAAGCCAAAAAAAGCATAAGATTACCCCCCAAAATTACTCAATCAAGAAACTACCCCAACAATATATGAGGTTGGCACTTTATACTTAGTGTTATTAAATGTCCCACTTGACAAAAACAATGAAGTGGAATTGATCTTAGTGCATATAGATGCCAAATTTGGTCACAAGCTTAAAGATTTTTTTATACAAGATGAGATCAATCTAATCACACCAATTGAAAGTACACAAAAAATTATGCACTTTGAAAAAAAATCACCTAAAAATGCTATCGTAGGAGAAAGAATCAAGATCCACAAATTCCCAAAATCAAAACGACTCAACAACACCTATCAAAATCTGATTTTTTTAGAAAAGTTAGCACCAAAATTAACAAAACCAATTGCATCACTGTGAAGAGAATGAAATTCTACCCCAAAAAAAATCTTAGAAAAGAAGTCCATTATGACAAAGTTATGAGCCTCCAAAGTTGGATTGCAAATTCAAAATTGTCAATGGAGAGGGGGAGAAATAACTAATGGGCTACTGATGTCACTATAGATGCAGTATTGACATTATAAGTTGATGGGGTTAAATATTATGGTTTGTGTACTATTTCCATCAAAATATACCCCATGACCTGAGTATTCCTATCACCAGTATATGCGTGAAATATTCTATCAATGATGGTTTGGATGAAATATTTCATTTGATGTTGGTATATTCTGTGTGCTGCAATGGCCACACCTACACCTACTAATACTCGACTGTGGATACAAGTTTGCGGTACCTACATAAGTAGGTATGAAAAATGTGTACGTATAATTATATGTATATATATTATTTTTTAAATTGGAAAAAATTATAGAATAAAAAACTTATTTCATTAAACCCATTCAGCCTTGGAATTTTTTTCCAACCTACAACTACACAATTTTTGTCGTACGATTGTATGGATTGTAAGGTCAACCATATGATGCTAAGGGGGATATTTTTTTTTAGGGCTTGGGGAAAGTTCTACAATTTTTGTGATTTGACAATCAATCTTGGAGTTTTTGGGCCTTTCAGATGTGATGGCAGGGATGATATTAGTCCAAAGTGCTTTGAAAATTTAGCTACCTCCTAGATCTCGTAACCCTTTCCCAACGTGAAACCCTTGTAAATTAGAAAAAAAAAATGATAAAATTTGATGTAATGACAGGCCAACCTAGGTTTATTTGATGCCTTAGATTCAATGTTGAGGTCCTTGAAACCTCCAATCACACCACAAAATTTTCATGCAAAGACTGGTCCCTCATATTTAGGAAGAATTTTAAAGCACTGAAGCTTTGATACCATGTAGGAGTTTATGGTGAACTCCTCAATAGCCCACGATCAACTGCAAGAGAACAGTAACTTCCATGAGAGAGAAATGGTGGAAATATCATGCTATAATTATGGATGCAAGATTGTCAAATTGAATTAGATTGTACATATGATGTCTTTCTTATAAAGGTAAGTTGTGAGATAGAATTAGAGAAGATTATGACATGTGTGTTTTAATCCTATATGACAAGACAACTGCCTTAACAAATATTAAATGAATTAGGACACAAGAATTAAATGTCAAAAGATAAGATAAGATCTAATGACAACTAACACTATCTAGAAAGATTCCCTCCAAGGACCTAAGTGGACTTAACATATACAAAAGACCTAGATAGGTAAAATGCCTATTTACACCAGCAATTCTCTCTCTTGATTCACCCATGGTTCCTATTAGCTAGAAACAGTGACAATGAAGATACTGTCAGGTAGAGCATATTGCATCTTTCTACAAAACACCTCCAGAGCCTAATATTTTAATGATGCCATCTATACTAGGGGTAGCATAGATGGGTCACATCCCATCCCATTGATATAAGTATAGGGAAAGATATAATGATAGGGAAAGGAGAAATATATGTAGGTATGAAGAGATAAGAGATAAGTATATACATAAGTAAAGATATGCAAAAATTGTACATTGAAGAACATATAATAGAGATTAGATAAGAGATAAACAAAAGTATAGGAGAAGATACTACATTGTACCATCTTTGATCTGATTAATACAATGAATACCAAAATTCTATCTATATAATGTTATATGTCATTCTGCAAATATTTAATTAGTTAATCTTCTGTTTGAATCAATTGCTTCTTCCCTTTATATGATTGAGTCTGAGGTATAAACTACAATATTGAGAAAGTACTCAGGCTCAAAACTTTAGTTTGTGTTTCCCTATATTTCTTGCTAACAATTCCCACCTAGAATCAACAGTGGCATTAGTAGTCACCAATTTCTATTTGATAATACAAATTTCACTTTATTTGTTTGACAACTTTGCAACCAAAATTAGCTTTCTTTGCCTAGTGTATTATTTTCCAAGGCCATTCTATTAGCTCCAAATTATTCCATTTAGGAGTCTTTGAGCCCATTTCCTCTTTTGTGGGTGACAAAAGTCTCTCAAACACATATTTTGGATGTATTCCAAAGCTCAAAATATTTGGACCTAGATTCATGCTTTATTCAAGCCTTTAAGATCATAACATTTTTCATGGCATATGGTTTTTTTAGGGGATTATCACCTCACATTCCTCAAAAACTCACCTAGATCTAACATGATTTTAGGGTGGAGATTCTATTTAGCATATGAAAAGATTGAAATTCATCTATTTTTCCCAATTGTTTTGTAGACCGTTATGTTTTTCTTTGTACTAACAAAATTATTTGTTCTGAAATTTTACTTTAAATCCATGTCTAAAGTGAACAAAGTTGTACTTGAGGTGATCCATTCATAAGCACTCCTTAACCATTGGGGTAATTCCCCTTCTGTGGTTGCTAGAGTCTCTCCAACTCTCTCTTCCTCAAGGGTTTTCCTTCTTGTGGGCACTATCATGGGTGTAGCTTCTATGCTTAAGGTAACCAGGAGAACCACTTCCACACTTATCCCTCAGCTATGAGAAGGGATCATGGTTAGCATGGCTTGTTATGACGCACTCTTCAATGCTTCACCTCTCTAACACCTATAGGAGAAATTTATAGGTAGCTTTCCAAAGGTGCTTCTATCTGTTTTGATTCCAACAAGTTCTTTTAATTGGCTCTTGTGATTTCACCTTCTCATGCTACTAAAGAAGAAGATAAAAAAAAGAGATGATAGGCGGGACCCTTTGTGGGCACTCCAAACCTTGCTGATGTATTGGGTAAAATGAATGACCAGAATTCTCATCCTCCCCCACTACTACTGCTCTTGCTGCCTAGCAACTTTGTTTGTGTTTTAATGCTTCAAATTGCTGTCCCATATGAAATTTAGGACTGCTATTTTTCCACCCTTTTTGTTTTGAATATATATAATAGTATTTTAAAAATAATAATACAGACATTCATTAAAAAAGTATATTTGATATACTGAAAACTTTTTACCAACAAATTAAGAAGTTTGAATACAAATTATTGTGTGATCTAGTCTAAGCGACAAGTCCATTACGAGAAAGGAGCACAGCCAACTCAAACTCATTATTGATTGAACGTCTAGAAATAAAAAACCTGTCCACTGTTTGTTATTTTAGAATTGAACTTTCATGTCAACTGTTTGAGTTTTAACAAGTGATTAGTCATATCTTTTTTTTTTAGATTGCGGGAATCTGTCGGGTATCCGTCCCTCTATAAACTGCAGTGCGTCTGGTAAACTTTTTCACGTGACCTGTGGCGCTGGCGCAACACGCCCTCCAGTACCACAATCTTACAAGAAAATAGCCTGAATGATTATTTATCTAACCTTAAAGACAATAATCAACAATCATACAGTTTATGTTGAACCAGTATCTCAATCCACCATGAATCTCTTGAACACATAGATCTCAAGAAAACAAAAAGAAAATCAGTTGTACTGAAATCTAAATTTGTGTTACAATATCTGCTCCAGCAATACAGTAGTTACATTCATGAGAGAAGATATGATGAAATGTACCAAGAAGTTGCAAGGTTAGTTGTTTATGGTGACAGTTCTGGTATGGTGTCTAGGACTGGATACCAACCAATTTGTGAAGATTGGTATTTCAGAATGGGCTTTGTCATTCCTAACTTGGTCATACGTTTCTTTTTCGTCTTGGTGGGCTTCTCCAAGTTATTGGACTGCAAAACTTCCATCAAAGATCTTCTTCCTTCACCTCCTCCATTTTTACAGAATAACCAATTTAGTAACCGCCATCGGGAAAAACATTTTCTTCCCATGACCAGATGGTTCACCAGTTGATGCTTGCAGTCATCTGCAACCAAGTTAAGCGTTTACATGAAGGCAAAAAAACGTTGATAATGTCGACTAATAAAACAGAACAAAACAAAAAACTATGAGAACAGTCGAATCTACCAATAACGCATAGAACATAGGAAAATTGGGTCGTCGATGGGTTTCAAGTCGATATAATTTATAAAGGCTTTTTGGGCTTCATCGTTGATTTCGTTCGTTGTCTTCATCAAAAAACCTGCAATTTCTTAGATGATGTCGCGCATAATCTCAGGTCTAATTCTTTCATGTTTCTATTTTACTCGATAAGTTATTATTATTATATATATTTTTTTATAAACTTGAGGAGTAGCCCCTTTATACCTAGCACAACACGTCCTCTGGTATGACGAGGACAAAGGGGAGACTAGACCTTGTGATCTCTTGCCTGCAACAAGATGCGTTAACCAATCGAACTAGGTCTCCCACCCCACTCCATAAGTTATTATTACATGATTTTAGGAAAAATATATTTTTTTTCATATAAAAATATATATATTCTTTAATCTTTTATGTTAATTAAATAAATATGTCATCATTTGACATATCTTATTTAATCAATTCAAGTTATAAGTTTTATTATATTAGAATATATATCTTGAATATATCTATCTAAAAGATGTCAAGGGATATAGGTCTTGAAATACTTGTATTGAATTTACAATATACATTAGATAGTCATACATTAATATCTCTAGACATGTTTTGTTTATATATATTTAAGATGTCTATGTGGATTTATTTACAACTTTAATATATTATACTATTTTCCAAAATTCATTATTTTCTCAGTTATTTTATTTTTACTCAATTAGGTGACTTTTGTATAATTTTGAAAAGGTTAAATGAAATTAAAATTAATGAATTGCCTCATATGTTAATATATTAATTTGTTAAAATCATAAATACTTTTTCAGAAAGAAGTTTATTAAGTAAATCTGAAAATTTATCACCAGCCCCTTGGATAACCTTTCTAAAGAATAAGATGCTCACATTTGTTGGGAGTAAATTGATGGTTCATTCCCTAGAGATGCTTGAGGTAATCTTAATAATAAGCACACTCTTCCTTTTGGGTTTATTTTGGCTACTTACACTTGATTGATATTTTTCCTATTTATGTTTATTCGTCTTTTTATGGACTTCATTTTTTTAGACATTCTATGTGTGGTTCTCTACCACCATCCCTTTTCTATGAATATTGTACTAATATTATTTATTAAATAAATTTAAATAAGAAATATTCATAATAAAAAAATACAAGAATACAATTAGGTGATTTACATTTAATAAAGATAAATTATTATTTTATTTCTTATTTGAAGAGCCTTTTTTGGTTTATAAATTTATTGGGAGTTAGGAATCAATTATATGAAAAAGGGGCTTATCCCCTAGATGCTAAGGTGAAAGACAGTTAGGTCTAAATTTACCATATTAATCAAGGAATCAATGCAAGCAATTAACCAACTAATGTAAATTTTATGTTAATTAACTCGAGAAAAAAAGTAACAAGTAACCAAATCTAAAGCCCTAACCCCAAACTAGATGAGAAAAATCAATGTCCAAGAAATAAATTAATGTTTGAACTAGAAACAAAGAGAGTTACATAATAGTCAAAGTAAGACCATCTTTCCAACAACAAAAAATAATAGTCCATCTAGTGTTGATGCAAATTACATAGGCCTCATCAAACCAAAAAATATTTTAACACTATAATTTAAGTTATTGTAAACATCATATAAAATATTCATACCAAGGGAGGATATTGTTAGTAGGTCAAAGGTAGAAACACAACATGCAACAAAACTACCAAAAGAAGACCATGGTATTGGTTAAAGACATTAGTTACTAGTAGTAGTCATGTACCTTCAATGGAACACATGTATATAGACAACATGTAATAGATAGAGAGAAAGACATATGATGTAATGATAGGATAAGATAATCATACTACCAGAGTAAAGATGAGACCTACCCCTTTGGAACTTCTACAACATAATATTTAAAGGAGTTATAAGAAAAATATCTATGTTGTGGATATATGAGCATTTTATTTTGTTAAGATGATATTGTATGTCATGTATGCCTTGTAGATTCCTATTGCATATTCTTATTTCTCTTACTATATCCTTTGGTATATAAACAAATTACTCAAGGAAAATTAGGGTACAACTCTCTAGACTGTACTTTTCCAAAATTTCTCTTGTCAACATTAGTTCCATTGTTGGGACCCTAGAGAGAATGGTAAAGAAACTAGAGGCATAGAAAGAAGTAGGAAAGTTGATAGAAAGATAAATTTTCATGAAAACCTAAGGGCCTCCTTTGTGAGAAGGGGATAGACCATTAGGGGATGACGAATGGAAAGGGGGGGAAGGATTCTAGAGATCCTTGAAAAGATGTGATTATTCAAAAGATTCTTTCAAAACCTTGATATAGAGGAAAAGATAGAATTCTTGACCAAGGATACATATGGGAGCAGGGAAAACCAAAAATAAGGGAGAGGTATCTAAAATCATTGAATTGGAAATGGAAATAAATGTGAAAGAAAGAAAGAAAAAAAACCTAGGAAAGAGAAGAAATGCACCGCAAGAGGGAAATAGAAAGAAGGAAGAAAGAACAAGTAGGGAAAATGGTAGAGTAAATCCTAATGAAATGAGTGGAGTGCACCAAAAAGGGTGTTGTTGAGCATGCCAAGGTGGGTGCACCCAATGATAGGAAAGGAAGAGGGAAATAAATAGAGTCCAAAGATATGCAAAAGAAAAATCTAAAAAAGTGATGGAACCTAATCTTGAAAATTTGTTAATTAAACATAAGTTCAATCACCAATGAAAAGAAAAAATTACAAATGAAAAGGTACAAAGAAAAAACATCACCCCTTATGTCGGATATAACACACATAGAAATAGAAAAAGAAAGAGAAGAAGGTAAGAAGCTTGAATTATGGACAACATATAATATAAATTGGGACATCATAGAAGGTGGCAACCAATCTATTGAGTGGAGAACCATAGAAGAAAAAAGTAACTACGAAAGGAGAAAAAGTGATCTATCAAATCTAATTCCATATTTAGTAATCAAAGAAGTGGTACCACAAGTCCAGAATAAGAATAATCGAGAGAGGACATGGACACAATGAGAAAAATGCTAGTATTTAAAAAGGACACATGATTCCATACAACATATCTTCCTATTAGAAACCATCTAGAAAAGAAGGAACAAACAAAGAGATAGTACACAACTATTTGATTTCATCAGTTCCTTAAGGGAAGAACCACTAAAATGGTATTAAAAAACATACCTCGAAAATAATAAATCCTAGGACCAAGTGAGATAAGGATTTCTAGGAAACTTTGATAGTTTGGAACTCCCAATGAAAGGAGTAAGAAAACTAAGAGAATTATCTCAATAGGATGATGAATCAAACTTAGAGTTTAAAAAAAGGCTTAAAAAGTGGTCAGATGACTAGACAAACCACTAAATTATAGAAAAATAAAAAGAGAATGGTTCCTTTGCATTGTAAACCTAGAACTCAAAATAGCCCTAAATGAAAAAAACTTTAATTCATACTAAGAACTAGTTGCATTAGCATTCCAAATAGAAGGTCAGTTGTGGAGAAGTATGGAGAAGGAAAAAGAGAATAGAAAAATGTAAAGATTGTAGTTAGATATGGGCCAATTATGGTTAAGATAGGAGCTTATGAAGCAATAAATTGATTTGCAAAGGTTGAACATATGGTATTCCTATTATAGTAGAGAAGGGAACATCCATAATGAATGCCTAATAGAAATAGGGGAAAATAAGGAAAAATATTTAAGGAGAGACCTCCACACCATTAGAAAGAAAAACTTGGTTTATTGTGGGGTTTTTGGAGAATGGGATAGCCACAAAAAAAAATAATTTCCATCACATAAGGTCTGGATAAAAGAGGAACCTGACTATGACCGAAGAGATGACATACATAAAAGGACTAGAAAAAAGGACAATTGTATGCACAAGATCATAGATAGAGGATCCCACTATGGAAAAACCAAAGGAATTCTAACTCCATCTGAGGACTAGGAGCATACAAGGATAGTGGCTCATACCGGGGAGGAAGAGGTTGTGGATGAGGAAGAGGAAGAAGAGTGGATGCTACCTACTTTAACTATGGCAAGACAAGACACTTATTTATGGAATGCTAGGGATAAAAGAAGAAATAATATAAATTATATGGTGAAGAAGAACTTGATGCATTTAACTATGAGAAATCCCAGTAGCATTGAAAAAAGTGCAACCTCAAAGGGATAAGTGACAAGACTCAAACACCACGAGAGGGGTGTGACTCCTATACAAAACACCCAGACCTGAAAGAAAGAATCAAATGAATTTGAAAGATAGGAAAACATGAAGAATATGCAATGGAAGAGGATAGAATTAAAGTAGAATACTCTACAGAATCTAGACATAGGAAAAAGGGCAAGGCTGCAGTAGTAACCAAGAAAGAAATAGATATCAGAAGAGCTAATATAGTAACTATAGATGAAGATGAAAAATCTAACAAAGAAGAGGAATTCTACCCTACAAAGGAACAACATGACTAGATAGTAAAAAAGACTAAAAGAATTCTAGAACATGAGAGAAATAAAGGAAAATCAAGGAAAAAATGCTTTATAGATCAAGAAGTAAAGGTTCTTAAATAATTTGAAAACTTATCAAGACAACATGACCTACTTACCAAACTAAAATAGTTTAATAAATACTATAATAAGAGAAACATACCACAAGTTAGAACTATGGGAAAACATTAGAAAATGAGACCTATCATGATAAAACACTAGATTCATCAAAAAAAATCCCAAAATTAATGGTTGATATAGGATTAGATGTGAATCTAATCCCAAAAATAATATGGGAATACCTTGGTAGAAAAACATTAGAACCAACTCCCTACAACATTAGTTTGGAAGATAGTATCAAAATTAAAAATGGGTACTTGAAGAAGTGTGGAAGTTAATGTAAAGGGGGTTAGTCAATTTGTAGACTTTGAGCTGGTTACAATGAAGGAGAAATTCAACTCATTTGATGCATTCTTAGTGATAATATGGTTTTGTAGTGTAGTAAAATTCATACCCTTGCATTTTCACACTTGTTTGGGCTTGCCTTGCTTAATTTATCCTCATTTATGGCTTAATTGGTCCTATTTTGCATCCACAAGCCCTATGAATTACATCTTTTTCTAGCTAATTTCAAAATTCTCCTATGCATAAATGATAATTTAATGATTTCACCTATGTGTCCTTGATTTTTGGGTTGCAACTAAAATTCCACCTAGGGCGTTTTTGTCCCCCAAAGGTCTTGGGACTTTGATTTTTAGGCACATTAATTGGACCCCTTTTTGCTATCTATGCCCCAAGTTTCATGACTTGGGACTAAGACACCACCTAGGGCATCTTAGTCCTCCTTGAGTCATTTTTTGGATTTAATTTTAAATTCTAGTGGGATTTAACCTCCTTTATTTAATGGATTCATATGTCGGCTTGGTGTGATGTAATTTCAGGATATTAAGCATAAGTATAAATACAAGGTTCCTTCTCTCATATTTTCACCTAGCAAGATAACAAGCAATCTAAGTAGCCAAACATCCAAGTATTCAAGCATTCAAGAGCATTTCATCAAGAATTTGGAGCCATCATCAAGATTCAAGCATCATATCAAAGAGCTTCTTGCATCATGTGTGTTGTTGTGCTAACATTTGTGATGTAGGGTTTTGATTCAAGCAAGCAATTCAAGATCCTTCCTTTGGTTCAAGATCCATATCCATTGCAACCATTGCACACAAGTTTGTAGATTTTACAAGGGTTTGGTGAGTTGTAGAATTGCATGTTGTTCATTCACCATTTCCCTTCATTATTCTATTTTATTTCATGGTTTAATTACCAATAGGGGATTTGACCAAGGAAAACCCCCATTCACTAACAAACAACAAGTTTTTCCCATCTTGTATATTTTTGATTGCAGATCTAGGTTGAAGTCTTGAAGATAATTTGGAGTACAAAGGTGTATTACAAAGTTGTCATCTTCATGAAAACTCACCTATAGGTTGAATCCAGAAGTTTCAGAACCTAAGATCGGAGAAGAAACAGGTGCAGACCTTGGAGCTCGGGACCACATTTAGAGTTTTCAAAAATTCAGAACAAGAATAATATGCCACCTTGGGCGTCTTAGTCCTCCTGAGCATATTTTTCATAAATTCCTTTAGATCTAGTTGTAACATCTGAAGATTCTACATCTGCCTCAAAAAATAACAATGGGACTAAGACAATAGTAAAAGTATATTTGTCCTCCCTGGCATATCTAGACAGCTTGTTTACATTTTTGGAATCCTCACAACATCTCTATACATCCTAGGTACATATATCATATCCCCCCATTGCATATCCTATCCCCCCATTGTATAATTTCATCATTTTCATCTCTCATTTAGCTTGCATAATTAGGTTTTGTAGGTTGAATGTTCATTTGTCTTTTCCAAGCATTTGCTTGGTGGTGAACCCCTTTAAGGCTGAAAGAACCCTCTCCTAGGTCCTCCTCATTAAGAATTGGCTCACCTTGTGAGGTTGTTAGTCAATCCAATTAGGACTCCTAGGACATTATTGAATGACGAAAGGAAAATAGAGTGGTCTAACACCCACACAACCCATTTTTCTTTTGGTTCATTCTAACCTTGTTGAGCATTCATTTTATGATTTGGAGTCCATTAAAGTATTAGACCTAGATTGCATTGCATCTTCCATTAGTAAAGTTATGTCTATGTTTTTACATATTTAGTGAAATTGCATTAAGGGTTTATTACATTTGCATTAGTGAAAGTGCATATAGGTTGTATTTTCACTTTCTTGCATAATTTAATTTCATTCAAAAATTGAAAATTGCATTGTTCATTATCTTAATTGCATTTAGAAGCATTCTTATTGCATTCAATATTGCATTCAATTTCTTGTTCCTAGTTACATTTTCTTGCACTCATTTGCACATTTTTCTATTTCTAAACATCAACATCCTAAATAGGAAATATATAAACACTGTAGACAATCCATAATTTATTGTTTTTCTGAGAAAAATCTCTGCTAGGCCTAAAACACCCTTCCTAGCGTCTTAGTCCCTCTTAGTATTTCTACTTCAAAAGTATCTCTTTGTTGTTTATTGTCTGTTTCAGTCCCTACAACTTTAGAATCTCACCAAGAGGACCAAGATGCCCTTCCTGGAATCTTAGTCCATGTTGACTTTGAATTTCTAGTTTTTAGGATCTAAAATTGCTTTTCTATGCTTCTGTGGGTTGCCTTTAGTTTTTTGTTTCAATTTGGAGAATTACTATTATTCCAATTTCTTTCATTTCGAGTGTAATTGTAAGCATAGGTTATTGTGTTCATTGCACTTTCTGTGGTTTATCCCTTGTATGAGCTATATTACTTGGTGTTCTATTGCTAATACTATGGCTAGAAAAAGTGTGAGACTCATAGCATCCCATGATAAAACACTTGTTGTGGATCTTGGGTTATCAAGCTCTCTTACTTCTGGTGTTGGCATTAGTTCACTAGGTATGGACCATACCTTTGACACCTTTGTTGCTATGCCTACCTTACCTACAAGTTCTATGTCAAGTGCTCAAACAATGGTTGACCATATTCCTTAAGAAAACATAATGAAAATGCATGAAGACCTAGCTCAATTACAATCTATAGTGTGAGTACTGAAAAAATTTCCAACACTGTTATACCTGCCATAGATAGTATTCAACGCATGATGGAAAGTGACGAAGGACTGGAAGTTGTACATAACATAGATCAAATATTTGGAAAACATTTTCCTTCCACCACTAATGGTGCTCAAGCTTCAAACAATATGAAAAACCAAGGAGGAAGTCAAACTCCTCCCTCTTCAACCACAACTTCAATTCCCACCTATACCAATCCTTAAATGACCAAAACAATGCAACCAACTAGTAGCATCCTTCCTACCTCGTACATTTCCACTAGTGCTCCTTACACCTATGTGGCATCTAATCTTTGTATATCTCCTCCTGTAAGTAATCCATTCATTGGTCCTTCCAACACATACACACCACCACCATATTCATCTCCATCACACACTACAATCAATGATCCTATCATTAACCACCTCTTACAAATCCTTTCATCCATTCAACATCAAGTTTCCACCATAAACCAAAATAAAAGTGGTCCACCTTCATACTATGTCAAAAGTAACCCACTATCCTTGGAGATATTGAGAACTATGGTGCCACAAGGTATAGAGATCCCCAGATTTGAGAAATATGGAGGAAAGGGAGATCCTAATAATTATGTTAATGCCTTTACTTCTTTATGTAGATACTTTATCCTTGAGGACAAACTTTTGGCTAAACTTTTTCCTCAATCCTTGAAAGGCATTGCCTTGGATTGGTTTTCTGCATTACCAGATAACTCAATTCATTCATTCAATGAAATTGTTGAGGCCTTTATTAACCATTTCCAAGTGCATATGGTCCCTGAAATGACATTGATTGATTTGATGAGATGCAAGAAAAATGAGGGTGAAAAAGTCACCAAATTTATTTCACGCTACCAATCGCTTTATTCCCAAATCAGTGTGAAAATTCTTGATTCCCACCTTCAAAATATGTTCATAGGAAATTTACAAAGCAAGATAAGGGATAAGCTCACCATGATGAAATTCCCCTCCTTCATGCATTTATGCACTGCCCTTCAAGACTATCAAAATTCTGTAAGTACTAGTGAACCAAAATCCACCCCTACGTGTCCTGAGAAGTTTGAAGCTTCAAACCAAAACACTTACCAACATTTTAGAAGAAAAATAAAAATTTTCTTCAACTAAATTCCACCTCTCAACCTACCCAACCAATTGATACCCAAGTATCCGCTATAAAGAAGAGTGATCCTTATATCTTTGGGGATGTGCAAAAGAAATTTACACCCTTACCTGACACACTTCACAATATTATGACCCAACTCTTAAACAAAAAAATTCTTATCTTACCTCTCATTTGACCCCTTGACCCTAGCAAGCCATTACCTCTAAGCTTTCGACACAATGCCTATTGTGCTTATCACCAAAAAAATGGACATGATACAAAACATTGCAAGCATCTTAAACATCTTGTGCAAGACCTCATTGATTCCAATCATATCCTAATTAGAGGTGTGAATGAAAAAGGTAATAAGTCTATAGCTCCTCCCAACCAAAACTTTCAAATCTTTACCAATCCCATGCCGAACCCTAATATTTCATTTGTTAAGGCTAGTGAAACTAAGCCCGATGTGATGAATGTTGACATGGATGATGAGAATATGAATAGTCATGAAAAAAATCCTATGAATGATGATGGCTAGAGTCCTATGGATACTAATGAACAAATTCCTATTGATACAATGATAGGAGTGATTGACATCGAGACTCATAAACAAAAAACCATTGACATTACTTTCTCTTCAGAAGAAACAATCAATAATGCACCTGATGGTCTTCTTTACATAGCTGGAAGAATGAATAACAAGCCCACTCCTAGGATTTTAATTGATCCTTTATGTGGAGATAATTTTATCATAGAAGAACTCTTATACATGTACATGAACTCACTCAAGATAGATATGATAAACCGAAAGCATGGATTAAAATGCATGATTTTTTTTCTCGTGCTACAATGGGCTCAATCACACTCCCATTACAAGTAGGATTGAAGAAATCAAATGTATCATTCTCTATAATATCTAATTCAGACCAATTTCGTGTGAAGTTAGGCTACAAATGGCTTCGCTCCATGAATGCAATCCCATCTATTATCCATAAGTACTTAAAGTTTCCAATCAACAATGAATATTCATAGCAAACCATAGTGGCTTTAGACCCCTATCTCTCGTGGAAACTTCTCCTTAGATTATTTTTGGTCTGAGCCCATGGAACCTATAAGACCTCGTGAAGACTTCCTTTTCCTATCCTACCAAAATCTCAAAGAAAAATGCATAGCCAAACTATCCCTTGAAAACTTTCCTCCATCTATGATTGAACCTCCACCCATGCTTGAACCTCCTCCACCTAAAGAAGACAATGCTAAACCTAAAGCCCTTCCAACAAACCAAGACTCATCCATGAAAAATCCATTGCCTATTTCCTATAAAAGACCTAGAGAAAACCAAACAACCCCTAGTCCGCCTCCTAAGAAATTTATAAATCCATAGAGAAAGTGGTTAAACAACTTTCCATGGTTTCTTTTGTTCTTCCTTCACAAGAAGAAAAGGAACCTATGGTTGAAAAACCAACTCCTACACAAGTGCAACTTGAAAACTATGATAAAAGAAACCACAACACTAGAGAGTGTAGGAATAGATTTCGTGCTATTTCTTGTAAGGTGAATGACGAGAAAAACATTAAAAGTCATGATCCGAACTTGACATAAGTAATAAACGATGAGCCTCCTCTCTTACCAAAGACGGTAAATTCTACATCTTCAACACAACAAGGACTAGAACCTTCTGTGGATATTATCATTCATCCTCCTATGGTGGTTAACCTGGATGACAATGAGGAAATAGCTAAAATCGATGAGGAAGTGCATCATGAGTTAAATTTTCTATTTTCCTCTTCCATGAGCTTAAACAATAACAACTGTGATGATCCTCCTAAACCAAGTGATGCACCGTATGTTGAACCTGGTGATTCTCCTAGTACAACACTTGATGGTGTCCCTCTCACTAGTGATTTGCATTCTGCATATACTGAACAAGATTGGGATGTAGATGACCTATTGGATGGTTGACTCACATGTGCTTTACTAGTCTCTTATCTTTTTTTTTACTTTGATTTTTTATTTTTCTTACATGTGTGTAACGTGATCCCCCGTGATGTTTTGTTTGATGTTTCTCTTTCTATGTGCATTCCTCTATATGTACCTTCATTCTTCTTTACATCATATACTTTTCCCCTTTTCATTGACCTTTTATCTTTGCTTTTCATTTTCCTTTTTTCTTGTGTTTTCCTTTTGGGGATGATGCAAGGTGTCTAGACACCCTATGTGTCTTCCATGTTGACCCAAAATATTTTTCCTTATCTTTTCTTTTCATGTTCATTTTTTCTTGTGTTTTCCTTTTGGGAATGATGCAAGGCATTGAGACACCGTATGTCTCTTCCATGTTGACCCAAAAGGTTTTTATTTGTTTTCACTCTCTTTGTGTCATTCTTCCAGTTCTATGTGTATTTGGGGAATGATGACAATTCTGAGCTCTCTAATATCCTTGCAGCAAAGATAGATACTGACCCTAAATCCATAGACCCCTTATGTATTTTTGGGGAGCAAACCTCCTTCTCCTTTTCATTCTTGGCTACTTTAAAGTAATTGCTCATAGCATGGTGTTAGCAATTTATTTAAAGTGGGGGTATACATTAGCTTCATTTTGATTGCATTTTTCCTTTTTCATGTTCCTTGATGTGATTTTCTTATTTCATATGTGTTTTCCTCTTTGTGGTGACATTGGGATTAATGTACTCCAAGAGTGTGATCTATCTTAGCATATTATATTCCCCTTAGTGGTGATGCAACACATGACGTCCCCTAAGTGGTGAATCTTTTATCCTTTGATTGGTCCTCTCTTGGAGACATTAGGAATGATGTCCCTTAAGAGTAAGACCTCGTGTGAACTAAGCAAAATCCCTTTGAATATCCTACTTTCTTATTGTATCTTCCTTTTTTCCTTATTAAATTCATGGAGGTATGGCTTTGATATGGACTTCCTGGGGCTCACCTAGTGAACAACTAGCTTCACTAGCCCTTGTGAGGGTGCATTTTATTTTTGTCCTTATTAAAGTCCCGAAGGTATGGCTTTGATATGGACTTCCTGGGGCTCACATAGTGAACAACTAGCTTCACTAGCCCTTTTGAGCATGCATTTCTCTTTGTACCTTATTAAATTTATGGAGGTATAGCTTTGATATGGTTTCTTGGGGCTCACCTAGTGAACAACTAGCTTCATTGGCCCTTGTGACCATGCATTTTTGTACCTTATTAAAGTCATGGAGGTATGCCTTTGAAATGGTCCCCTGGGGCTCACCTAGTGGACACCTCGCTTCACTAGTCCTTGTGAGTGTGCATTTTGTTTTCATAGTGGATAGTGTGTTCCACTTGTAAAATTTATTTCTAGACAAATAGCCTAGACATGGTCCACTGTGTTGGATGGCTAGTCGAAGCTTGATTCATTGTATTTTTCCTTTTTCCTTTTTCCTTTTTTCCTTTTATTTTCCCTTTTTCCTGTCTTTGATGGTGTATGTTTGCAATCTAGTTATGGATTCATATATCATCTGCAAGCATGTTCCTTTGTGATTATTTTGGTTTTCCATAAGATCTTGATCCTAGGGGCTTGGCCACCCTCCTGATTATTGCCATCCTATCTTACTAACATTTGTACATTTGAACCCCTCTTGATTATGTGGTTGGCTACTTTAGTGCAAGTTTGAAGTAAGTTCATCCTCTCACTAAAATGGGGGCTAAATGTAGTGTATAAAAATGCATACCCTTGCATTTTCACACTTTTTTGGACCCTCCTTGCTTTATTTATCCTCATTTATGGATTAATTGGTCCTATTTTGCATTTGAAAGCCCTATGAATTACATCTTTTTCTGGCTAATCTTGACATTCTCCTATGCATAAATTATAATTTAATGATTTCATCTATATGTTATTGATTTTTGGGTTGGGACTAAAACACCACCTAGGGAATCTTTGTCCCCCAAAGGTCTCGAGACCCTGATTTTTAGGCATCTTAATTGGGCCCATTTTTGGTGTTTGTGCCCCAAGTTTCATGACATGGAAATAAGACACCACCTAGGGTGTCTTAGTCCTCCTTGATTCATTTTCAAGATTTAATTTCAAATTCTGGTGGGATTTAGCCTCCTTTATTTAATGAATTCATATGTCGACTTGGTGTGATGTAATTTCGAGATATTAAGCATAAGTAAGTATAAATACACCTTCTCTCAGCAAGCTAACAATCAATCTAAGCATCCAAGCATCCAAGTATTCAAGCATTTGGAGCCATCATCAAGATTCAAGCATCATATCAAAGAGCTTCTTGCATCATGTGTGTTGTTGTGCTAACATTTGTTATGTAGGGTTTTGATTCAAGCAAGCAAGTCAAGATCCTTCCTTCGGTTCAAGATCCATATATTCATTGTAGCCATTGCACACAAGTTTGCAGATTTTATAGGAGTTTGGTGAGTTGTAGCATTTCATGTTGTTCATTCCCGTTTCTCTTCATTATTCTATCTCATTTCAAGGTTTAATTACCAACAAGGGGTTTGACCAAGGCAAAGCCCCATTCACTAACAAACAACAAGTTTTTCCCATCTTGTATATTTTTAATTGCAGATCTAGGTTGAAGTCTTGAAGATCATTTAGAGTGCAAAGTTGTAAAAGTTACAAAGTTGCATTACAAAGTTGTCATCTTCACGGAAACTCACTTATAGGCCGAATCCAGAAGTTTCAGAACCTGATATTGAAGAAGAAGCAAGTGCAGAACTTGGAGCTAGGACCACATTTAGAGTTTTTATAAATTCAAAATGGGACTAATACGCCACCTTGGGTGTCTTAGTCCTCCTGAGCATATTTTTTAGAAATTCCTTTAGATTTGGTTCTGACATCTAAATATTTTGCATCTACCCTGGAAAGCAACAGTGAGACTAAGACAACAGTAAAGGCATCTTTGTCCTCCCTGGCATATCTAGACAACTTCTTTACATTTTCAGAATCCTTACACCTCTAGACTTCCTAGGTACACATATCCTATCCCCCTGTTGCATAATTTCATCATTTGCATCTCTCACTTAGCTTGCATAGTTAGGTTTTGTAGGTTGAATGTTCATTTGTCATTTCCAAGTGTTGGCTTGGTGGTGAACCCCTTTAAAGATGAAAGAACCAACTCCTAGATCATCCTCATTGAGAATTGACTCACCTTGTGAGGTTGTTAGTCGATCTAATTAGGACTCCTAGGACATTATTGAATGACCAAAGGAAAATAGAGTGGTCTAACACCCACACAACCCATTTTTCTTTTGGTTCAAGTATGTAGATTCTCAAGGAATCATAGGCACTCGAAAGGAGGAAAAATCTTTTGTGGATGATAGAAGAGTGGTCCAACATACCCCTAGGTAAGAAACAAGAAGGACCCTATGTGGAAGAAGTCGATATAGAAGAGTACAAGGATATTGACCAGATGATAAACACAATAACCATATCAACCAATGAAACTGAAGAAGAACCCGATTCAAAGGGAGAATTGGAAGTAGAAGACACTAAAGGAAGTATTGATAGTGAAGTGGTGTTAGAAAAATGGATACAAGGTAACCAATAAGTTTATTCCTAGAGACTTTTTGGCTCATGAAGAATATTCATGATAAGGAAAACTCAACCAAAACAAGGCAGTGTAGTGCAGGACACGTGTGGTAACACTAGGAAGGAAGAAAATAATAATAAAGGGGACTCATGATTTATCATATTTCTTAGGAAAGATCTTAGATTAAGTTTTACAAATACTCTAGAGTAGGTGAAATAATACCCTTTTTGACCCAAATTGAGAGAAACATCCCCAATAAAGAAAATAGGTTGGTCATACTACCACATACTCTTACCTGCATGGTTGCATGTTGGTACAACACACATAAGAAAATCATAAAGAAATGGAACACATTTAAGACCTTGGTAAAGGTAATATTTCTATTGGACATAGGAAATTACAATGACATACCTCCTTATAAAAGCAACATTCCACCTAAAAATCACCTAGACATATGCTAATATTACTGGGAAGAAAACTCTGAGTATGATAACCAGTTATATATTCAATTGCTCTACTAGACATTGTGCCTGGTGGAAAGAACTCAGTATATTGATAAAGAGAGAAGAGTAGAAACCAAGACCTACATAGAACTAAGCATAGACTTCGCACTAACATTTTATAAAACAATGCTATCTATATAACATAGTAAAAACTTAGGTTTTAACCTTGCAATGAATAAATTATTTCCCTAAAAATAGGAAGAAATTTTTTTTCTCTTTCAATGTCAGAGTGTGCATTTGTATATTTGAATACATAAACATTTCATAAAATAAATCATTTTACTTTTCAAACTAAAAAGAATATACAACTTTTCCATTTTCAAATTTCACATAAATGATTACAATTAAGTAAAGAAATAACAATTAACTATTGAGTTCAAGGTCAAGAATTCCATATGTGAATTACTTTTCTATCTCACAAACCTTGACATGTCACCTGCAAGAGGGAGAGCATTACCCATGCACTTTACCTCCAACTAAAGACCAATAGTCCCCCACACACCTTCCAAATAGAATTGGCCCTACCCTTATGTTCCCCCCCTAGTGTTGTCATTCAAGTTTTGGTCGTGTCCTACTTAACCAATATGGTCATACAACTATAGATTCTCTCTACCTATACATGACATTGTTGATTAGTTAGGCAACTCTGGAGCACAATGAATCAACAAGTGCAAGCAAAGACTATTGCACCTACTTTGTCCAAAGTATTGAATCAAATTCAACTACTGCATACGAGTGGAGTCATGCATTCAACCACCTCTAACTCGACTTGGAAACCTTAACTATCCTAAGGTTAACCCAAACTTTATTGTTTGACCAATGGTTAACTTATTTGAGAGTTCTTTCTCCCAACATATTGACTCCCTAAGTCAAAAAATCAACCGGGTTGGTTAGTTATTTATGGCTTTGAAAACTTGAGTTTACATTCACACAACTAGCTATGTCTTGGCTATTTCCTTTTCTTTTAATCTTTACTATAACCCATGAGAGTTACTACTCTCATAATTTTAAATTTTAGAAAATCTAGATGACAACATGACATTGACTTGACCTCCCTGGTCTTTATATAGAAAAAATATAACACACACAAAAACCTCATAGTGATGGGTATCTTACCACAAAAGAATATATCTTCTTATTAGGGTTTAAGCTTTATTTAGTACAACCCATAGTCTAGTTTACAAAGATTGTTATTTAAAAAAAACATATAAACCTTTTTGACAATAAGGTCTTTGGAAATATTACAAAGGAATCCTAATTTAGAGCACTAATTAAGCATCTTTACATATGGTCAAGTACTGACCATATTTTGGTCCTCTAAACAAAATTCTTTAGTTCATTAACCAAACTAATCTTCTGGCTCAAAATTAATATCAAGCAATAAAAATATGGTTAAACTCATTCCCATCTCTAGGTTTCTTTCTTGAAACTATATTTATATTTATTTACATCAAACTAATAGAATTTCAACTAGAAAGAAGAGAAAGACAATTTCTGTCAAAAATAAATTTAGACTCACACAATTTACATGGAAGAATTCATACTCATAACTCTACTATTTCTTTGCATAAGGAAGATTAATGTCAAAGATTAACTCTTTATTGGTTTATGGAAACTTTTCTTTCTAGTTATCTAGTTTTTAAAATGCTATCACTAAGCTAAAAAAGAACACTCTAATTCTTGCTCCAAATCTGATATGAAACTCTATTAATGGCAAAAACAACAACCTCTTCCACAACTCTACTCCAAACAATCCTCTAGACAAACACCAAACTCTTTCCAAGAAAGACTATAAAAAATTCACATAGATGCAAACTAAAACTAGTTGGAGGTCAAGGTAGGATTGAGAAGATAAAACCTCATCTTTGTGCTTCATAGGTAAAATAAAAACAACTCTTCTCTTTCCCGAGATAATGATAAAACCATATTCAACAATAGTAAAACATCCTCCTAAGAGAAGACATGACAAAGCTTAGGAAAAATCCCCTAATTATTTTTTCCCCAAAGTGGTGCACTTAACCTTTCTTGGTTTTATTTGATAAGGATGGATAATAGAATCTGCATTCAATATTCGTGCCGCATTCCACTAATTCACCCAATTGCCACCTTACAATGCCACAACTACAATTAAGGTATATGTAGATTAATGATAGTTACCAAAGAAAAAATTTCACATAGCATCATTCCTTGTTGGAGGCATATCAAAATGAAATTTAAATACTTACAATTGCTACTACATTCATGGCTTTCTTGTGTAGCCTAAGGGTATGTGCAGGATCATGATGGGCCAAAAAGTGGCAATACGATGGGTATGTGGCTGACGACTATTTTTTTACCCAAAATTAATGAAATGAAAATGGTTTTTAAAGGATATTCTTAGCTTTCCACCGATATAAATTATGCTTTACTTTGAATTTAATAAGTAATTATTATTCATTTTCTATTCAAATTACGAATAATGTCCTAATTGATAGGTTGATTGAAAAACATCTATAGCTTTCAAACGGTATCACATTTTTTGAATCCAAAACATGCATCACATTCTATAATTTGCATACTATAGGATTAAAAAAAAAAATATTGAATTTCATGAATTTTTGACCAAGTTAAGGTGGTTAGACATATGAGTTTTTATAGTTTTTAAAAAGTTGTAATAAAAAATTCATAATTAATTATTTACTTGGAAAAAAATTACAAAAAATATGCATCACATCAGGGAATGAGTCCTCTACTTATATATAGAATATTATAAAAAAATATTATCATTTTATTGTGGTTAGGGTGGTCAGACAGACACCTACTTCTTATTTTTTCCCTGAAATTTAAGTACCACTGCATTGAAATTTCAATTTTTCACCAAATAGATTTTTTTTTTTCTAAACAAACCTAGTAGTTTAGAAACTACATTCAATTTTATAAAGATTATATTCTTACATATTTTTGAAATAATATAGATAACTTATTTAAATTTTTACATCAAGTTGCCTAACTCTGATTCTTTTGAATTTTTTGCCACTTAAGGGCCTATTTTTTCCACGATGATCCTATACATACCCCTAACATGGATTAAGGCATGCACAAAAATATTACCAAGCACATTCTATTTCCTTATAGAATATAATGTGCCTACTGTTAGTGTGAATGGGGTTATTTCCTAACTAGATATTAGTGAGGACCTATTCACATCATTAATAAGTTCACAAGTAGGAGTTGGTTTCCTAGGTGGCATTCTATAAACTACTATTTAATGGGACCATATATCTCACTAATAGGCATGTATTTATCTAGGCATATAATATTTCTCTCATGCATTTATAATTATGCATTAGGCATTTAATGTTTGTAACTAAGGTGATTATCTAACCTCCTCTCTCCTTGCCTATATAAGAAAGGCTCTTGTATATTTGTAAATCATCCCATGAGTTTTATCTCAATACATTCAATATCATCATTTGATCAAGTCTTCTTCTTGCTCATGTTGCAACATTTCTTTATTCATGTGGATGGTATCCTTCTTGGTTGAGTCTTTGAAGTTTGTACAACTTCATCTAGGTTATTGTTCATATTTCTAACACCTACCATGGGGTCAAACATACCCCCCAATTCCATGGCTTGGACAACAAATAAAGGAATATTTTAAACAATCGATAAAAGCAGATGAAATCAATTTAGAATTTAAATAAAACTACAACAAAGTGGCATTCAAAATTTAAGGTTGGTGATTATTAATATCACATAATAACATTGGTGTTAATTCCATATTATTATATCCACATCATAGCCATTGATGAAGGCTATCATGCCTCACGATGAGCATTGTAATAACTAATAACAATTATCATCCTTCATGCTTCCATAAGTAAGTAAATGTTAAATAACAAATACATAATATCATTGTATAATATATAACATATATATGTATTACTTAATTTTCATTATAATATATATACACATATGAATATACATATATACATACATATTTTCCTCTTAATAACGTTTACATATCCATATATATATATAATTCACAAGATGCTTACAAAATATCTCAATAACTTTACAAACAAGTTTAAATAAGGAAAACAAGATCATTTAATGTATAGGTTCAACTTACCCATTAGACATAATTGATGACCTTGGACCCACACTGAATCAATAAAATTTGAACTTGACATATGCACTTGTGGGAATAAACTCAAATAGCAATACCAATGAATCCATAGACCATACCCTTCTCCTAGGTGATACTCTCCCTCTCCCTCTAGAGGGAATGAAATCTATCCTTCATTTCACTTAAAGAAACATTTAAGTAGTTAGCCATTAACAGATATAACATATATCCATAATATCACATCAATAACAATAATTCATTTAAGTGCAAACACATCATATCACATTCAATTTTATTATATCATTTAAATTTCAAAATTTCATTGTCACACATTCATCATTGTATCTTGATGTTTAAAGTAAAAAGTAATTTGTAAATCAAAATTGAGGTGTAAATTTTCATTTTCAATAAAAACCCTCAGATAAAAACCACACTTGAGAAAATAAATGGAATTATCTTCAACCTAAGGGGAGAAGAGGAGACACCGGTACCCTAACCCCATTCTACACGATCAAAGGAAGAAGAAATATACAAACACAATGGTTGGATGGACTGGGAGGTGTCTGGGTTAGAAAATTACTATCGTATTTCAAATTTGTTGTTCTTTTACTACATGCAACTTCTTTAATAAAATATTAAAATCTGTACTACCAAATGGTAATGGAGAACTCCCTAAAGATGACAGAGATACAACACTAAGCTAAATTCAGCTCAGTTGGGCATGAAACTCCAATGATTAAATTAGTTTTTATTGTGCAATTAGATGAACTTTTTCATGGTTTGTAGGCAAATTATTTTCTCTTTTAAATTTTGTTATGTTTCTATTTATAATTGAGAGATTGAATTTTTTATTTGATGAAAATAAATTTCAAGGAAATTTGTAGTGTCTATATTAACATTGTGGAATAAATTTAGTTTTTCTTTTTATGTTCTATTTTTGCTTACTTATAATTTAACAACATAAAATAATTTAAGATAGACAATTTATTAAATAATTTAATTAACTTAGTTCATTTTAAAAACTTATATTAAATAATTTAATTTTAATGGAACTCATTTAAATAATCTATATTCAATAATATTAATAAGAATTTGAGGTTATCTTTGTGACAAATAAATTTTAAATAATCTAATTCAATTTAATTCAGTTAAATAATCTATATTAAATAATATAATATTAAACTAACTCATTTAAATAATTCTTATTAGACAATGTAATATTAAATAATAATTTATTAGATAATCATAATAAGAATTTGGGATTACCTTTGTGATAGATAATTTTTTAAATAGTCTATTTCAACTTAATTCATTTAAATTATTTATATTAAATAATGTAACATTAAATAATAAGATTTTGCTATGGGGGTTGTTACTCTTGAGAAGGTCAGGTCTGTTGTGTTCAGTATGGGTGCTTTTAAGGCCCTTGAACCTGATGGTTTCCCCTCAGCCTTCTTCCAAATATTTTGGGACATTGTAGGTGAGGACCAAGGTTACTCTGGTGGCTAGGGATTTTTTCAACTCTAGTAAATTGCCCAAACAACTAAACCACACCTTCATTTCCCTTGTGCCTAAAATTGATGAACCTCAAACCATGGAAGATTTTCAGCCCATCAACCTTTGTAACACTATTTATAAGATCTTTTCCAAAATCTTGGTGAACTACATAAAACCCCTTCTGGATAAATGATAAGTCCAAGTCAAAAATGCTTCATTCTAGGTCGCCATATCTTGGGTACAACTATATCCACTCATGAAATCTTACATTCTATGGACAAGTGCAACAATGTTAGTATGGCTTTGAAGCTAGACATTTCTAAAGCTTATGATAAATCCCTTTGGGACTTCCTTCCCAAAGTTCATGATAGGTTTGGTTTTAATTAGAGAGTGATCAATATTATTTTGGAATGTGTTACCATGGTTCAGTATTTTGTTCTGGTCAATGGAGTGACACATGGGTTCTTTGTGGCTGGGAGGGGTATTCAACAAGGGGACCCCCTCTCCTCATATTCTTTTATAATGGCGGTTGATGTTCTGAGTAGGAATATTGCTCATATGTTGTTGGAGGGCTCCATCAAGGATGTCAAGCCAGCCACCACCCTTGAACCTACTACCATTCAACAATTCATGGATGGCACTATGTTATTTGGGAAAGCCTCAATGGTGGAAACTAGGAAGTGGAAGAGCCATCTCAATCTTTATGCGGCTTGTTGAGGTCAGTGTATTAATTGTAATAAAAATATGATCTATTTTCTTAACTACACTCCTAGTCTACAGGACCATGTGACTATTATTTTAGGTTGTGTGAGTGTCTCACTTCCTTTAGTGTACCTAGGTCTCCCTCTCACAATTAAGGAAGTCACTCCCAACTTCTGGAATACTATTCTTGAAATGATCTAGAGGAAACTAACAGGGTGGAAAGGTTTGATCATAAGTCGTGCTAGTAAACTACAACTCCTCACTATTGCCCTTCAGGGGATTCTGGTCTATTTTTTCTCTTTGTTCAAAATGCCCAATTACATTTCTAAGAAGTTTGAAAAAATTTAGAGAGTTTTCCTTTGGTTTGGCATTGAAGATAAGAAGAAAATGTCTCTTGTTAGTTGAAAGAAGGTGTGGCTTCCCAAATCTGGGGGAGGGCTGGGCATTAGAGTTCTGTTGGCCAAGGTTGGATGGGACTAGTTAAGAAATAAAAAGGATTGGTGTAAGATAATGAATGTCAAATATCTAGACAATTTTCCCCTAATTAGGTGTATTGAGAATGATCACCCTCGTGGTTCCTTAGCTTGTAATAATATCTGTAAAATGAAGAAGCTACTTCAATCTAGTCTATGATGGAAGCTTAGTAGATGGAATTGTATTCGCTTCTGGGAAGACCCATAGCTATTTGATTCCCCTTTGGCCAATTCAAATTTTAAAAACTTGATGGAACCTGTGATTTGGTTCTTTGGCTCAAGTGTATGTGACAACCTTCATGGTCCACTAGGTGTAAGGAGATGGAAAGACCTTGGCTTATGCGACCCTCTTTCCCTTGATGTGAAATGTCTAGATAATTCCTTACAAGACTGTCTCTCCTTGTCCAAAATACCCTTATCGAATGTTGAAGATAATTTTTATTGGTCCTTGGAAAGCAAGGGAAACCTTTCAGTTAGGATGGTTTATAGTTTATTATCGGGCAAGGGCTCTCAAAGTAGGATTTGGAAACGGGTTTGGAATCAACATTTGGCTCTAAAAATATATTTTTTTGGTGGACGACTTGTCATAATAGGATTTTAACCTAAGACAACCTAAAGAAAAGGGGATTTCTGATCACGAACATGTGTATGTTATGAAAAATTAATGAAGATTCAATTGATCACTTGTTGCATTGTTTGTTTGCTGCCGAGGTTTGGGATTTGGCTTTTCAAATGTTGACGACTCATTGGACCTTGAACAAGGATTTAAAATCCTTTATTGATTGTTGGACTGGTCCCTTTCAACAACCCCTCCCCATGGAAATTTGGAGGCAAACTCCCCCCATCATCCACTAGTGCCTATGGAAAGAAAGGAACAATCGGATCTTCAAAGACATTGAAAGGACCCCCAAGGAAATTTTTGGTATTAGGTCAAGACTTATTTTGGATAAAGCCCCTATTAATTGGGAGATTAAAATGGAAAATTCCTGGAAATTTGAACTTGGGACCAACTCCTTTGATATTTCCAGGTCCACTTCTAGGAAAAACACAATTTGGAAATCTTTGGATTTGAATTGGTTTGAACTAAATTTTGATGGTGCAGCCAAGGGAAACCTTGGTTTGGCCAGCATTGGGGGTTTCATTAGGGATTGTAAGGGAAACTTGGTTGTTGGAGGAATTAGTATTCATTCTTCTATGATGGCTGGGTCACAGGCACTACTTAAGGGCATCAAGATTGCTTTCACTTTGGGTATAAAATATCTACATATTGAAGGGGACTCAAAGTCTGTGATTAACTCAATTAATTAGGGACAATTGCTTAGCTAGAACATTAGGGACATCCTACTTGACATAAATTTTTTAGTCTCAAAATTGGATAGGAAATACCTAACTCACACCTACAAGGAAACCAAGTGGACGATAGTTTGGCCAACTTGGGTTCCACTTGGAGTTTGTGCAAGTGTTGGAAGAGCCTCAAGGCTTTACCAACTACTATACAAGGGTTAATCCTTATGGAACAAAGGAATATATACCAAGTTCAATGATTCTTAATAATGCCTTTCTTTATGGGTATAGGTGGCTCCACTTGACGGATCCTTAGATGATGTGGACCTAGTCAGGTGAGGTGGCGAGTTTAAAGTGGGGTGTTGCATGGCTTTATTAATTCATTACTACATATGGTGGGGTCCTTAGCTTTTAAGGGCTATCTTTTCAAATGTACTACACATCCTATCAAATCTCTTAGGATGTGTGTAATGTGATGTTCATCACCAGTTTAATTAATAATTCCAATTTAAGATAGCTTATGATTTGCATAAGATCTTTTGAGATGTACTTAAACATTTCAAATTCCCCCCGCCCCCACGACTAATGGCCTAGGAAAATTTGTAACTTCAAGAAGACCTTTGGCATAACAGTTACTAATTATCTGGATTTATTTTTCAATTGCCTTAACCTATGGTTTTTATGTGATAATTGTAGCCCTATGGAGCTTTGTAATTGGAAATTACTACTAAAGCATGAAAACATCAAATTGCTTTTATTACGCCTTACTATCTTGAATGGAGGATAAATTATAGTTTTGAAAAGGGTAAATTCAGTGACGAGTAGTCATTTTTTGACTAACTTTTTTTCTCTGGGCCTATTTCTATGTGTTATGGGTCACGATGGGAGGTGATAGAGTGAGGACTGAGCTAGATAATTGCAAGGAGTTTCAAAGGGACCCCATCCCTTGGCACATATATAAAGAAGGTGGCCTGGTGCCACTTTTAGAGAATCTTGTGGGCCACAATGAGAGGTCGTCAACAAAATTTGTTGGTCCATGGAAGGATATGTGGGTCTCCATAGGTGGCATCTTGTTTGAGGTGGATGAGGAGGTAATTGACAAGGTGATGGGCCTCTCCTGTGATGGCAAGAAATACAAAAAACACACCAAAATGAAAGACTTGGAGAGTCTCAATGCCTTCTTCAAGGATGACAAGAAGCCAGTTAAAAAGCAGTCTCGTTTCAACTATGAGGTGCTGCCAAAACCCTGGGACAAGGTGTGTCTTGCTATTATGAAATCTGTTACTTTAGAAGGTAGATACAAGGTGTATTACTTTTACCATTTGTTGTTGTTAAACCACCTTCAGCACAAGATGACCCTCATCTTTTTGTTCTTTTTGCTCACTTCCCTAAAAATTTTAGTTAAAGACTCCCTTGAGGATGTCACTCTCAACCTAGATGTTTTTCCCCCTTACCATTGCCTTAGGGCCTAATCTTTAGGCTCTATCAATTTCATCTGGCCTTGTGCCCACCCAAACCTATCTCTATTGTGCATGTTGAGGAATTGGAATCCCCTGATGTTGCCCTCGATAATCCTTCCCCCACTACTTTAGAGGGTTCTACGAGGAAAACCCCCATACCTAAAATTGAACTCAATGTGAAACCTGAGCCTAAACCCCCATCTAAAAAGAAGAAAAGTGCAATTGAGTTGGCCTAGTCTAAAGCAACAGTTGGGTTATGTGAGCCAAAAAATAAACCCGTTAAGAAGGACAACAAACCCACTACTAAGAAGAAGGGGAAAAAGGAGTCTCTAGGCTAGGTGGACTTGTCGACCACTGACAACAAAGGGAAAAGCACCAAGGAAAAATAATCTAAGGGAGAAACCATAGTGGTTGCGAGATTTGAGGTAGGGATGGAACAAAATAGTGTGAGGGGGTCCCACAAACTAGAAAGAATAAAAAAGGTGCCCCAGTGGATGATATTTCTAGTGATTTGGAGTAGACAAGTGGAAGAACTAAAGGAAAAAAAGACACTATTGAGGAGATGGAAGAAGGGTTTATGAAGGTCCCTAGTAATTTCTCTGACATGAACTAGATGCTTAAGGATGACTCCTTTCACTCCTCTGATTCTAGAGCTGGCGGGGAAGAGGAGACCCAGAGCAAGAAGGGCAAGAATGAGGACCTTGATGTGCTGCATGAATGAGTTACTTCTGCAGGAATGAGTTACTAATCTGGAATGAAAATTCAATTATATGGCCAAGTTCACTATTAAAATGATTCATAGATCTGTTGTCACTCCGTCTGATGTCATCAAGGAGGAGGCAAATAAGGATAATGTAGGGGAAGGTCCCAACTAGATTGGGGACAATGTTTTAAACCTTCAAGTTTAGAAATGGGAAAGTGGAGATAGTGTTTAGGTCTGGGTGGTGTTGGAGTTCTACTATATCTATTTTGTGTTTGTGTCCTGTTTCCGTTGTTTTTTGGTTATAGACTTTTTTATGTTGTTTTGAACTTGCTTCCTTTTTAGCCTTGAGGGCTCTTCATGGAAAAGGTATGACACCTTGTAAATGCTACTTATATAATAAAAAATATTAAATAAATAATATTAGATAATCCAAATGTATAAAACCAATATTTTCAATTATTACACATAAAAAAAACTCTAAAATTTCAAAAATTAAGTATAAAATAAGTATTCTAAAGCAAGTTTCTAAATTTTAATATACTCAATTAAAAATACTCAAGACCTTTAAAAAGGAAGATATCCCTTGTGATTTTTTCAAATAAATTTGTTTAAATAAAAAATATTACATTTTTATCAGAATGCATCTATCTATGTTTTGGATTCTTTCGCCCTTTCTACCACATTCAACATTTGATTTGGGAAAGGGAAAATCGTGCAGCAATGAAATCTCTACTTTGATTTTAGTCTTTAAGGATGCCATCCAAAAAAGTCCTTAGAATGCAAGACTATTTCACAACCCATGGTCTTATTGGCAAGTTTAGTTAGTTGTGGCCTACTCTTCTAGACCTACACAAGTGGATTACCAATGCCTAGAAGCCCCTTTTGAAGAGAAGTCTCAAAATTTACTCTTACACCCATGGTTTCTTTGTTGTTTCCTTTGACTAAATAGGAAATTGAGATGCCATTTTTTTGGTAAACATTGGACCTAAGGATGGAATATCCTCATTCTAAAACCCTAGCACTCGAACTTTAATCCTTATACTGAATCCTTCATGGTTAAGTCTTTATGGATCCATCTCCCAAACCTATCACTTCAATTTTGGTTTGAGGAATGTTTTGAGGCAATTGGTAATACCTTGGGTAGCTTCTTGGAAATTGACCATGAAACTGTAGAGTTGACACACATTATGTTCACAAGGATACTTGTAGATTGGATACTTTTAAGGCTCTCCCTACAAAAAATACCTTCAATATTGTTGATTGTTGTTGGTCCCAAACACTAGACTAAACAGTTTTTCCCTTCGAATGCCATCATTGTTTTGCTAAAGGGCACACCAAATTTCTCCAAACTTAATTTTGATAATCAAGCTAAATGATAGAAAGATACCCTCCCACAATATTACACTATGAATGGAACTTGAGAGAAACCTCATTCTCCCTCCTCAAATTCTCAAGATGGAGAAAGGAAAATGGATTAGCCTTCTGAGCTTGGAAAACCCAAGAAATCATCTTTTGTTATGGTGGAGAATCCATGTCATCTTCAAAGAAATACCCCTAAAAAGGTGGATCCCTATAATCCTACCACTAACATTCTTGGGGGGTTGTGAGGTTGGAATAAATAATCAAGATTCTTTGGACACCTCAAAATAGAAAGTGGTACAAAGGAAAAAAAAAAAAACAAGAAACTACTACAAAAGTGGTGGGGGTTAACAAGATGAATTTACGTTCATATGCTCCAAATTGGTAAGCACGGGTTCAAATTGGAAATGAAATCAGGAATATTTCCCTCAAAGTTGAGTACGTAATTCTAAAATTTTGATATTAATATAAAGGGGCTACCCCCACTAGTAGCACTTATTTACCAAATAAATAAATAATTTTTTTAATTAATATATTTAAAACTTACATATATAATTGAACCCTATTTGAATCTTAACCCAAACCCTAACCCTTTTTGAAACCTAGCCTTAACCATAATCTTAACCTTCATTAAACCTTTAACCTAATTAAGTCATATCCTAACCATAAGTGAATAGTAACATTAATTAAACTATTTTTTTTCCCTAATTAAACACCAACCCATATTAATCCCTAACCCTTATTGAGCCCTAATCCTTTTCACAACTCTAATTCCAATAATAACTAAAAAATTTAATTGTAACTCTTAACCCTCAATCCTAATCATAGCCCTACCTTAATCATAACCCTAACCAAAAACTATAATGGTAACCCAAACCTAACCTTATTTCTCATAACCCTAATCATAAACTAATTGAAACACTAACCCAAACCCCAACCCTAAAGTAAACCCACAACCTAAACCTATCCTTACTCTATACCTAAACCATAATATTATAACCCTAACCTAACCTTAACCCTAAATTGCACCCTAATTGTAAGCCTGGCCCTCACACCAAACTTAACTTGATTCTAAAAATAGGCCCTAACCCCGACACTAACCCTAAAACCTAAGCCTACATATAACCTTAAGCCTAAACACCAAACAATAATATCAACAATTCAATTTAATCCTAAACCCTAACCCTAAATCACATCCTGACCCTATCTCTACCTCTACCCCTTACCCTAGCCCTAACCCTATCCCTAACATAAAATTCTAAACCATAATCATAATCTTAAACCTATCACTAACCCTAATCATAACTATAACACTAACCATAACTGTAAACCTAACCTTAAACATTAAAGAATTAACCATAATCATAACTCAAACCTTTCCCTAAACCTAACTATAAAATATAATCATAACCCTAACCCTAACCAAATCTCTAACCATAACCTTAAATTATAACCCGAATCTCATCTCTAATCTCAACTCATATCCTAAACCTAACTCTAAACCTAACCATAAACCTAACCCTAATCATAACCATAACCCTAACCTTAATATTAACACAAGTAGTCAACCCTAAGCCCTAACCCTAAACCTAATTTTAACCTCCAACAATAAAACTAAACCTAACCCTAATACCTAAGCTATAAACCATAATTGTAACCCTTACCTAACTCTAAACCTAACCATAAACTATATTCATAACCCTAACCTAACCCTAATCATAACCGTAACCTAACTCGTATTATCATAACCCTAACCCTAAACCTAACTATAACCCCAACCATAAAACTAAAGATAACCCTAATCCCTAAGTCATAAACCATAATCATAACCCTTACCTAACTCTAACCCTTACCTAACCCCAAAACCTAATCGTAACGTTAGGACTCTTGCTATTCAATTCAAAATATTTTTCATTAACTGCATAAATTGACTCTCATAACCCTATCCCTAACCTCGACACTCTTATTATTCAATTCAAATATTTATCATTCATTAATTACCTACATTAAATCTCATAACCCTATCCCTAAACCTAACCCTAACTCCAACTCTAACCGAATTCCAAAAATAATCCCTAACCCTAACTGTAACCCTAAACATAATAATAGAAATATAATACATATATGAATAACAATACAAATATAAGAATAATAATATTTTAGTAATTATAATACTATAATTATCAAATTATTAATAATAAAAGAGTAAGAATAATTTAATATAAAAATTATTAAATTGTACATATAAAAATAATTAGAATAATGTGTATATGTAATAATATTAAAATAATGATATTAATATATTTAAACTAATATTTTACTAATACTATTTATACAATGATTATTGCGTATTGTTTTCATTTTTCATAAATTTCAAAATACCATTATTAAATAAAAAATGTCTTGAAAATGATTATTATATCTTTAACTTTATATTATAAAAAATAATATTAAGATATATAAACTAGTTTACATAAACTGATAAATTAAAAATAACAAATAAGATAAGATTTAAAATTTTGTAAAAATCTATAGATAATATCATTAAATCATCCATTTTATTTGAATACGTTTCCTTAGCATTTTTTCTTTTCTTTTTATTTATTGAAATCATTATTGAAATCATGCAATAATAATAAAAACAATTACAAAAGGAAAAACAAACCAAAAGGTTGCTAAAATCAATCATAGACTATCAACAATACAATACAACCCATTATTTTCTTATTGTTCATTCATATAATAATTTGAACACCACATGGTATCTTTAAATTTTCAAGTGCAATAACAAATACGGGAACCAAACAAATATTGCCCATAGTACTCTTTAACATTCAGGAATGTAACTAAATTATTAAATGTAGTAAACCGATTACATGTCTGGATTATAGGTAGATAAGCTCACTTATGAGCAACTAAAACCATAATATCTCCACCATTGATTGTGTTGGAATATTATTTAATTCTGCAATCAGCAAAACTGTCAGCTCAGCCCTGACGTCAGATGAAGACCCCAAGTTGCAGCCAACGTATTCCCCCAGCATTCAATATGGTAGATAAATTTGAATTCAAAATTGTGCGCATGTTTTTGAGTTTGAAATTGTTGTTGCAGCCTGCCAGCATTAAATGAATTAGGTAGATTTGAATTTTGAATCAAGCGCTCATTCTCATGAGCTTGCTAATAGAAGACAAAAAGAATGTATTTGTTGGAGTTAGTTTTTAGAGTATGTAGATTTTTTGTATTGGAAGGTGACCCTACAGAAGCAGATGAAAAAGAGAATGTTCAATATAGATCAGTGACAGCAACACCACAGGGAATGTTTTAGCAGATGCAGCGCATTGTCAGCTGCAACTATAAGATTGTAGCAGTTTATGTATCTGAGGTGTGAGTGTAGCACCCAGTTATTGGACATTTGTCTAAATTAGTTTAGCTTTATTTTGTTCATGCAAATCAGAGAATATCCTTGTTTTTTGTATTTTAGAAAGAACAAAGAATATATGCAAAGTTTATTTCTATCTGTTTATCTTGCTATCACTGTGTGGCTTCTGTGTGTTTATTTTTGTTCTGTCAGTCCAGTAACAACAGCAAAGCTGTGTATCAGCACCTCTGCCGCCCCAACAGATTGAAGCATATGAATTGATAAGATTAAGGTGCTGGCGCAGCAGCATTTATTGGCGCTGGGGGAGTAGTAGCAGCGTCTTATTTATAACGGAAAGAATCTCCAGGAGAGTTAGGCAGAGGTATTGGTGCTGGTTCCCCTCTTTTCACAAGAGCTTCAACGCAGCCGGGTGGAAATTGCCAGCACAATAACTAGCATGAACACCAGCACGCCCGCATATTTCTTCGTTTCCATCTCTCAATGCAAAGGCATCACAGGCAAAGCATATCATTAAAAGAGAAAGTATCCGTGCTTTATAGTGCACTCATGTATTGCCTCGTCCTAAACTGTGAAGAACAAGTCGAGAGTCGTGTTTGATACGGTAAAAGCCCAAAGGAAGGCACTGCGTTGTAGGTAACGCGTGTTTACTTTGACTGAAGAGGTATTGACTCTACGATACAGAGAGAGGGGCTAGATGGGGCCAATTGTTGCGGTGGCGTCTTTATTAATATCTAATCCCAACTACCCCATGACCAAATAATCTTCTGTGAGATGTACCCAAGACATTCATGAAGACCAAACACTGCGTATTGGATTCAAATGTGAAGGTCTAGGTACAAGTCAAGCCGAAACAAAAAAGGGCCCCAATACAATGAACGAATGTGAACCACAACTCCAGGATTCAAATGTTAAAGGTCGGTGTTTGCTATCTTTTTGTTTAGTCCTGGGTTGTAATTTGCTGTCGGTGTGGTTTTGTATTATAGGCTTTTTTTCTTCTTCTTGTTGTTTTCAAATTTTCACAGTTCAAATTTCTTTTTGAACTGTTCATTATTTATTAATGTAATTCAATTTTGGTCAATAAAAAAAATATAAAAGAGCAGACTCCAGTTTGTAAAAATAGACTGTCGAATTAATCAGGGGTTGGGGTTTTTCGAGGAACACCTAGGTTTAAGCCTTGCTCCTCCTGTAATAAACCAGCAAAATTGTACTAATTTACTTGCTAATCTTATTTCTTATTTATCAAATTTAATTCCTCAAAATAGTAGTTTGAAGAAAAAGACTTAGGAAAAGAAAATAGAAAAATAAAATTGTCTTCTAATAGCCATCCTACAAAACTGATGCATCAGAGGTGTTTTGGGTTTTGTTCTTTGGTTTGAGAAAAGAATGGTTTTTGAGGTTTTTTGCTTTAATGAAAAAGGATGTTGTATTGATGGTTAAAACTAGGAGAGAGGATCTGAGAGTTGAGCACCCTAACTTCGCGCTTCTCAAAATTCTATGTGGAAATTTCAAAAAATCCCTTTTTTTAAAGTAGCTTGCTTGGCAATGCCTCTGCTTATAACTAAGATTTCAGGGCAACATCATCAAATATGATGCTACATCAACATGCTTTTGGTTGAGGTGTCCAAAAAGGTCCCAAAAAAAAGTGAGACCGATACTTGTGCACTAAATCATGTTTTATTGGTGTGCTGATTTGGAGTCACATGATTTGTTGCTTTTTAGATCTAAGGAATACATATTATTCAATTATTGATAGTTATCATCAACACTAACAGCTTTAAAGTCATAACTATTGGTTCAATATTGTTAAAAATATTGGGCATTAAATCAACAAATGCTATAACTATTAAAACATGCTCAACTACTGGATCCATTCCCCTAAAAACATTAAAAATCAAAGATGTCAAAATTAAAAAAATTTACTCTTTAGATTCCTTAAAGAATTGATAAATTTTAAAATAAATCATAAAAAAATGAATTCGTACATGAAATTTATGTTCAATATTTGAATAACAAAGAAGAACTCACTCATAACAAAATTTCCTAATTTCTAGTATGTGATATGAAGACTTGATCAATCTATTGCATCCAACTTAGAACAATTGTTTTAACACCTACAAAATGTCAAAAAATTGATTAGCACAACAAAAGTTATAATGGATTTTGTGCAAGGAGGCTTTTAGAAAAAATCAAATAAGGTGACTTAGGCTCTTAGACCATGTGACCTAGCTCGTTGTCATCAATGTGATCAAGGGTTGAGCATGGGATTGTAAAAAATAGAGGGGTTAAGCTTAACAAAAACCAGAGGTGATGCGACTATGCAACACAACATCTTCATTTGATTAAGGGAGTATTTTGATAGAATGTACTTGTGATTGTTAAAAAAATGATGAAGGAATTATTGTATTTATAAACTTTATTAAATAAAGAATTATTCAATGTAATTAATGGATAAATGCGAAGAACAAGTTTACATTTGATGACAATGAGTGACATCAGTGATGATAAGTTTTCAAAATTAGATATAGTTAACTAATAAGACAAAAATATAATTTTAATTTGAAATATAGATAATTAATTTTTGTTTAATTAATTGATAAAATAATTACACCAAAGGTTTTCCTTATATGAAGTGAACAACCTGCTTTTGAAAATCAATGGTTGAAAATTGTGGAGAAGGATGTAAGACGATTGAAATGATGTCAACCATCAAATTTTCTAAAATATTAAAAAATATGATATATTAATTATATTTTTTAGATAGTTATTAATATTTCAATTCTAATAAATTTAAAAAATAGTTTTACTTTTTTATTTAATTATTTACTAACTTTTTTTAGACTACATGAATTGGGTAGCCCCTCCTATAAATTGTAGTGTGCTTGGTAAACAGGGGGAGACTAGACTTCATGACCTCTTGCCTGTAATAGGATACTTTAGCCAATCAAGCTAGGCCCCCAACCCACCCTTAATCATTTAAATTAACTTAATAAATTCATTATTTGTTATTAATTTTTTGAAATTATTATGTTTATTAATATTTAGATTTTGATATATTTTGACTTTCCATTAAGTTTATTTTATTTTAGTTTTTAATTTATATTTTAGATTGAAATTTATTTTTATTATTTATATCTTTTTAAGAAATTACAAATAATAATTAAAAAGTAGTAGAATTAATTTAATTTATAATTACTTATCTTATTAAATCTTTAATTATTGTAGAATAATTCTATTTTAGATTTTTTTATAATTAATATAATAAATTGAATTTCAAACTTAAAATATAAATTAAAATTTATAGAGTGACAAAGAGAAGGTAACTTTGAATTAGTCGTTTCATGCCAACAATCCAAAGATAGCATGTCCTAGGGAGTTATGCTTAGGGTTGCATGTCATTTGATTAAGGATATGATAATTCACCTTTAAAACCTCTTCAATGTGCCCATTGCGCACTCAGGAGAAAAATAGATACAGAGAGAAAGAAAATGAAGAGAGAGAAATAGAGAAATGGAGAGGGATACAAAGAGATACAAAGAGATAAAAAGAGAGATAAAGATACAAAAATAGAAGTATAGATATAAAAGAATAAATATGGAGAGAGGAAGAGAGATAAAGAAAGAGAGAGAGGAAAAGAGAGAAGATGAGAGACATAGATAGATATAGTCACATAAAGAGAGATAGAGAGATAGATAGATGAAGAGAAATAGGAGACAAAAATATATAGAGAGGTTGAGAGATAAAGTGGAATATCAAAAAATAGTAAGGGGAGAAAGATAGGGAGAGGGAAATAAATAGAGAGAAGAAATGAAAGAAAGATAGATAGAGGAAGAGAGAAGGGAAGACATAGAGAAAAATAGGAGAGAGAGAGGAAGATGAAGATTGAGAGATAATAAAAAATATAAAGAGAGGGAGACAAAAAATATAAATATCTATCTCTCTTTCTGTTTCCATATCTCTATGATATCTCCCCTATGTACTTCTCCCTACCTCTCTATATATATCTCCCTCTCTCTACCTCTCTCTATATAACTTCCTATCTCTATATAATTTATATCCCTCCATCTATCCCTCTCTCATTCTCTCCCTCTCTCTTTGTATCCACCTCTTTCTATCTCTATTTCTCTCTCCTCTCCATCTCCATCTCCATCTCCATCTCTATCTCCTTACCTCTCCCTACATCTCTTTCTTTTCCGCTCTTATCTTTCTTACTATATATATCGAGCTCTATCTCTCCCTCTTTCTATCCATATCTCTTCCTCTCTCCCTCTCTCCCTATCACTCTTTCTTTATATATTTCTAAACTTCTCTATCCTCCCTTCTCCCTCTCTATCTATTTATATATATCTCTCTATCTCTCACCCTCTCTATCTCTCTCCCTCTCTATTATTTTTCTATATCACATAGACTTTATCTCTCACTCTTGCCCCCTCTATTTCTATACTTTCATCTCTCCCTCCTCTCTATTTATATCTCATTATCTCTCTCTCTCTCTCTCTCTCTCTCTCTCTCTCTCTCTCTCTCTCTCTCTCTCCCTCTCTTATGTACTCCATCTCTCCTACTCTCTCTCTCTCTCTATATATCCCTCTCTACCTCGCTCTATATATCACTTCCTATATCTTTATATTTCTCTCTCCATCTCCCCCTCTTTCATTGTCTCCCTCTTTCTATCTCTATCTCTCTCTCTCTCCCTCTTCCTCCCTCCTTTCATCTCTTCATTTATATTTATCTCTCTCTATCTTTATCTTTGTCTTTGTCTTTCTCTCTCCCTCTTTATCTTTCCCAAGTTATATGTATCTCTCTATCTCTCATTTATATCCCTATTTTCCCTCTTCCTCTCCCTATCACTTCCTCTTTCTATATCTCTCTAATTCTCTCTCCTATATCTATTTCTCTCCCTCGATCTACCTCGCTCTCTATCTATTTATACATATCTATCTCCCTCTCTATCTCTCTCCATATCTCTAGCTCTATCTCTATCTCTATCTCTCCATATTTAAATTCTTACATATCTTTCTCTATCTCTATCTCATTATTAATCCATATCTCTTTACCCTTATATCTTTCCCTCTCTCTACCCCTCTCTATATATCACTTCCTATCTCTATATTTATATTTCTATCTTCCCCTCTCATTCTCTCATTCCCTTCCCCTCTATCTATATTTATCTCTTCCATCTATATCGATCCCCTTGTCCTCTCTCTTTATCTCTCCCTCTCCTTCTCTCCATATCCCTCTCCTCCATCTCCATCTCTATCTCTAACTTCCTCTTTATCTCCATCTCCTCTCTCTCTCTCTCTCTCTCTCCTATATCTCTCCCTCTTTCTATCCACATATCTCCCTCTCTCTCCCTCTCTACCTTTCAAACATATCATTAGCCTATTGGTAATGGAGCCTTATTATCTTCCTGATTCAAATATTTTGTTTTAGTTGTGTCCCTATAAGTAGACGCATATTTGATTTGAAGCTATTAATTCTCCATTGAGACCTTTGTTGCACAAAAAAAATCATTTTTTAAATAGCCTACCAATTGACCTCACGTATACTACACAAATGTATGTAAACAGTAAGCCAAAAAATTCCCCAATTAACCATCCCCACTTCTTCGGTGTACCCATTACAAACCAAGGTGTGATTGCTAGTATATAACTAAATGAATAAATTGAAAATAAAAGATAGAAAACAATAATTATTCATATTTAATTAATGATGATAATAAATAATGTTAATATAATAATTAATTAATGAGATAAACAATTATATAAATAAATTTTATGATATTGCTATTAGGATTCAATCGTGTAGTTTTATAGTCAAACTCATTGACCCATGTTTCATGAGTAGTGGTTCACAAGAAACCATCTCTCATGATACCTAATGCATGTTCCACTTAACACTCATTGCATTTAGGTGATGCTCAAAGGTGAAGCATTGGGTTTGGGAGGTCACCCATCCCAGTAGTACTTCAGCTCAAGCATGCTTAACCACAAAGTTTTCCAAGGTTAAACTCGCTTATCTTACAAGCCCATTTGTAAAAACTTCAACAAATATTGTATCTTATAAACCATTCATTGCATTAATTTTAAAATTACACATCATAAAATAATCCAGAATTAATGTACTTAGAATTTGGTATCTATTACTATTGCACTGTCCGAGCGGCGTCACAAATCTTGAAAGAATGCTGGAAAAAATGGTCTCATTGACGCATGCGAGCTGGACTATTGAATATGGAAAAGTCGAGATGCAGACTATTCAAACCCCAAAGTTCTATGTAGCTTGCCAACACTAAGTGTGAGTTGCCATAAACTTTGGTATATGCTTCTAAATTTCCATCAACCTTTTCGTATTATTTGTCAGCATCTGCTAAGTTTTCTGCGAATGGATGGACAAAATAATTTTCCATCAAGCTTTTCGTATTATTTGTCAGCATCCGCGTCACAATTGTTGACAAAATAATTTTCACAGGAAGAGGGCTACTTATCCTCATTCCGAATGTCCTTGTGTTTCTTATCTCAGTTTTCTTCTTCAATAAATAAAAATTATAAGATATAAATATGAAATTATTATAGAGAAGTTTATAACTAGACACAAGTTGAGATTAGTGTGGTGAATATAATATTTAATACATAAAATTAAAAAATATATATAATAATATTATTATATAATAAAAATATAAAATAAAATTATTAATAATAATATATAAATAAAATCATTTTTTAAATGACCTATCAATTGATCTCATGTATTACACAAATGTAAACAAAAAAATAAATCAATTTTTTTTAGTGCTCCACGGGGACTTGCCCTGCCCTAGTACCCTCGTCCCCATTCTAGTAACATTTTGGGGACTCAAGGACTCCTCACAAACTTCCACCCGCTGTTGCATCTAACGACGAATCAAACTTGAGCTCCATTTTTTTGTACTAACTTGCCAGTTGCATCTAATGATTAGGAACAACCATATATTTTTTATGTTTTTGTCATTTTATAGTTGAAACTTGGAGCTTTTGGGCATTTTGTTATAACTCTTATTTAATATGTATGCACATTAACATTGAAAGTATTTGAATTTTGTTAATTTGTTTGTCGATTCTCATGTGAAATTTCAATTCAAGTCCATTGTTACGTATTAATCTTCTACAATGTCTATGATGAATGCTTTATCAATGTTATGATATGCATATTTGAAATTTCTGTAGATCTAAAAAAATTTCCCTATTTTTTAATAGTCGTCCCCTAAAAAATGACCCAAAAGTACCCTGTACCAGAAACACGTCCCACCGTACCTTATCGTCCTCGTCCCCGAAACTTGGGGGAGCATAGATTTTTTTCCAATTGACCTTCCACACCTCTTTGGACGTACCCATTGCACACCAAGATGCCATTGCTAGAAATTAATTAATGAAATAACAATTAAATAAATTTTTTTAATATTACACATCATAAAATAATCCAGAATTAGGTATCTGTTACTATTGTACCGTCCAAGTGGGGTCATAAATCTAGAAGAATGCTGGAAAAAAAGGTGTCATTGATGCACGCGAGGACTATTGAATATGGAAAAGTCGAGATCCGAACCATTCAAACCCAAAAGTTCTATGTAGCTTGCCAACACTAAGTGTGAGTTGCTATAAACTTGGTATATGCTTCTAAATTTCCATCAAGGTTTTTGTATTATTTGTCAGCGCCCGCTTCACAATTGTTCTGCGAACGGATGGACAAAAGATTTTTCACAGGAAGCGGTCTACTTACCTTCATTATGAATGTTCTCATGTTTCTTATCTCAGTTTCTACTCAGCCAGGTAGTACAAAGGGAGAAATTTTATTTTAACATCTCTTCATTCTTTCACTCCTCTGATTAATTATCATTTGTTGTAAAGCAGGATTCTTGAGCATCGATTGTGGTGGGGGAAATAATTACACCCACTCTCTGACGAATGTGACATGGAGTTTGGATGGTGATTACATAGATGTTGGGGAGGTGGCGAATGTTAGGAACTCAAGTATACCATATCACTTGCAGTCTTTGCGCTACTTTCCAAAGCCTCTAAACAAATCTTGCTATAGCTTGCCTTTAGACATTAATGCCACTTACCTCTTACACCTATGGTTTCCTTTTGGTAGTTATAATGGAATCCAAACGCTTCCCAGCTTTAATTTTTCTCTGGAGACAAAAGGCCTGCTTATTGAGAAGACCCAAACCATCCGATTTGCCGAAATCTCACAATTTACTGGAGAAAGGATCTTCACCAGTTCTAGCGACGTTCTGTATGTTTGCTTGATTCGAACTTCTGACTATTGAGAATCGTGTCTCAACCTTGCAAGCTTTTTCTGGAAAATTCTAGAATTTGTTTGTAGTAGTTCTCCACATGTTTATGTGTTGGAAAAAGGTGTATGAGTTGTTAAAAATGTGCCTTATCCCTATTAGAATATAGGAGGGTTGTTTTTAGAGTATAAACAACTCATTGTATGAATTTAATGGGGGTTTAAACTAGAGGACAAAATTATGGACGAAAATGCTATTTTAACTTGGTTGTGGGTAACATGTGGCATGGTTGTTTTTCCCATGGTTTTGTAAAACCACAAATGGTTTCCAAGTTGTAAATCACTATAAAAGGAGGGCTTGGGGAGGTGTTTATAGCATTGAGTTCAGTTTGCAAGACTGAGTGCTAGAAGGAGTCTCTCCGAGTCTGAGTTTGAGTTGTGGTGATGCGCTCCTATAAGAACTTGCATTGCAAGTGTATTGTAATCTTTTTGATTTGATAATACATTGTACGAGTTTTGGAGGGTGGGGTTTTTCTCCCGGAAGGGTTTCCCCACGGTAATTATTGTGTTATGTGTTTATTGTGATATTTCATTTAAGCATGTTTATTTGTCCATTGAAATCTCTGTAATAGTTAGTTGAATTTGCATAATCGTCATCTCAAGATTAGCGTAGGAAGCGATTCCATGCACCTTTGCTTCCTTACAAGTGGTATCAGAGCCTGGCCAGTTTTGGTTCTATTTGTTGGGTACAGGGTTTTTTGAGCTAATCAGGGTTTGAGTGGGAGCTTGTGCAGAGGTTTTCATTTATGTATTGTAGGATTGCAAAGATGGCAAGTATATCGGGGAGGATTGATGTAGAAATTTTTTTTGGCACAAACTTTGAGATGTGGAAGCTGAAGATGGAAGATCTGCTAATTGACCAAGATCTATGGGATGCGGTGGATGAGAATACGCTGAGGCCTGCAGATCCAACTTTAGCTGTACAATATGATGTGACTGATAGAAAAGCTAAAAGTCTCATCAGATTGTGTCTTGCAGATTCAATTCTGATTAATGTCCATGAAGAATCTACTACAAAGAAGCTTTGGAAGAAGATAAGTGAGATCTACCAAGCAAAATCACTTGTGAATAAGATTTTCTTGAGGAAGAAGTTGTATTCCTTGAGAATGGAAGAAGGTGGACAAATTTTTGAGCATCTTGAAACATTCAATATGTCGGTGACTCAGTTGACCTCAGTTGGGGTTAAGATGGATGAAGAAGAAAGGTACCAAACTTTGCTGTGTTCATTACTAGACTCATGGGACAGCCTTGTCATGGCCATAGGGAGCACTTCAGTTGTCTTGAAGATGGAGGACGTTGTTGGTTCTCTACTTTCTGAGGAGATGAGAAGGAAGGTCTCTCTGAATGCCAAAGAGGCTTTGAGTGTTCAAGGAAGACCAAAAGAAAGAGGCAAGAATGAAAAGCAACATAGCCATTGTAAGTCCAAGAATAAGGGGAGATCAAAATCTCCTGGTAAGTCCAAGGCAATCTGTTGGAATTGTGGCAAACTTGGACACTTCCGAAAGGACTGTAAAGAGGAGAAGAAGAAGAAGAAGAAGAAGCAAGATTCTGATTCTGAGTCCGAGAAGGAAGATGGAGATGCTTTCATCATAGCCTTGGCCACTCATGCAGGTGACAATGCATGGTTGATAGACTTAGGTGCATCTTTCCACATGACTCCTAATAGAAACTAGTTTAGTAAGTATGAAAATTTTGATGGTGGTAAAGTGTATTTGGGCGATAACTCTGTTCTTGATATTGTTGGTCGTGGAACTATTCGTGTGAAATTTTCTGATGGTAGAATTAGAAGATTTGATGGTGTCTTGCATATCCTGGGACTAGCAAGAAATTTGTTATCTGTTAGCAAACTAATAGATGCGGGTGTGTTTGTACAGTTTTTTGAAGCAGGTGTGAAAATGGTGAGAGGTGCTATGGTAATAGCAAGAGGAAGCAGATTGGGTACTTTGTACCAGCTCGATGCATGCACATTTGAGTGTAATAGTACTTTTGATAAGATTGTGAAAATGACTACTTTGTGGGAGAAGGAGAGGGTTTCTCTTTCAACAGATGGTCATGGTTTTTGGGTACCCAAAGGTGCTCTATCTACCGAATCAAAGTTGCCTGCAGAGAAGACCATGTTATGGCACCAAAGACTCGGCCACATAGGTGAGAAGGGTCTACAGACCTTGAAAAATAAAAACCTTGTTGATGGGTTGAATGACTGCAATCTTGAGTTCAATTTTTGTGAGCATTGTATCTATGGTAAACAAAATCGTATTCAGTTTTACTCGAGTTCTCATAAGTCTTCATGTATTTTGGATCTTATCCATTTAGATGTATTTGGTCCAATTGATGTTTTTTCTATTGGTAGATCAGTTTATTATGTTTCTTTCATTGATGATTTTAGTAGAAGAACATGGGTTTATTTTCTTAGGAGTAAAGTTGAAGTTTTCAGTCATTTCAAAAAGTTTAAATCAATGGTTGAGTTGCAGACTGGAAAGAAGATAAAGTGTTCGAGAATTGATAGTGGTGGTGAATATTGCTCTAATGATTTTGACACATTTTGTAAAGATTGTGGTATTAAAAGAGAGAAGATGACTCTGTATTCTCCACAACAGAATGGAGTTGCAGAAAGAATGAACAAAACCTTGATGGAGAAGGCTAGGAGTATGCTGAGTGGAGCTAGACTGGAACAAAAGTTCTAGGCTGAAGCTGTTGCCACTGCCTACTACCTGATAAACAGGTCTCCCACACCAGCTCTTGTTGATAAGACACCAATGGAAGCGTAGTTGGGCCACAAGCCTTCACTTAGACATCTGAGAGTGTTTGGTTGTGAGGCATATGCTCATGTGCCAAAGGAGAAGCAGACAAAATTGGATAGCAAAGCTGTCAAATGTATCTTCATTGGATATAGTTATGGTGTGAAAGGATACAAGCTTTGGGATCCTGTTGCACAAAAGGTATTTTATTCCAAAAGTGTTATTTTAGAGAAACTAAGCCTTCTTCTATTATAGTGCAGCCAGAACAGATGGAAGAGAAGAAAGATGTGATTCAACTGCCTGCTACACTTGAGAAAGTTGAATCAAGGCCTTTAGAAAGACAAGATGTTGAGGAGAGCTTTACGAGTTCTGAATCATCAGAGGAAGAGGGAGAACCTAAACCTGAACCCGAACCAGATCTTTTTCGAAGGTCTAGTAGACAAAGGAAAGCACCAGAAAGGTATGGATATTCTCCTAATGATTGGAGGTGTATATTTGCTTTGAATGCTAATATTGATGAACCGAGATCTGTAGAAGAGGCTCTTGGTATGAATGATTCAGAGTCCTAGAAAATAGCCATGGAAGAAGAGATGGCAGCTCTTAAGAAGAATGACACATGGGACCTTGTACCATTTCCTGAAGGACGGAAGCCTGTTGGTTGTAAATGGGTGTTCAAAAGGAAGATGGGTTCATATGGAAGCATTGAGAAGTATAAAGCATGTTTGGTTGCAAAAGGTTACTCCTAGGTTACAGGAGTTGATTATGGTGAAATTTTTTCTTCTGTAGCAAAAATGACATCCATTCGATTTTTACTTTCTATTGCAGCTACTTATGATCTAGAGGTTGAGCAAATGGATGTGAAAACAACTTTCCTTCATGGAGATTTGGAGGAAGAAATTTATATGACATAGCCAGAGCACTTTGTGGTGAAAGGTAAAAGTCATTTGGTCTGTAAGTTGAAGAAATCCTTGTATGGTTTAAAACAAAGTCCTAGGATGTGGTACCAGAAGTTTGATATATATGTTTTGAGTTTGGGATTTGTGCGATCTAAATCTAATCACTGTATATATTACAAGTCTGATGGTGATTATTTCCTGGTTATTGCCTTGTATGTTGATGACATGTTATTTATTGGCAAAGGAAAAGGTTTGATTGCAGAATTAAAATCTCAGCTCTCAGCAAAGTTTGAAATGAAAGATCTTGGTACAACAAGGCATATTCTGAGAATGGAGATTATAAGAGATAGGAAAAATAGAAAGCTTTGGCTAGGCCAGAGTAAGTATGTTGGTACTATTATGAGAAGATTCAATATGTAGGATTCCAGACCATTGAGTGTTTCTGTTACTATGGGAACAAAGCTTTCTAGCTCACAGTGTCCTACATCCCCATTGGAGATGGAAGAGATGAGTCGAGTACCATATCAGAGTGCTGTTGGAAGTTTGATGTATGCTATGGTCTGTACAAGACCAGACATTGCCCAAGTAGTGGGAGTACTTTCCCTTTACATGTCTAATCCAGGAAGAGCACATTGGGATGCAGTAAAAAGAGTTTTTAGATACTTGTGGGGTACCTCATAGTACTCTATATGTTTCCATGGAACAGAAAACGAGCATTCCTTAGATATTCAAGGCTACGTGGATTTAGACTGGGCCAGTGATGTTGATAGAAGAAGATCCACCAGTGCATATGTGTTTACATTATTCGGTGGTGCAATCAGTTGGATGAGCAAGCAACAAACTGTGGTCGCTTTGTCCACTATAGAGGCAGAGTATATGACAGCTACTCATGCCTGCAAGGAAGCCATCTGGCTAAAGAGATTGTGTTCAGATATAGAGTTCAAACAGGGTGTAGTGACAATTTATAGTGACAGTCAGAGTGCAATCTGCCTAGCAAAGAACCTGACATTTCATGTGAGGACCAAGCACATTGATGTACAATATCATTTTGTGAGAGATATGGTCGAGGATGGCAAGGTGAAACTGGAGAAGGTGGAGAATTTGGTGAATGTTGCTGATGCATTAACTAAGCCCGTGAGCACAAAGAAATTCAAATGGTGTTCAGAGTCGATGGGGTTTTTGGCCCCTAGCAATTAAGTCCATGACACTTTGGATCCCCTGACTCTTGCAAGGTGTTCGACAAGTGGGAGAATGTTGAGAATCATGTCTCAACCTTGCAAGCTTTTTCTGAAAAATTCTAGAATTTGTTTGTGGTAGTTCTCCACATGTTTATGTGTTGGAAAAAGGTGTATGAGTTGTTAAAAATGTGCCTTATCCCTATTAGAATATAGGAGGGTTGTTTTTAGAGTATAATCAACTCATTGTATGAATTTAATGGGGGTCTAAACTAGAGGACAAAATTATGGACGAAAATGTTATTTTAACTTGGTTGTGGGTAACATGTGGCATGGTTGTTTTGCCCATGGTTTTGTAAAACCACAAATGGTTTCCAGGTTGTAAATCACTATAAAAGGAGGGCTTGGGGAGGTGTTTATATCATTGAGTTTAGTTTGCAAGACTGATTGCTAGAAGGAGTCTCTCCGAGTCTGAGTTTGAGTTGTGGTGATGCGCTCCTATAAGAACTTGCATTGCAAGTGTATTGTAATCTTTTTGATTTGATATACATTTTGCGAGTTTTGGAGGGTGGGGTTTTTCTCCCGGAAGGGTTTCCCCATGGTAATTACCGTGTTATGTGTTTATTGTGATATTTCATTTATGCATGTTTATTTGTCCATTGAAATCACTGTAATAGTTAGTTGAATTTGCATAATCGTCCTCTCAAGATTAGCGTAGGAAGCGATTCCGCGCACCTTTGCTTCCTTACACCGATAGTAGCGATCCTTTCATGTCTGCAATTGAGTTGAGGAGTCTTTCAGGAAGCCTCTATGAGGCCCAGGTTAAGCCTGGAATAATGTTGAGTTCAATATTAAGATATGATCTGGGTGTTGAATACTCCGACCTCATCAGTTATTTATCTTTTTAAGCAAGCTTATTAGATTACCAATCTTTCTAAGAACATGGATCTTCTCGTATTCACCATCTAGTATTTATAAAAATTATGTCTTCACTTTTGCATATACAAAATGATGAAAGATGAAATGTTATTCTTTTTAAAAATATATAGTTATTAATTGATTAAATTCGGATAAAATAAGAATAGAAAATTGCTAATTCATAAGATAAGTCATCAAATTTAACTTTTTATATTGTCAAAATAAAAAATCTTGGACAATTGAAGTAAAAATCTATCACATTTTGAGATTCAAATTGCTCAATCCTGATCAGGTACCCTCAAGACCGATTCGATCGCTTTTGGCTTTCAGACAGGATGTTTGTTCTATACAACACCAGTTTTATTCGAAAGGCACATTCGAACAGAATGGTTTTGAATAAGAACAATATCACCAGCTTTCCTCCTACTGTTGTAATGCAGACAGCTCTAACTGCCAAAACGGCCACAAATCGGCTCCGCATGATGCTTCCGAACCATACCACCAGAACTTTAGTTGTACTGTATTTTGCAGAAGTCGAGGCCCTCAATGGTTCAGAGGCAAGGAATTTCATTGTCAAGGTAAATGAACAACTGGTTTACTATATTGACTACGCTTTACAAGATCATTCGATTGAGCTGCCATTCACATACACCAACACACCGGGAACTAAAGTAGTAATAATTTTTGAGCCCGTAGACCCACCACCAAAGTTTAGCCGTGGTCCTCTAATTAACCCTCTTGAGTATTATAGAATATTGGAGAGCAAGCCAGAACCTCATGCAGGAGATGGTAATATTTTAATATATTCATTTTTCTGATTCAATTCGCAACCGTGATTTCCTCTAACGGAGCCGTGAATGTTGTTAAGCTGCAGTTAGTGCGCTTTTATCAATTAAAAGAGCATATGGTATCAAAGGCTGGATATCGGATCCTTGCTTTGGTATTGAATGGACTGGAATCAGATGCAGTAAAGGCCTTCCCGTGAGAATATTGAATATGTAAGTGGACTTAACGCAGGGACTAGTCTTTTTATGGTTCATCAAGTTTTGAGTAGATGAACTCCCACCATAGATTATGTAATTGATAATCATGAGTTGTCAATTAGCGATTTGTCGGAGAGGAATCTGTCTGGAACTGTGCCACAACGGATCAGCCAGATGACTGAATTAAGAAGGATGTGAGAGCTCCTAATTTGAAGTTATTGATTAAATTTCGTTTCGAAACATTTTTCCAATGATTTTGCTGACTCGTGTGTTTAACAGTTCTCTTCATAAGAACAACTTATCAGGAACATTGCCAGACTTGTGTAGCTTGACCAAATTGCAGATAATGTGAGCCGAATTCTGTCACGGATGACTTTCAGTAGTTTCATAATATTTGAGCTCTTATCTACGGTTTGTAATTCGTCTTTTCCGGCCAATTTGACAGTTTGATTGCAATTTTCAGACGTCTAGAAAACAACTACTTGACAGGCATCATCCCAGACTGTTTGTCACAATTGAGTAACTTAGAACAACTGTAAGTTCCATTTCCTTGCACAAGTTTGTTAGTTGGTTTACTCTTAGTGAGATTGAGTGAATTCTTGTATTTGAGCCGTCTAATCTTTTCTACCTCTCCCAGAAATTTAGATAACAATAACTTCAGAGGAGTTATTCCGGAAGGGCTTTTGAAGAATCGTCTATTGAACCTCAGGTAATTCTAATACAAAGCAAATCAGACTCGTCAATTTCACAATACATGGGGAAAATCCAAAGAGTTTTAGTATTTATAATACTGTTTTAACATTCTTCTGCAGTTATTCCGGGAATCCCCATCTCTGTAAGAGTAAAGATAAGTGCCATTCTAAGGGTAATAAAGTCGGGACTGTTGTTAAATCAACTATTGGCGTTGTAGTCGCCGCCTTAGTAGTAATGATATTGTTTAGTATATGGCGTAGAAGACATAACTCAAAGAAACTAAAACAAATGGAGAGTTTAAAGGCTGATCAAAGTAAGGAGTTCTATTTGGCTTTCTCTAACCAATAGTATATCTCTATATATATATTTTGTAAATCTGTATGTTCACTGATTTGAAATATATATTCTTTGTGTGCAAGTTTTTGGATTCAACTGGGTATGTTTTCTAATCCAGAAACATATACAGTTGAATCTACGAATTTGTACACAACTTTCTGACCTGTGGAAAACTCATACCAACTATATATTCTTTGTATGGTAATTGAAGATGACGCTGTAACTGCACCCAACCCTGCAAAGTCTCGTTCATTTAGTCTAGAGGAGATGATGAGAGCTACACAGAATTTGAGCCAAAAAATTGGGGAAGGGGGTTTTGGAAGCGTCTACTTTGGTAAATTGGAGGATGGTACAGATGTGGCTGTAAAGCTTCTCTCGTCCTCATCAAAACAAGGAGCAACAGAGTTCTTGAATGAGGTAATGCCAAAGTCTGTTATCTTTTTCAAATTTGTTTCCTAGATTTTAAGTTAGTGAAATTAATGGCTAAAAGTAAAGAGTCGACATGCTATGCTTTATGTGGTCGACGTGCTTAACTTTGTTTGATAAGCAGATCGATCTGCTGTCTCGATTGAATCACAAGAACTTGGTATCCTTGCTTGGTTACTGCAATGACTTCAAACAACTTATGCTTGTTTATGCACACCTGCCCTGCGGATCACTTAAAGACCACCTCTACGGTGAGTTAGTAGATACACATTTTTTATGATATAAAGAAAATGGAGTGCAAGCCGCTTGACCAACTGATGATTATATTTTCCAGTAGTTAAAAGGAGCCTCATATTAAGGGCTTTTCCCACACAGATGGTTTTTTAAAATAGATTAAGCCCTTAACTGGTCTAACTCATCCACTCGTAGTCATCTTTATTCTGCAGGTTCCTTGGCCGACTCTTCTACATTGGATTGGAAAACTAGGCTTCGAGTAGCTTTAGATGCAGCTGAAGGTATTGTAAAGGGGTAATGTAAATCAGTTACTCCAGAGAGTTTGGAATGAATGAGCACTGTTAAACAAAATTTCATAAAGCCAATATATGGATTTCGATTTGAATTTTGCATTGACGTTTTCTACATCGTTTAGCGGAGACAACAAAATCTTATATAAAAGTTTCATTTGTTCAAATTATTGAAGGACTTGAATACCTGCATGTAAGATGCACACCAAAAATCATTCACAGAGATGTGAAGAGCTCAAATATCCTACTGGACTCCACTCTGCGAGCAAAATTGGCAGATTTTGGGCTTTCAAGAATCATTGGGGATGAAAGTGCGTCTCACGTGACTACCACCATAAAAGGAACAGTCGGATACTTAGACCCAGAGTCAGTGTTTTACTCCCTAATACTTTTACAGTTTTAATTTATATTGTGGTTACTACGTAGATTTACCCAGCAGTTACAATGTTAAGTAGGAGGTATTTTCTACAGCATGTCAAATTGTGATATTGTTATTAGGAAAAACTCTATGGTTAAGCACGTTTGAGCTGGAGTAGTGCTGAGATGGGTGACCTCCTGAGAAGGTCCAATGCTTCACCTCTGTGAACATCACTTAGATGCAATGAGTGCTAAGTGGACCATTCATTATCATGAGATATAGATTCATATGAACCACTATTCATGAAACATGAATCAATGAGTTTGACTCGTAAAATTACACAGTTGAATCCTGATAGCAATATCACAGTTACAATGCTGTTTATAAACATACAATTCATTGGAAAATATTTTTATAGCTTCGGAATGGTTTTGATGGAGATTCTGTCACTTGTTTTCTTTTAAAATTTGTCTCCCAAACTGCCTATTTTCTTTGAGTTTGAGATTTCTACAAAATTCCTGAAGTATAATCCTCTGAAACTCATCATTGTTTTCCTCAATAAAAAGGTATTTCCATACGAGCAAGTTAACGGAGAGTAGTGACGTGTACAGCTTTGGTGTGGTATTATTGGAACTTATATGCGGCAGAAAATCGATAGACGTGGAACGATCTGAAGAAGAACTCAGCCTTGTCAAATGGGTTAGGTTTTATATACTTTTTCTGGTTTAATTGCCTGCAACTTTTACACATTGATAGAATTTTTCTAATCAACCGTGCAATCATTTTAATCTAACAGGTCATGCTTTATGTGGAGGCGAATGAAGAATCTGCCCCTCAATTGACAGACATCCTAGATAAAAGGCTGCGTCTATCCGAAAATGATTTGAAATCCTTCTATGATGTATTGTTTCTGTCAATAAAATGCGTTCAGAGTGAGGCACGCAAAAGACCAACAGTAAGTGACGTTGTAACACAGATAAGGGATGCCCTGATTTCAATCAAACCCGAAGACACCATTAAAAAATCTGCGGAGTCTTTCACTTCTGCAGAGCACAGTAGCAGTCTAATTTATGTTGGTAGGTGACAATAATAGGGTATGGCTAAGATATGTGGTTGTAGCTACTTCCTACAATCGGCACATTGATAGGGACTAGATAGGAACAGGGACAAATAATTAGCTTGCCAATGGTAAGACTTCAGAAAACATAAAAGAATTGTAATTTAGTTTCGGTGATTTTGATAGTCAAGTTGTCCTGTCTAGTCACTCACATGCAGCTATGACTTCATGATGCTGTTGGGAAATGTAATTTCTCCTTCAAATAAGATGTAAAAATATTAATTAAATTAGAAGTTTCTAGAGGTTCCAACTGGACTAGAGATTAGGAATAAAGTAAAATTTGGTAAAGTTCTAGAAGTTATATTTTAGATGTTTGTAGAAACATGTCGGCTATTTCTAGATGTTTCTTAAGCCCTCTATAATAGAGGCACCATGTAATGTTTTTGGATGAAGCAATTCAATACAAGTATTGGAACAACAGCTCATGTTTTATTTGTGTGTGTGTTTATTCATGAATTGCTGAATTTATATTTGCTTGTTAGTGTTGATCTGTGTCCATCCACCCCTATTAGAGTGGTATCAGAGCCAGGTTAAAAGAAAACAAGATTGTTGCAGATCGTAGCTTTTTGGAGAAGAGACAAAGCCACAGCTGTAAGTGAAGATCGTTGTTTTTAAAGCAGAGACAGATTTATAGATTGATGAAGCCACAGCCACAGCTATAAAACAAGAAATCAGAAGTCATTAATATCGCAGAAAGAGAGATTGCAAGCCGCAGCTGGAGCTGAGATCTACCACCTCAAAGGGAAAGGCCGAGATTATTAGGGAGGAAGCCGCATAAAACAAATGAAGGCAAGTTTGTGGTGAGAAAGCTACAGCCAAAGATCAGAAGCTAATAACTGTTGTTGCCAAAGAAAAGAGGTCAAAGGGTTGCTGATTTGCAGTGTTTTTGTTTGAAATGAAAGAGGTATGCTTGCTGTTGTAAAGAAAGCCATTAGTTGCTAAAGATTGGTATGAGCATTGGCTTGAGAATTTATGAAAGACTTTTTTCATTACAAAAAGGATTGTCATAGTAAATCTGTGTTGCCCTAGTTAGGGTTTGGTACATTTTTGTTGAAATTTTCAGATTACATAAGTTATGTTTACAGAAAAAGAATTGTGAGATAACATGTATCAAAAATTTGTTGGAAGTGATGATTTGTGAAGTTTGAAGAAATATTGCAACAAGGGTTTCAAAAGGTTATAGCGAGTTGAAGGAAATTGTGGAAGAGTGAAGGCAGGCGAAGATTGTAAAATTGAGGTAAGTTTATTTGTTTGATTCAATGGGAAAAGTTGATAGAGTAAAGAAAGAGAAAACAAAAGATTTAGAAGAAGAATTAATAAAGGTGAAGAAATAAAATACAAGTTTAAAATGTGAAAAGGTTTTTTTAGAAAAAGAATTGGAAAAATTAAGGAAAGAAATGGAAGCAGAAAAATGTAGCCTTTTAAATGTAATTAGTGATTCTAAAGAGGCAATCGAAGAGCTAGAGGATAGGTTAAAGTTTGTGGAACAAATACATAATTTGCAGGTGAATAAATCATCCAAACTTAAAGAGAAGAATAATGAGCTTGAAGAAAAGCTAAAATTGTTTGAGGAGATCAAGGAAAAGAATGAGGAATTGGAACAAAAAATGAAATTGGTTGATGATTTAGAAGAAAAGGCGAAGAAATTAGAAGAAGAGATTAGTTTATACAAAAATGAAATATCAAGATTGAATGAAGAGAATGAATGTTTGAAGGCAAGGAAATCCATATGTGATGTTTCTTGTGGTACAGATGATTTGAATTCGTGCATTGATAAATGTGTTTTTGCTGAAGAAATTTGTGATAAAAATTGTCAAAAAGATAATGTTGTTAGATGTAAAGGAAATGAAAAAAATGTTGGTTTAAAGATCATGGAAAGAATGGGATACAAAGGACAAGGACTAGGAAGGCATGATCAAGGGATGAGAGATCCAATTAAGCCAATAATGAGGCCAAAGCATGAAGGTCTTGGATATGTGACAGGTAAAGGAAATAATACAGGTATAACTAAATTTGTTAAAGAAATGGAATGTGTGCAATGTTGTCATTGTAACAGGAAAGGACATATGAAGGATAGATGTTGGGACTTACATCCTTGCAGTATTTGTGGTTTGAAGAGTCATTCTGAAAAGACATATTGGAACAGGCAGTGCAAGAAGGATTCTATGGAAGATTGTATAAAAATGGATTGTGGATGGGTTTACAGATCGAGTTGGTAGAAAATTACAGGTATGATCAAGAACTTGTTTAAGTATAAAAGTTCGCAAGTGAAAGTTGATGCCAATCAAGCAAGGTTTTCAAAAGGCATATTTGATAATAAGTTTGAAGATGATAGCAATCATGGAAAGGAAAGACATGAAAGAAGGTGGAAAGTTATAGATAGTGAGTTTGCAGAGAAGAAGACTTCTAGTTTGAAGTTATGAAAATTTGAAGTTTGAATGATTGCCGCAGCAGTGGGATGAGAGTTGAAAAGAGTTGAGGAAAGAGATCTGCAGATCGTAGAGATGGTTTGAAGTTTGAAGACTTGGACAAAGACAAAGGCATTGCCAAGTTTGAAGATATCAAGCAAAGAAAAGGATTTGCAAAGTCAGCAGTCAAGAGCAAGGAACTTTATGTAGCAGCATTTGAGGTCGAAATTAGGGGGGAGTGTTGGGAAATGTAATTTCTCCCTCAAATAAGATGTAAAAATATTAATTAAATTAGAAGTTTCTAGAGGTTCCAGCTGGACTAGAGATTAGGAATAAAGTAAACTTTGGTAAAGTTCTAGAAGTTATATTTTAGATGTTTGTAGAAACATGTCGGCTATTTCTAGATGTTTCTTAAGCCCTCTATAATAGAGGCACCATGTAATGTTTTTGGATGAAGCAATTCAATACAAGTATTGGAACAATAGCTCGTGTTTTATTTGTGTGTGTGCTTATTCATGAATTGCTGAATTTATATTTGCTTATTAGTGTTGATCTGTGTCCATCCACCCCTATTAGATGCGGACAAAAAAGTATGGTGTGATCCATTAGAATATAGAAAATTGTTATCTATACTAAATTTTTGTTATAGTTTTGATTAGAGAAGGTGGGAAGAGGTCCCACAACCATAGTTTTGTTATAGTTGTAATATTTACAAAAATAAACAATAAATATAACAATGTCATGGTGATTATTTTATATTTACATGAAATTTTAATTACTTTGTCTTATTTATAAGAGAATAGTTTAATATATTTATATATTAAAATGATTTAATTTTACATATATTTTAGGTAAACAACCAATATTCAAAAAATAATATAGAGTTTTGATCTTGTAATCTTAATCTTAGAGTGTAATGACTTGACGAATCAATATGTGTATGTATGATTGAAGTGTTTTAGCTATTAGTTAGTTTTATGTTGATTCAAGTTGAAATTACAACATACCAACTATTTAAGCTCCCTATGCATCTATTCCCACCACCTAATTTACATAGTCACACATTTTGATATATTCACCTACAACAAAAACACCTATCACATTTGAAGAGAAAAAACCATTGACATACTGAGGTAAAATTGAGAAGAGATGATCTAAAAAGTAACCGATTGTGCAATAAATTAATTAAAATGAATAATTACAATGAATGAGAATCTTTATAAAAGGAAAAAAACAAACCCTAGATGAGGGTTTGATTAGCTTGAGACATGTTTCGTCATCTCATGCAACAAGACAAATTAACCTATAAATAACCCAATCTAATAATAAAAAATAACTCCTAAGTTTAGTTTAAGTAACTAAAGTAATAAGGGACCTAATAATTAATTAATTATCAAGTGATGCTTTGATTAATCCAACAAGTTATCCATTTAATTTAATTGTTTACTTGTCTTGAGTGATTTCTATGGACATGGGGTTAACCTAGAACTAAACATTTGACCCTTGACTTCAAAATTTAAATTCAATTATTAGCTAGCTTCTGCTACGGCCTTTTCCACTTAGTGTTAACCAAATACATATTTGCATAGTTTAATACCACATCCTTGTATTTAAAGGAATTTAATTATATTTTCTTTGACCATGGGATAACATTCAACATTATCCACATTTACAAAAGAAGCAAGATAGCATCATTTTGATCAAAATACATAGAAAAACATAGTTTTGCATCACAATAATCTACTAAAGCATTTGCATGGTAAATTCTTGTTGACCTCAATCATTCACACAAGTTTTCTAGTGGTTGAGGTCTAGGAGAACATATGCCATCATGACATACATATTCCATCACGACATATTGACAACCGTTTAAAAAAATTTCTATATATTATGATTCTTTATAGTAGAGAAGAAAAGTAGAGTAGATGCAAGAACACTACATATCACATGTGTACATTTAACACTATAAGAGCTGTAGGGAAAATGATCAATCTATGGATATGAAGGTGAAACCAATGTTGAATGAACAAGACAATTGAGCGGGAGGGGGGTGAATCAGTTGTATCCAATTAAAGCATCAAAAACCCTCAATAGTAATTAGATCCACAAACATTCATTAAACCCTTATTCTATTATAATGATTAATTTCATGAAATGAAGATAATAGAAATTGAAACAACAACACCATACACAAGAGAACACTAGATTAATGTGGAAAACCCATTGAGGGAAAAACGACAATGAGGATTAGCTCACAGTATAAGTAATTGCAAAATTGGTACAAGGGATCACTGCCAAAATAGGACACGCTATCCAATATGGCTCGAACCATTCTCATTGCCTAGAATATGAAAAGAAGATAGAAGAGAAATGTTACATAGAGAACACTATCTCAATGTAACAAGGAATCCACCACAATTACTCCAACACTCTTGCAACCTTGTTTGAAAGATTGAGTACACCTTCAACTCATTGCCTTTAGAAGTCCAACACTTCAAGTTCATACTACTCTGCTCAAATTTAGATCTACACTACTAAAATTCACACCACATTCATCACTCACATCTATCTTAAGATCTTCCAACAATACCACTCTCATTTATATCATCCTCAACCTTGAAAACCTTATCCAAGGTCGGCAACACATCCTTTATTTTTACAATTTTAAATTAGGTCGGAAACCAAACATTCCCATGGTGGATGAATGAAGGTGACCCATATAAATCCTTAGTTAAGACCAACCCACAACATCCAATTAATCTCATGTGCATATTGACACATGAAACACACATTGTACTACACCAAATCAAGAGAAAACTTGAATTCTGAAAGATATAATCAACATAAGTAACTTCCTAGATCTGCATAACCAGAAACTAAACTGTGGATAAATGTGGAGAAAATACATTTCTTCTAGACCACAACAAACACACTAAAAACCTAGTTCACAGATTGGTGAACATATCTCACTTTGCACAATGATCCAAAAACCCAAACTCTTGATATAGAAACTATTGAAAACCCCAAACAAAATATCCGATTTGCACATGCACAACATCAACACAGAAGAAATGTGGAGCACATTTCAGAGCATGTTTTGAATACTTACACAACATTATTTTCTCTATTTATCATTTTTTCTCAAAAGAACTTGGAAACCAAGTACCAGAGAGACCATCTTAGCACATTAATTTATAATGACACATCTCTAGAAACTGTAACATAAAGATAAATCCATGTACTCACAACACTTCCTCAATACGAAGTTAACATCAATGACAACACCAACTTGTTGATGTCAATGACATCACCTTCATACTTTCAAAAATATCCCCCTCTGTCATTGATGACAACACATAAAATCCATCAAAGACACAAAAAATCTGAACATACTCTCTTATTATTTTCTTTTACTTTCTCTCCCCTTGTGTAGAAATTTTTTTCACACGATTCTTTCTCCCCCTTTGAAATTAATGGAAAAGGATAAAGTTTTTTGCATTGTTCTCGCCCTTTGACACTGAACCAAGATACTTGCAACTTCACATTATTTTCCTTTTATTGCTCTGAATACTCCCCCTTAGGAGCAGACCCAATCAAATCACCAACTCTACATGATGACAACACATGAGACTACTTACTCCCCTTGTGAGGTAGCCACCAACATTAGTCTAGACAATAAATGAATCCATAGATCCACTGGATTGACGCATCTCCATATGCATCTAGTTTAAAGGAGGGGAAATAATCCCTAAATTCTCTTGAAGATACTCAAAAGTATCCTTAGGAAGAGCCATAGAGAATACATCAGAAATTTGATCCTTTGTGGGTACATATTCAAGCTTCACCTCATTCTCCATAACCTTCTCTCTCAAAAAGTGATACCTGATTGATATATACTTTATCCTTGAATGCATCATTGAATTATTTAAAATATTAATTGCACTTGTATTGTCACATAAGATAGAAATAAGCTCATCATACATTACATTGATATCCTTCAATGTCAATCTCATCCATAAACATTGTGTGCAACAAGATGCTACTACAATATACACAGCCTCTATAGTGGATAAATAAATTGAAACTTGTTTCTTACTTAACCATGACACCAATCTACATCCAAGAAAGAATGCACCACCAGTGGTACTTTTCCTTTCATCAATACAAATGGACCAATATGCATCTGTGTAAGCACTTAATGTGAAATAAATATCCTTAGGATACCACAAGATATAATCTAGAGTTCCTTTTAAATATCTGAATATCCTCTTTATTGCTGCAACATGTGTCTCTTTAGGATTTTCTTGAAATATAGCCACAAGACAAACTACATCCATGATATATGATCTAGTGGCAATTACATATAGCAATCCATCAATCATAGATCTATATATGCTCTAATCAACCTTAGGTGATTCATCATCCTTGCTCAGTTTGCAATCAATCATCATAGGACTACATACCAGTTTGGAGTCTTCCATTCCAAACTTCTTCAACATCTCTTTGACATACTTTGACTGTGAAATGAAAATGCCTTTATCTATTTGATTGATTTGTAGCCCAAGGAAGAAATTCATCTCCCCAAACATTGACATCTCAAACTCTTTTTGCATCTCTTTTACAAATTTATTAAATATTGCTTCATTGCCTCCAAAAATAATATCATCCACATACACAACTACTATCAGGATTTTATCTTCCTCAATTTTGAAGTAAAGATTAATGGTTGCAGTGCATTTATTGAATCCTTGTTGTATCAAATATCTATCCAATCTTGCATACCAAGCTATGGGAGCTTGCTTTAATCCATACAATACCTTTTTCAATTTGTAATCCATATCCAATTGATCTTGTAAGGAAGCTAATGTACCAGAAAAACTTCCTACACTAATCTTGAGAGGAGAATAATGCAAAAATTTACATATCTTTAACAGTTACAAAAATTTAAACAAAAATAAACACAAATATCATGCATACCATGACACAGTGATTTACGTGGGGAAAATCCTTTCAAGAGAAAAACCCCACACTCCAAAAGCCGCCCAATATATTATTCAACAATCAAAAAGATTAAAATATACTTGTAGAGCAAGCTTCTTATAGGAGTATCACCACTTAGAGATCAAGAGACAAAATGACCACTATTAAACTCTTAGAATACATCACTGTCTTCTCTCTACTACAATCGTAATACAACGCCCTCATAAAATAGAGTTACGTTCTAGGGAAATATAGGCCAACAAAATATCCACCATTAGATCTAAAACCTAATAATGAATGGTCTATATTTACAATATATCATTATTTAATGTATGTTGGCCATTTTGGAAGTTTCTTGAAAAAGTTAACATGCTCACATTTTTCTCCTTGCTAGCATTGTATACACCTATCGGTGTAACTAGGAAATATATAAATATATATACATCCTATCAACAAAAAATCATATATAATTGGAAGTTTGAGACACATTTTCCTAAAAAATCTCCCACTTGTCAAACACCTTGCAAGAGCAACGCGAGGGTGTAAACATCATCTCTTTAATTGCTAAGAGCCGAAAGGCCCATAGTCTTTGAACACCATCTAAACTTCTGTATGCTCATAGGCTTAGTTAAAGAATCAACAACATTCATCAAAGTCTCTACCTTAACCAACTTCACCTATCATCTTCGACCATATCTCTAACAAAATGATATTGTACATCAATGTGCTTGGTCCTGGCATGAAATGTCGAGTTCTTGGCTAGAGATGTCACACTCTAACTATCACAATAAATTATCACTATACCTTATTTTATTCCAATATCTGAACATAGTCTCTTAAGTCAAATGGCTTCTTGACAAGCATGAGTAGCTGTCATATAATCTGCTTTAGTAGTGGACAAAGAAACCACAACTTGTCGCTTACTCATCCAACTAATTGCACCACCAAATAAAGTAAACATATAAGCACTAGTGGATCTTTTTCTATCAACATCACCTGCCTAGTTTGAATCCACATAACCATGAATATCAAGGGAAATCTTGTCTTTAGTCATATTACTATGATAACACAAGGAATAATATGAGGTACCCTGCAAATATTTGAAGACTCTTTTAACTGTATCCCAAGGAACTCTATCGAGATTAGACATATATCTAGAAAGAACTCACATTGCTTGGGAAATGTCTAGTCTAATACAAACCATAACATACATCAAACTTCCAACAACACTCTAGTAAGGAACTCTGCTCATGTCTTCCATCTCTGATGGAGATGTTGGACAATCTAAAATAGATAACTTTGTTCCAACTAGAATAGGAACACATAATGGTCTACAATCCTATATATCAAACCTATGTAAAATTGAGTTGACATACTTACTTTGGCCAAGCCATAGCTTTCTGTTCACTCTATCTCTTTTAATTTCCATCCCAAGAATGTGTTTAGCTACACCAAGATCTTTCATTTCAAATTTAGCAGCAAGTTGAGATTTTAGTTATGAAATCATATCTTTCCCTCTACCAATAAATAACATATCATCAACATATAATGTAATAAATAGGAAATGAAAACCATCAGTTTTATAATAAACACAATGATTTGATTTAGAATGCTCAAATCCCAAACTCAACACATACATGTATCAAATTTTTGGTACCACATCCTAGGACTCTTTTTAGGCCATAAAAATATTTCTTCAATTTACAAACCAACTTACTTTTACCTTTCACCACGTAGTGCTTTATTTGTGTCATATAAATATCCTCATCCAAATCACCATGAAGGAAAGCAGTTTTCACATCCATTTGCTCAACCTCTAAATCATAAGAAGCTACAATAGAAAGAAAAAATCTAATGGATGTCATTTTTGCAATAGGAAAGAATATCTCACCATAATCAACACCCTCTACTTGAGAGTAACCCTTCACAACCAACCTTGTTATATAATTCTCAATACCTCCATTTGGCCCAATATTTTTCTTTAACACCCATTTAAAACCAACAGGTTTTTGTCCTTCAAGCAATGGTACAAGATCCCATGTATCATTCTTTTTCAAAGATTTCATTTCTTCATCCATACCAATCTTCCAAGATTCTACATCATTCATACCTAGTGCCTCTTCTATAGATTTGGGTTCATCCATGTTAGTATTCAAAGAAAAAATACATCTCCAATCATTAGGAAAATAAATTTCAGGTGGTTGTCTATGTCTTGTGGACCTACAAACAAGTTGAGTTAGAGGTTCTTCCTCCTCTTCTGAAGATCCAAAGCTAGATGAGCTCTCCTCAACTTCTTGTTTATCCTTGGGCCTTGATTCAACTTTCTCAGGTGTATAAGGAAATTGAATCACATCTTCCTGTTTACTTTGTTCTGGCTGCAATGTAATAGAAGAAGGCATATTTTCTCTAAAAATAGCACTTCTACTATATATTACCTTTTGTGCAACAGGTTCCCAAGCTTGTATCCTTTCACACCATAATTATATCTGATGAAGATACATTTCACAACCTTGTTCTCCAACTTTGTTCACTTCTCCTTTGGTACATGATGTGCATATGCCTTGCAACCAAAAAATCTAAGATGTCTTAATGAAGGATTGCAACTTGACCATGCCTCTATAGGTGTCTTATCAATAGGAGTTGATGTGGGAGACCTGTTAATCAGGTAACAAGCAGTGGCAACAACTTCAACCCAAAACCTTTGTTCTAGGCTAGCACCACTCAACATACTCCTAACATTCTCCATCATTGTCAAGTGTTCATTCTTTCTGCAACTCCATTCTATTGTGGATAATACAAAGTTGTCTTTTATCTATGAATACCTCAATCAAGATTAAAAAATATATCAAAATCATTAGAGAAAAATTAACCTCAATTATCGGTCCTCAAACATTTTATTTTCTTTCCAATCTACAACTCAACCATTGCTTTAAATTCTTTAAAATGACTCAAAACTTCATATTTAATCTTTAGAAAATATACCCATGCCCTTCTACTATAATCATCAATAAATGAAACATAGTATGTGGATTTACCAATCAAAGGAAAATCTACAAGACAAAACACATCAGAATGAATAAGATCCAATACACAACAATATTTATAAGAACTCGAGTAAAATTGAGCGTGGTTTTCTTTTCCATAAATGCAATGCTCATAGAAATATAATTTAAGATTACAATCAGAAAAAACCTTCAACAAGGTTTTTATTTTTCAAGGTCCTTAGACCCTTTTCTCCAATGTGGCCAAGTCTCTGGTGCCATAACATAGTTTTCTCTGTAGGTAACTTTGTTTCAGAAGAAAGAGCACCCTTGGGTACCCAAAATACGTGACCATCTGCTAAAGGTGAAACCCTTACTTCTTCCACAAACTTGCTTTTCATAGAAGTACTATTGCACTTAACAGTGCATGCATCAAGCTTATAGAATGTGTCATATCTGATACCTCTAGCAATCACCATAGCACCTCTAACCATCTTGCATCTTACGTCAGAAAATACTACCTACACACCTGCATCTATTAGTTTGCTTACAAATAATAGATTTTCTGTTAATCAAGGGATATGTAACACACCATTAATCCTTTTTATTCTACCATCAAGAAACCTGATTTTAAATTTACCACTACCAACAATGTCTAAATGAGAATCATCACCCAAGTACAGTATCTTACCTCCATCAAATTCTTCATATTTAGAAAACCAATCTATATTAAAGGTCATATGGAAATATGCACCTGAGTCAATTAACCATGCATCACTACCTGCACTAGTTGTCAAAGTTGTAATGAATGTGTCACCATCTTCCTTCTCAAAATCATAATCAAGGTTTAAATAATTTTCTTCAAACCTTGGTTTGAGCGAACTAGTTTAAATGCACGGTGGACCCCATCCCACCAAAAAGACAATGAAAACTCCTTTTTGAAAGGGTTTCAAATGAATCAAGGTTCAAATGAACCCTGGTTCGAGCAAACTCCCCTTTTCCCACCTCCCTACTCTCTGGCAAAAAGAAAAGCCATAATTTTTTCCCTTCAAAGCTCAGGTTGAGGATGAAAATGGAAGAGACTTCACAAACCCAATTGGAATCAGGTAGTCCTTAGAACAAGCTATCCAATGACTATAATTTTAATATGTTTTGGTTTTATTATCTATTTGTTTTTTTTAGTTTTATTAAACATAGGTTTTTCACCAAAAAAGAAGCTCTTTATTTTACACATGTGGAAAAATAGAATATTATCAATTTTGTTTTTTGAAAAATATGAGTGCACCCGATATTGAAGTCCTTGATCTAACCAAGTGGAAGCACTAGATATCGGAGTTAAATATCTAAATTCGAAAGAATTAGAATTTTATCCTCCATAGGAAAAAAGTTATGCGTTATACAGTGAGCATCACTCCTTAAAAATGCTATTTTAAAAAAAAAACTAATTTTCAAGGGAGACGGAAAAAGAGGTGCAATATGATTCCAAAAATTTTGAAAAAAATATATTTAGAATCTAAAGAAAAAATCTCACAAAAGTCTAGTTTGCACCATCTTCAAATTCCTCATGGTTTAGCCGCTATAGGTGCCTGAAAGTGAAGATTTAGTTAGAAAAAATTATTTCGGTGTCTAGTTTGGCCAAAAATTATAAACCACTATTGTGGGATAACCCTGTTGTGTATATTCTTAACAAAGTTCAGACCAAAAGCAACAACACAAAGACTCCTTATGAGTTATGGTATGGCAAAATTCCTACTGTTAAGTACTTTAAGGAGTTTGGGAGAAAATGTTATATTAAAAGAGATGATGAGAATCTAGGAAAGTTTGATGCAAGATGTGATGAAGGTATCTTTATTGGATATTCAACCAAAAGAAAATCATATAGACACTACAATAAAAGATTGAGAAATATTGTTGAAAGTACAAATGTAAAAGTTGATCAAAAGATGGACAATGTAGTTGAAAAAAGTGAAAATGAACTAGATGAACTTGTTTGTGGACAAGAGGAAGAGAAGAATAAGGAAGAAGAAGAAAATATTAAAGAATCTCTAGAACCTGCTCCTCAGACTCCAAAATATGTATAGAAAAATCATCCGAAAGAATAGATAATTGGAGACAAAGGAAAAGGTGTAATGACAAGAAGAAAAGTGGCAGTAGCTGAGGTAAATTTGTGTCTAATTTCTAAGATAGAACCTAAAATGGTGTGTGAAGCTTGCAAAGATGAAAATTGGGTTAGAGCAATGAAGGAGGAATTACAATAGATAGAGAAGAATCAGACATGGGAGTTCGTTCCTAGATCGGTATACAAGAATATAATTGGTACAAAATGGGTATTCAGGAATAAGCTAAATGAGAAGGGTGAAGTAGTAAGAAATAAAGCAAGACTTGTGTGCAAAGTTTATTCACAGGTTGAAGGAATAGACTTTGAAGAGACATTTTCCCCGGTGGCAATAATGAAGGCTATTTGGATGTTTTTGGCATTTTCTTCTCACAAAGATTTCAAGGTGTTGGGACTGTAAAAATTTGATGTTTTTACATATGTTTTCACTCATAAATTTCCAGATTTGGTCCTACCATATGCTTTTTTCACCCATTTTTTCCATATTTGTTCCATTGAATCCATTGGGTCATGCATATTTTATATTCTGGTTCATATTGGCATAGGTCTCCCTCTGTCTCCCTGACCCACTTTGTTTCTCTGCTAATTCTTTCTGTTTTAGGTGTATCAGTGTAACTGCATTGTGGTCTCCCCGACCCGTTCTTCTTCTAGAAACATTTGTTGCCTATCGGCAAGATGTTTCTCTTGTCTCGGTGATTGAGTTTTCTTTTGCTGGCGGTTATCGGCATATGTCTTTGTGGTCGGGCTAACGTCTTACCGAAGTCATGTTGTTTCGGCGACAGGTGCATTGTGGGTCTCTTCGGCATATGTTATGGATTTCGGGGTGGTGTCTTACCAAATATCACTTGTTTCCTCGACTTTGTATTTTGGTGGTTCATCGGTACAAGTTGAGTGCCTTCGGTATAGTGTCACGGCGAGGTGAGTTTGTCTCACCGACGGTGCAAAAGGTTTTCTACCAAATGATTTTCGGTAGGAGTCTTTTTATGTCTCAGCGAAGATGAATATGACAATGATGTTGCATGGTGTAACCTTTTGGTTTCGGCGAGTGGTCTTAGTGAATACAATATGTCTCACCAACTTCACATGTGGGTTTCTTTTTGGCATGGCTATGGGTTATCAGTATCATGTCTTGGTGAACTCGGCGCATATGGAGGTGTTATACCGACTGGCGCATATGGAGGTGTTTCGGCCAAGCTAAGGGTTTTCGGCACGAGGTCTTGGCGAGTGACCTCCGGTCTCACTGATGGAAACATGTAGATCCTTGTCAGCATAGGTGTTGCCTTGTCTTGGCGATGCGGGGATAGCTGAAGACCTTCGGTGAAGCATTGAATAGTCTACAAGACGTCTCGCCGAAGATTGAAAGTTATGGCGACATTCATAGTGGGCACTCATCGGCAAGAAAATATTTAAGTCATGGGGACATTCAGAGTGGATAAGGATTTTTGGTAAAGCAATGTGGAGTCTACAAGAGGTCTTCTCGATATCATAGAGCTACAGCAATACGCAAAGGGAACTGGGGGATACTTCTTGGCTTCGGTGTGACCAACGGAATGTTATAGCGACATACAAAAGGCAACAATGCATATCGATAAAACATAATGTGATCTACGAGACATCTCCCTGACTTGGATAAGTCACAGCTAAAGCAAAATACAAGGGCAAAGTGATTAATGAGTGAATTGCCTTCGACATAGCTGCTGCGTTGTCTCGCCGACTATACACTAGTGAAAAATAGAATTTCAAAGTGCTGAGCTGACATGTTTCTACTTGGATGATCGTTGCTTGCCAACTCGATTTGAGACCGAATCTTGTGGAAGGCCGACGTATTTTTTTTATTTTGATATTTTTCTCATGCTGGTGTATAAATGAGCATGTTGTAGTTGTTAATTGAGACCGGAATTTAGATTTTCGATACTACAAGTAGATACAGTAGAATAGAATTATCAGACCAGAGGCTATTATTGTGTGATTTCACAATGGAGGTATTTATGAGATTCAGTTGATGTTGCTGCATTTCTCTGGTATCAATTATTTGTTGAATTAAAATGAAAAATATTGCTAAGTTGTCTCCATGATTGATTTTTCTGGTTGTTTAAATTAACATAACAAGTTTATGTTTGATTTATCGATACACATTTGTTGTATTTGTGTGATCAATCAACTGGTTCTTGCAAGCAAAGATTAAATCCTTTTATTGATCACAGTAATCATAGAAACTCATCTTGGTTATTGAAGTAGAACTTAGTAGTCACATTGATGCATGTTTATACAAGCTATAAACAAAACATATGCCAGATAATTTGTGTCTTCTCTAGAAAGTGTTGCTTATCTTGATCTCATTTGACTCTGCATACCCAACAAGGCACTAGTCTTTGCACCTCACCATTTGAACTCATTTAGTTTTCTTTACATCTGTTAATTGAGCACTTATTTTAGGATTCACATTAGAATATTATTATTCTTTTCAAGTTGGATTTCATTTGTTTACTTCCCATTTCCATTGTGAACAAATTGTTTCAAGAAGATAATCACAAGTTACGTCTACATTATTCAAAGAGGTACACCCACCCAGGTTTAGCAGCACCCAAAGACTAGAAGGTTGAATTCTTTTAACTTTGTCTATTTCCTTGAAGCATATCAAGAGATTGGCAGCCTCTTGAGGCATTTAGCCTACGTTTTTGAGAGCTAACACAAGGTACACTAGATGGATGTTAAGTCTGCATTCCTTAATGGAGAATTGGAAGAAGAGGTCTAAATGGAACAATCAGATGGATTTCAGTTATCAGATCAACCAGACATGGTCTACAAATTGAAAAAGGCACTATATGGACTTAAACAGGTTCCCAGAGCATGTTATGCAAGGTTGGATAGGTATTTGACTAAGCAGAGGTTCAACAAAGGCTCCACAGATAGTAATATTTATTTCAAGATTGAAGGAAACAAAATTTGATAGTAGTAGTGTATGTTGATGATATTATCTTTGGAGGAAATGAGGGTATGTGCAAGAAATTTGCAGCGGAGATGAAAAAAGAGTTTGAAATGTCTATGATTGGTGAGTTGAATTTCTTCCTTGGACTTCAAGTAAATCAAACTGATAAGTGTGTATTCATTTCACAATAAAAGTATGTTAAATAATTACTAAAGAAGTTTGGAATGGATGACTCCAAACCGGTCTATACCCCTATGGTGACTGGATGCAAACTAAGTAAGGATGATGAATCTCCTAAAGTTGGTCAAAGCAAGTATAGATCTATGATTGGTGGACTATTATATCTTACTGCAACTAGACCAGATATCATGCATGCAGTATGTCTGGTTTCCAGATTTCAAGAAGAACCCAAAGAAATGCATGTTATAGCTATGAAAAGGATATTCAAATATCTAAAAGGGACTTCAGATTATGGTTTGTGGTATCCTAAGGATATTGATTTTACTTTAAGTGCTTACACTAATGTAGATTGCGTTGGTTGTCTAGATGACCAAAAGAGTACAAGTGGTGGTGCATTCTTTATTGGACATAGGTTGGTTTCATGGTTAAGCAAGAAACATGATTTAGTCTCTTTATCGACTGTAGAAGTTGAGTACATAGCAACAACATCTTGTTGCACACAGGTACTATAGATAAAGCAAACATTGAAGGATATAGGAGTGATGTGTGATGATCCTATCTCTATCTTCTGTGATAATACAAATGCAATAAATATTTGAAAGAATCTAATAATGCATTCAAGGAAAAAGCATATATCTATCAGATATCATTTCTTAAGTGAGAAGGTATTGGAGGATGAATTCAGGCTTGAATATGGGCCTACAAAGGATCAGATTGCAAATATGTTTACTAAGGCTCTTCCTAAGGATACTTTTGAATATCTTTGAGAGAAGTTGGGGTTTATTGTGCCTCCTTTGAACTAGGTGCACATAGAGGTGCATCATTCCAGTGGATCTACAGATTCATCATTTTTCTGGACTGATGAATGGGGTCTACTCCTTAGGGGGAGTAGGAAGTATCATTGTTGTTGTATGATATGAGTGTTTTCATGGGTGCACTCCTAAGGGGGAGTGATGAGAATTATATATGGTGAAGAATTATGTAAAAACTTTTTTTTTTCCATTGATGTCAAAGAGGGAGAGAGAGTCATGTGAAAAAGAATAGTGAAAGAAAAAGGATATTGTTGTCTTTGATGGTTTTTCACATCATGTGTTGCCATCAATGACAAAGGGGGAAATTGTTGTGAGTATGAATGAGTATGGTGGTGTTGTCATTGATGTTGTTATTGATGTCGACATAGTATAGGTTGTTGCAGAGAAAGGAAACAATTTATTGCAGGTTGTGCATGTATAGTTGAGATACTATTGAGATGTTGTGAGTACATGGAGCTATCTTTATGGTGTTGTAGGTGTGCTGATATGATGAGATACCAAGTGATTTTGAGAAAATTAATAAATAGTGAAGAAAAAATTGTGTGTGTGTGTTCAAAATGTGCTCCACATTTATTATGTGTTGATCTTATGCTTGTGTGGATCTGAAGTGTTAAACTTAAGGACATCCTTCGGTGGTATATCTTGAATTATAGATTTTGGTTTGATGAAGAGTGAAAGTTGAGTTCATCAGTTTGTGAATTGGTCTAGCAGAGTTGTTTATCTATGGATTGGGACAAATATATTTTCTCCGTAGTCCCTCGCTAGTTTTTTTCAAGTCTTGCATCTTTGGAAGAAGGCTTGTAATGGTGTTATCTATGTTCTATAAATTTTTTTTGTGGTTTGGTGCTCTGAAAGACTAGTTTTAGAGTTACTATGTGTGTCTGCACAATTGAGATGGACTAATGGAAATTCTTATGTGTATGAAGGTTGTTGCAGTAGCTGTAGATGGATCTAAAGGCATCTAAGACATTTTCTAGTGTATGGTAAAGCATGTTATGTGGTCTACAATGTGTTATAGTGTATGGTGAAGCATGTTATGTGGTTTGCATGTTATCTTCTTATTACAGAAGTGTGTACTTTAAAGTTCATTGGTGTTTTCATTAGATTTGGCCAACCTGGTGTTTACACGTCATGCGAAGGATAAGTATCAATTAACGAAGCATGTGATTGATCCAAAATATTGGTTTGGTTCCTAATTAAGTGTTGGTTTGATCCACTCTCATTCACATCCACCACAAGAATGTTGAGTTGCCGACCTAATTTGAATTTGTAAGATGAAGAGTGTGTAGCCAGCCTTGGAGAAAGTTTCTAAGGTTGAATATGGTATAAATACAAGACAAGATATTAAGGATTACATGCCACAAGTGTGAGAAGCAAGGTACATGTGAGATACTATGTGAAAGTGAATTGAATCAACGAGGAATTCAATGTGTTAGACTCCTAAAAGTAGTGATTTAATGTTGTCTATAATTCTTTGATCAAGGTTGCAAATGTGTGCAAGTCGTTGTGGTGGATCTTCAGTTGCATTGAGATAATGTTCTCTATGTAACAGTCATATTTTGATCTTTGTTGGTCTGTAGGCAGTGAGCCTCCCTTCTAGATGGTGAGTCATATCTAGACAGTGATTCCTATCTTGGGAAATTATCCCTATGGTAGTGAGCCTCTTTGTAAATGCTTTTGCAATTACTCTTATATTGTGAGTTAATCCTCACCGTGGTTTTTCCCTTATTGGGATTTCCATGTAAATATGGTGTTTCTTGTGTTGTATTGCTTTCTATTATTTGCACTTCATGCTCATACTTAATAACAGATGAAAGTAGATGTGGAGCCAATAATTGTTTGAGATTTGTGATGAATGTGATTGGTGATAACTGATTCACCCCCCCTCTCAATTGTCTTGTTCATTTTAACATTTTTAATCCTTCTCCCAAAACACTTGTTCATTCATTTCTATCAAAAGGTTATATCAAGACACTTTGCAACCTATAGGGATAGTTTACAACTATTTTTGAGATAAGTTTTAAGTGTCCTCCACTCATTTTCTTTACATGAAATAAATTGTGTCTATTAGCTCCATGTTTAATCTACTTAGATATGGTATTACATTTTATTTTTGAGTTGATTTACTATTTTATTTTCATCTCCCAAAAGTGTTGTTTGACCTTGACTGTCATCCATACACACAAATAAAGGAAATTGTAAGATTCCTTAAAGAATTCACTCACCTAAGGTTGAAAGTGGATTTCAACTTGAGGGATCTCATTTCCTAAATGAAATAGAAGAATAGGTAGGTCCATTCACCCCATTTTCCCCTTTCTATTAATAGTAAGTTTGGTGCAACATTCCAAATTTAGTATCAAACCCTATATGTTTTGAACCTACTCCATTTTTCTATGTTTTAGTGGGAAGCATGTACTTAATAGTTTAATGGTGTTTAGCACAGGTAGTGGCCAACTTGATGTTAACACTACATGTGAATCTATTTTGAAGTTTGTGGAAGCATGTTGAGGTGTGTTAGGACATATTTGGGTCCTAACTAAGGATTTATATGGGTCACCTTCATGGCTATCCACTACGAGAATGTTTAGTTGCTAACCTAAATGTAAAGGATTTGTTTCCAACTTTGGAGAAGGTTTTCATTGTTGACGATAATATAAATAAAAGTGGTTATTTTGGAAGATCTCAAGATATATGTGAGTGATGAATGTGGTGAAAATTGCAAGAAGTCTAGATGTGAATTTGACTAAAGCAATGTGAACTTCAAGTGTTGGAATTATGAAGGTAGTGAGCTAAAGGTGTCCTCAATCTTTCAAACAAGGCTACAAGAGTGTTGAATTAATTGTGGTGGATTCCTTGTTGCATTGAGATAGTTTTCTCTATGTAATATTTCTATTCTATCTTATTTTCATATTCTAAGCAATGAGCTTTGGTTGTGATCCCTATTGGATAGTGTGTCCTATTCTAGTAGTGAGACCTTGTATTGGTTTTTTAATTACTTATATTGTGACATAATCCTCAGTGTAGTTTTTCCCTCATTGGGTTTTCCACATAAATATAATGTTCTCTTGTGTATGGTGTTGTTGTTTCAACTTTTGTTATCTACATTTCATGATTAATCATGATAATAGAATAATGGTTTAATGAATGTTCCTAGATCTAATTACTATTGAGGGATTTTGATGCTTTAATTTGAGACAACTTATTAACCTCTACCCTCTCATTTGTCTTGTTTATTTAACAATTGGTATTATAGAAAGGTTCCTTGGAGAAGAGCTTAACCGCTTGAGGTAGATCCAGGATGCCAAACAAGTTAGATCACCCCAAGTTTGATGGCATAGACTATGCATTCTGAAAGACAAAGATGGAAGGATATCTAGCATCATATGGGTATGAGATTGAAAAGGAAATAAAGACTCAATTTGTTGCACCTACTAATGGTCCAAGCACAAGTGATGAGATCAAGGCCCATGAAGTAAATGGTAAGGAAAGATTTATTCTTTTGAAAGTCTTTCAAATTCTAAATTAGTAAAAGTTATGAATTTGAAGACTACTAAAGAAGATTAGGACAAGCTAGAGAGAATTTATGAAGGAGATGATAAGGTTAAACAAGAAAGTTGTAGAATATGAAGGCACAATTTGAGACCTTGTGAATTTCTAAAGATGAAATAATTGAAATTTACATACATAGAGAGTTGATGAGATGGTAAGTGTAATGAGAGGTCTTGGTGCACAAGTCAGAGAACCTAGGGTGGTAAATAAAGTTCTCAAATCTCGTCCTGATTCTTAAAGTGAAAAGGTATCTGTTATTGAGGAAGTTGCAAATTTTAATACTTATTCTAGAGATCAGTTGCTTGGTACACTAGACTTCATTTGAAATGAATTTTTTTTCTTGAAAAGTGGTACAAGAGTGGAGACTGCTTTCAAAGCTAGAAAATTAAAAAAATGTTGAAGATTCAGATTCAAATGATCCTGATAATGTGGAAGCTAACTTTGTAAGAAGGGTGAAAAAGGGCACCAATAAGTACAAAGGTGAACTACCTTTCAAATGTTTTAGCTATGGAAATATAGGCCACTATGCTTCAAGATGTAAATAGAGTTGTGAGCAATAAAAGTAAAGAGAACAAAGGAAATATGATTAAAATAAATTACTATGTTAGAAAAGATGTTGGTATTTCTGATGATGAATCTGATTATGGTGATGCTAATGATAATGAATGCTTTCTCTTAGCTTTAAAAGATGAATCTACTTTTGCTAACTCTGAAAGTTATGTGAAGGAAAGTGTTTAAGAGAAGAAGGATAAGCTTGAAGGTACTTTGGTTTCTACTTTTCACGTTAAACAGGATAAGAACTAATGGGTTGTTGATAGTGGTTGCTCTAATCACATGACTAGAGACAAAAGTAAGTTTGTTAAACTTGAAAAGTATTATGGAGGATTAGTTAAGTTTGGAGATGATTCAAGAGTTAAGATTTGTGGAATAGGTTCAATCAGTTTTGATGGAAAGCATAATACTGAAGATGTTTACTATGTTAAAGGATTAAGAAATAACATTTTGAGTGTTGGAAAAATGTGTAGTAAAGGACATAATCTCATGTTCAAGGATGAAAGATGTGAGATCAAAAAAGGGTTTGAAACTGTGATTGCTGCTAGTAAAAGGATAGATGGAAATATCTATCAACTCAAGGGTGTTGATGTTCATTACTTTATGTATTAGAATAATAACAATTGGTTATGACACCAGAGGATGTGTCACATGAATTTTGATAATTTAGTTAGAATCAGTTCAATTCATTCAATAAGAGACCTACCAAGAATTACAAAGCCTATTAATGTCGTTTGTAAAAATTGTCAATGAAGGATAAAATTCCAATTCTTTCAAAATTAGATTTGTAACATCGACATCTAGTTCTTCCACTTGGTTAGGGTATGTGCAGGATCATCATGGAAAAAATAGGCCCTTAATTGGCAAAAAATTCAGAAAAATCAGTATTAGGCAATTCAACATAAAAGTTTGAATAAGTTATCTATATTATTTCAAAAATATGTGAGAATAGAATATGTAGAAAATTAAATGTAGTTTCTAAACTACTAGGTTTATTTAAAAATAAATAAAATCTATTTGGTGAAAATTTGAAATTTCAATGCAGTAGTACTTAAATTTTTGGGAAAAAATAAGGTGTCTGTCTAACCACCCTAACCATAATAAAATGATAATATTTTTTTATAAGATTTTATAGATAAGTAGAGGAATCATGTCTGAATGTGATGCATATTTTTTTGTAATTTTTTTCCAAGTAAATAATTAATTATGAATTTTCTATTACAACTTTTAAAAAAATATAAAAACTCGTATGTCTAACCACCTTAACTTGGTGAAAAATTTATGAAATTTAATATTTCTTTTCTTAATCCTATAGTATGTGAAACATAGAATGTGACGCATGTTTCAGATTCAAAAAATGTGATACCATTTGAAAGTTCTAGATGTTTTTCAATCAGCCTATCGATTAGGACTTTAGTCGTAATTCTAATAGAAAATAAATAATAATTATTTATTAAATTCAAATTAAAGCATAATTTATATTGGTGGAAAGCTGAGAATGTCCTCTAAAAACCCTTTTCGTTTCATCAATTTTGGGTTAAAAAAAGTCATTAGCCACATACCCTACAAATACCCATAATATTGCCAATTTTTGGCCCATCATGATCCTGCACATACCCGTTAGATAGTTTATTTTTTCTTTAATCAAGTTTAAAAGTCAAACCAATTACAATTCAGACATAGCGCGACTATATAACTCGTAACTTTTTTTGTATGTATCGAAATTCAATTTTTTTTGTTGGATCAAGGACTTCAATATTTGGTGCACACTCATATTTTTATTTATTTTTTTGATAATCTTCTATTTTTCCACATGTGTAGAACAAAGAGTTTTATTTTCGGTGAAAAACCTATGTTTAATAAAACTAAAAAAACAAATAGATAATAAAACCAAAACATATGAAAATTATATTCATTAGATAGCTTGTTCCAAGGACTACTTGGTTCCAGTTGGCTCTGTGAAGTCTCCGCCATTTTCATTTGCAACCGGAGCTCCGAAGCACAATTTTTTTAATTTTTTTGGTCACAAAGAGCAAGAATCATGAAAATAGAGGGTTCACTTGAACTAGGGGGGCTTCAAGCAAACCCCCAAGGGCTTGAGTGAACCTGGGTTTGCTCGAACCTATGTTTGACTAAACCCCCTTCCAAAAAGGGAGTTTCATGTGTTTTTTTTCATACAAGAATTAAAATGGTTCACTCAAACCATGGTTCAAGTGAACCCTATTTTGGTTCGTTCAAACCAACAAGTTCGCTCGAACCCCGAAAATAATTTTTTTTGGCATGGGGTCATTGTTTATGAGATTTCCTTCCTCATTCAAATTATAAACCACTTTTTTGGGTTTACTCACTACTAGAATTAATACATATAGATCTTTGTGGTCCTACAAGGGTGAGAAGTTTTCAAGGTGACAGATATTTCATGCTTTTGATTGATGATTACTCTAGAATGACATGGGTTACTTTTCTTAGAGAAAAATATGATGCTCTAGATAGATTCAAAACATTTAAAGCTATGGTTGAGAATGAAATGGATTTGAAAATCGAATGTTTGAGGTCTGATAGAGGTGGAGAATTCACCTCAAATGAGTTTAACATTTTTTGTGAAGTTCATGGAATAGAGAGGAACTTGTCTATCCCTAGAACTCCTCAATAGAATGGAGTGGTTAAAAGGAAAGGCATGATTGTTCAAGAAGCTGCAAGGATTGTGATGAAAGAAGCTAACCTACAAGAATTCTAATGGAGAGAAGAAATTCATAGTGTTGTTTACATACTTAATAGAGTTCAAGCCAAACAATAGCACAAAGACTCCCCATGAGTTATATTATGGAAGGATTCTTACTGTCAAGTACTTTAGAGTATTTGGAAGCAAGTGTTACATCGAAAGTGATGAAGAAAAGTTAGGAAAGTTTGATGCAAGGTTTGATGAAGAGATCTTCCTTGGATATTCTACTAAAATAAAAGCTTACAAATGTTACAACAAAAGGCTAAGAAAGATTGTTGAAAGTGCAAATGTTAAGGTTGATGAAGATTTACATAATTCAATTACTATAGATAGATATGTCTTAGATGAACTTGCTTGTGTAGATGAATAAGAATAAAATGTTAAGGAAAAGGAAGTGTAGAATGAAGAGAAAGAAGGTCTAGAAAATACCCCTAAGTATGTGCAAATAAATCATTCCGAAGAACATGTCATTAGACATAAGAGGAAAGGAGTATTGAAAAGAAGTAGAGTTGTTGAAGCTAAGGTAAATCTATGTTTAATCTCTAAAATTAAACCTAAAATAGTGAATGAGGCATGTAAAGATGAACATTGGATTAAGGCAATGGAAGAAGAAGTTATGTAGATTGATAAAAATTAGACTTGGGAATTGGTTCCTAGACTGGTAAACAAGAATATAATTGAAACTAAGTGGATATTTAGAAACAAACTGAATGAGAATAGAGAAGTGGTAAGAAATAAAGCAAGGCTTGCATGTAAGGGTTACTAAAAAGTGGAAGGAATAGACTTTGAGGAAATATTTTCTCTAGTGGCTAGGATGGAAGCAATCAAAATATTTTTGGCATTTTCAGCATACAAGGACTTTAAAGTTTATCAAATGGATGTGAGTTTTGCTTTCTTGAATGGTGAGTTGGAAGAAGAAGTCTACATGGAGCAATCAAAAGGATTTTAGTTATCAAATCTATTGGGAAAATGTATCTCAACCTTGCAATTATATATGATTTTTTGTTGATAGGATGTATATATATTTATATATATATATATATTTCCTAGTTGCATTGATAGGTGTATACAATGGCAGCAAGGAGGAAAATGTGAGCATGTTATCTTTTTCAAGAAACTTATAGAATGACCAAAATACATTAAATAATGATATATTATAAATTTGAACCATTCATTATTAGGTTTTAGATTTAATGGTGGATATTTTGTTGGCCCATCTTTCCCTAGAATATAACTCTATTTTATGAGGGTGTTGTATTATGATTGTAGTAGAGAGAAGATGGTGATGTATTTTAAGAGTCTGCTTTGAGTGGTGATACTCCTATAAGAAGCTTTCTCTATAAGTATATTAAATCTTTGTGATTGTTGAATAATATATTGGGAAAATTTTGGAGTGTGGGGTTTTCCTCCCAAAAGGGTTTTCCCCAAGTAAATCACTATGTCATGGTATGCATGAAATTTGTGTTTATTTTTTGTAACTGTTAAAGATCTATAAATTTTTTGCATTATTCTCCTCTCAAGATTAGTGTAGGAAGTTGTTATGCTACCTTAGCTTCCTTACAAGTGGTATTAGAGCTTGATCACCTTTGGTTTTAGTTGTGGGTTGTTGGGTTTTTTGAACTAATCTAGATTTGAGTGGGAGCTTATGTAGAATATACTTTCTGATTTTGTTGCAGGAATTTTCAAATGGCAAGTTCCTCAGGGAGAATATAGGTGGAGAAATTTTCTAGAAATAATTTTGAGATGTGGAAGCTAAAGATGGAGGATCTATTGATAGATTGAGATCTGTGGGATGCTGTTGATGAGAATGTTTCATGGCCTACAGAGCCTACTCAAGTTGCTCAATATGATGTTATGGACCATAAAGCCAAGGGTCTAATTAGATTGTGCTTATCAAACATTGTTTTAATCAATGTCCATGAAGATACCTCTGCACAAAAACTATAGAAGAAGCTTGGTGAGATGTATCAAGCCAAATCTTTAGTGAAGAACATTTTCTTGAGGAAGAAGTTGTATTCCTTGAGAATGGAAGAGGGTGGACAAATCACAAACCACATGGAAGCCTTCAATATGTTTGTGGCTCAATTGGAATCAGTTGGTGTCAAAATGGATGAGGAGGAGAAATGTCAGAGCTTTCTTTGTTCTTTTCTTGATTTGTGGGATTCTCTTATTATGGCTATTGGGAGTACTTAAACTGTTATTTTGAAGAATGAAGATGTGGTGAGTTCTTTTCTTTCTAAAGAGATGAGGAGGAAGGTATCCATCACTTCCAAGGAAGCTTTAAATGTTCATGGAAGACCTAAGGAAAAAGGAAATAAGAATGAAAAGCGTGACAAATCTATGTCCAGGGGGAGATCTAATTCTCTTGGAAAGTCCAAATTTATTTTCTAGAGTTGGGTGGGTGCATGAAGATGAGTAGCAATTTTGTGGCCACTTTTTTTAAAAAAATTGAAAACTCATAATGTGAGTGCGTTATAACGTGCTCGCGTTATGGCTTGGTGTTCCAAGCTTGAGGCTCAGCCATAATGAGCCAATAACCTAGGCACATTATAACACGGTCGCATTATGACATGTTAAAAGCAAAAAAAAAGTGAAACTCATTCATTCTTCATTTTGACTAAGTTTTTTGTTGTGCTTGTGGCCAAAACCCCTAGCTTTCACGCTCACATTCTAAGAGGAGGTATTGTGCAAAAATATTCACCAATAGTTGCTATTTCTTTGCAAGGATGGCGCCACGACGATGAGGAGGTGGGAGAGGTAAGGATTGTTTTATTTTTGTTAGCTTTAGGTTGATTTTGTTAGGTTTAGGTTGTATTTGATTTGATTTTTTTGAATTTGTAGGAGATGCAAATCAACTTGCAAACCCTCAAAATCCTCAACAAGAAGAGCAAACAAATCCTCAACAACAAAATCAACCTCAAGAACAACCTCCTCCACCAATCACTCAACACCCTCCTCGCACTCAACAAAATTTAATGAGTGAAATTAAGAACAACAAAAAAAAATTGAGGATTTAATTAGTAGGTTGAGTGATCCAAATGGTTCAACCACAAAAAGAATGACCCTAGCAAGGTCATTGAAAGATATGTTAAAAAATGTAGATTTAATTAGCAAACAAATAACTAGATGGAAAGATAGGAGGCAGGCAGCTAGGGCTTATTATCCAAATAAACTATCATATAAAGATGTAAAGGATTTAAAAATTACAAAAGGTGATTTGTGCTCATTATTCACTGACCCTTTAAAACAAATCAAAATCTTACCCTCAATGTGAAGAGGTTTCCTATTCATTGGTGCCACCACCAACATATTAGGCAGTATTTTTATGATAGGTGGTACATGGTCTTTGATTACCCATCGTGCAAAAATTGTGAAGTCCCGCAGTATTTTCTTAGGAAACTATACAGTGAGTTCATATTGAACAAAATCCCAAATTATTTTGATATGAGGGACTTCTATGGGAGAGGTGGGGGGTTAGCTCAAGATAGACCTGGTGCACAATCGGATCCTATGTAGCAAGGGAGACAAGCTCTCACTAGACTGTCTCGTGAGCATATTGTTATGCCTTCCATTGTGAAGGAGAGTGTCGATGTAGAGACATTGCAGGTGATCAACACTTTGACCGAAAGTGTCATCCATCATACTAGCCCTATTCTATAGCATCATCCACGAGAGCCTTCAAGTGGTGGCCTTCGAACCCATGTGTGTCAATCTTGTGGGGCGACTTGTTCATATGACCCCACTGGCACTTAGGAGGTTGCTATGCATGATCCGTATGTAGCTATGGAGATGGAGAGGGTAGCTGACATTTTGCATGAGGTGTATGCCATTGATAGTCAGGAAAAGTTAGCATGTTCATTGAATTTAATTTATTAAATTTTTATTTTGAAATGTGAGATTAACTAATTTAGTGAGATTAACTAATTTAGTTTTATGATTTTAATAAAATTGTAGGGTCACAATGTTGAGACTAGACCTCCACCTACTTATTTTTGTAGTACACCTATCGGTGGGGTATGTAACTAGTAAGAAATTATAAATTTATTACATGTTAATAGCATTGTTTTATGAATGATATTTTAATATGTGATTTTGGATGTTGAACAGGCTAATATTGGATGTTTCGACGGAACACCTCCTGGTGCTAGTGGATTTACTCAAACCTACATGTAGGTAATAGAATAAAGAGTTTAACTAATGAATTGTACTTAATAGACTTTTGTAGTTTATATTCATATCATTGATTGCGTTGCATTGCAGATCACTCAAACTCAAAGCATTACTTCACATTCCATAACTAATAACTAGATGTTGATAGATGACAAAATTTCAACTACAATATAGTTGTTTAGAAATTCAACATAAGCAGTGATGCAATTACTTCACATAGCATAAGTAATAAGTCTAGGAGAAGCTTCCAATTGCATTTTCTTTTCATGGCATTCCATGAGACCACTTTTTACTACTTGGAATCTTTTCAAATAGTTCACTACCTTGTCTATGCTATGGATGCTTGGGTGGAATATATGAAAGAATAATAGTACTTGCAATAGTATAGACAAGGCAATGAGTTTTTTGAAAAAATTCCTCAAAGAAATGTGGTCTGATGGTGATGTCCATCACCATGAGACCCAATTTCTTTGACACACTTTTTCAAACAGCTCACCACCTTTTCTATGCTACCACATTTTTCATACATGTCTACCAAAGCATTTTATCAAATGGTTCATTTCCTCATTGATATGGCTAAAAGCTTAAAAAAGGTGCTTTCCAACAAACTGATACAATGCAGGGTAGTCAAATAACTTAACTTCATCATTCAAAAGGATTCAATCACTTTGCAACTCAAAAACTCAATTCTTTCTTTGTTTTCAAACATCTACATAGTCTTCCTACTAGGTCAGCCAACCCACTTTTCCTGTCAAAAATTTCAATTTTCTAAAACAACCTTGTCAAAAAATCCCCAAATTAGGCACCCATCATGGCCTACTTTCACATATCAAAAACTCAATACCAACTCCTTTGGATCAGTGATATTTTATTAGTTTTCTCATTCAATCTCTCCAACAACAACTTACATCAATGGATCATATCATTTTTAAACATTTCCCAACCTTTCCAAATTCCTACAATGACTCAATAACCTCTACAACTACTTTGACCCTTGGCATTCCATGCCTTTACACCTTTTTTTCATTTTTACAACATTTGAAATTGACAACTTTGTCAATATTTTGCAATTTTGCACTTTATGCGTAAATTAACTAAGACTATTACAACCTCTAAAATGGCTATTTAAGCCTTATTACATCATCAAAACACCTTAACAAATTCAAACTCCTAAATTTTCCTCATGGAGGCATGTGCTTGCAAAGGTGCCCTTGCACGACAAACTATGGATGCTTGGAAAAAATCTATGAAAGCATAATAGTAAGCAATAGCATAGACAAGGTAGTTAGTAGTTTGAAAAAATGCCTCAAAGAAATGCAGTCTCATGGTGATGGAATTCCATTCCATCACCATGAGACCACATTTCTTCAAGGAATTTCTTCAAACAACTCACCACCTTTTCTATGATACCACATATTCCATACATGTGTACCAAAGAATTTTATCAAACTACTCACTTCCTTGTTGCTATGACTAAAAGCCTAAAATAGGTGCTTTCCAACAAACTATGGATGCTTGGAAAAATATGTATCAAAGCATAATAGTAAGCAATAATATCATAGAGAAGGCAATGAACTTTATGAAAAAATGCCTAAAAGAAATGTGGTCTTATGGTGATGGAATTCCATGACATGCATTTGTTTGTAATGGCATTCCATCACCACAAGACCCCATTTCTTTGAGGAATTTTTTCAAACAGTTCATTGCCTTCTCTATACCACCACAATTATCATACATGTCTACGAAATCATTTTATCAAATGGTTCAACAGCTTGCTACTATGGGTAAAATCCTAAAAACATGTCCTTTTGAACAAGATATGAATAGGGAAAATAGTAAGCATGATAATAAAGAATATATAGTTTAATAAGTACTCAAAATTTTGTTCATTATCTTATACATTATAAGTCATGACGTGGATCACTATTGTAGTTTTTGTGATTGAATAATTTGTTGTTTTATTTTCAGATGTTGGAGGAAAAAACACCTCCAATTGTTTTGAGGAAAATGGATATCGGTGTTTCATCCACTATACAATCCTCGATGGCTCTGACAGGGGAGGTATGAGGCAAATTACTAAATTTCAATTTACATTCGTTGTTGTAGATGTTAGTTCTAGTGAAAAAGCAAACCATTATTGATTTGTAGTTTAATTTCTATTTGGATGGTTTATATAGGGCTTGAGCATGCCTCAACATGGGTGTACGAATATTTCCCTCATGGAGAGTGATCGTGAGATGGTGGTAAGTGATTATTTTGTTAAATATATCATTTTTCATAATGTAATTTCTATATATTAATGTCTTTACTTCTTATTGTAATAGTTAAAACTTCACCAAAAACTTAGCAGTAGGAGGAGTAGCAAGAGCACTCCTCGAGCATAGCACAAATGAATGACAAACTTATTGCCATTAGATCGACAAGAAAAGGGAAAGAATTTATTTCCAGAGCATGGAGTGAAATAATTTTGATTCTAGAGCCCTTTGTTGTATGCCTACATGGCAGTTTTGTACATATTTTGTATTAGATATATTTGAGATTGTATGCCTATGTTGCATTCTCGTAAGTAGGTATATGGCTATTTTGTACCTATATTTTATACTTATATAGACATATATTGATGTATGCATACATGGCCATTTGGTTAATATACAAATATTTTTTATCGATGGTGTCCATATTTGCATTACAAATTCATGGTTCAATAGATATGAGTTACGTGTATTTAAGTGTATACTTTACAACTTATGTGTATACTTTATGAATTACGCGTGTTCCAATGTATACTTTGCGACTTACACGTTTTCATGTGTATACCTTGTATTCATGCATATACTTTGTATTAGGTTGTGTATACTATGTATTTGTGTGTATACTTCAAGGCTTACATGTTTGTGACTACTTGTGCTTCCCTTATTCACATGTACATGCTTGACTTATTCACATGTATACTTATTAATTGGTTAGCCCTAACATTGATCATTGTTTTCCTTCATGGTTTGTCTTGAATAAATTAATTGATTGATGCTAAACAACTTTATCTAAAAGCAAAAAACACATTTTCAATTGGTATTCCATGAAATGATTCATAAAAAGATTCCAATTTATTTAATCCTTTGATTGGAACAAATCAATTAAGAAAAGGATACATAATCTTCACAACACTTGCAAAACATAATATTCAGAGTAGATGAAGTAGTCAACTTCTTGAGACATTATATATGTTACCAGGTTTTTCTATTTTAGCCCTAGTTCTGGTCCTGGTTCGGTTCGCCTGTGCATTCGACTAGGGTCATTCATTTTTGGGTTCGGTTCGCCCAAGCAGAATCCAAGAGAACCCAGGCATAACCTAGATAGAACCCAGGCAAACCAAGACAAAACCCGTGTGACTAGGCATCCAAAAAGTTTTTTTTTGAACATTTTTTTAATGTTTTATGGAATTTGACTTTGACCCACGCCCAAGGGAACCCTAAAAGTGACATCTAAATCACTTCAAACACCCTAACTACCTCATTCTTATTCATTTTTTTTGCAAACAAGAATTTTCCTTCCAAGAGGCTGAGCTTTGATTTTTGATTGCTAGATTGAAAGTAGATTGTGACACAACTTTCTCTTTTCAAAAATTGTTTTTCATCATTGAACTGAGAATTTATCATACATCTATAGAGAAATAGAGGAATAATACAAACTAAAACAAATTACACTTATGTTCTCACTAACTTGATGTACTCTCCAACATCTCTCTTCTCTCATGTGAAGAGTTAGAACTGCTTGGCCATGCCTTTGCATCATTCAAGAATTTTTTCTCTTTTTGACAATGTCAAAAGCATGGTTGCATACATATTAGGCAAAAGACTTTTCCTTTTAGATTAGCATTGCATGGAAGTTTCAAAAAGTATCCTTGATATTACAAAAATATATGTGTTTATACACTTCAATTGTCCAGTCACCCTTTGGTTCTTTGAAAGAAAAATCTGCCTATGCCATTGTTACACTGCATAGGTAAATCATATTTTTATTATGGAGCTATATTAAGCTACCACTCTCAAGACCAATGTAACAATGATACAAAATAATGTTTGAGACTGCAAGAAGACATCAAAATGGCTAGTGTACTAAACAAATTCTTATGATTTATGAAGAACGCTGATAACTCTACTCAGTTGGCTTCTATTTTGAAAATCATACAAATTGAACCCTAACATCAATAGACTTTGTATATCAAGCTACCATAATTCAAGTTTCAATGATGAATATTGATCATGCATGTTTTAAATGACATTCAAGTTTGTGGTGGTTTTGTTTTTTATATGATGTTATGTGATATTCTAATCCTAATTCATGCTTTAAGGCTACATATATATATATATATATTGTTTTTACATTTTTTTTGTACCAATGAACCCAAAACAAGCTGAACCCCCCTCCAAAAAATTTTGGCCTAACCAACAAACCAAACCCTCGAACCTGAACCTGAACCTCATACAACCTCAAAACCTCTTCCAACAATCTTCATTCTACCTGCACAAACTTAATTGACCACCAAATTATGTTGCCCCCTAACTTTAGCCACTTTTACTCCCTCAAACCTCTTTTTTCATTCAAAACCCCTATTTTCCCAACTAGGGCATCATGCCCTAACAAAATTTTGACCTCCCCTGTCCTTGCAGACCTTTTCAACACATCAAAATCCACAACCTTAGCTTATTTCCAACCTATTCTAACTTATTTTCAAGCAATTTATTCTTTTCACCTCTTCTAGCCTTTCTTTTAAGGTGTTTCAATTCTGAATTTTCAATAGGGGAAATGTTAGTAATATCTTCCAATGCCTCTACCAATGCTATTTTCTTATTCCTACTCCCTATCCAACTTACGTCAGGCCCATATCACCGAGACACAGCCTAAACAATAGGTGGAATGGCCTATTTCAACATATTACACTCAAACCCTTGTATGAGCAAGTTCAGTTCTATTTCAGAAATCTACTTCTAAGTTTCTTGGAACTTAATAGAATTCCACAAGAATGGATTCTAATCAAATCTAAAACTATTCTACAAGAATGGATTCTAATGAACTGTCATGCGTATGTTTCTCTTTTCGATTGTTTTGCATGCCATCATAAGGGATCAAGTCAGATGAACATAGCTCGAACCAATTCCGTGTGTTTGTGTGCGAAAGGGGACCATGCCTAGTGTAAATGTACCTATCAGGACATGTTGGAGCAATTTTTTTGGTCACATGAATTGCAAAACAAAAGTTGCACCACTTTGCAACTTTACACTGCTTGCATTTGACTCTTTTTCCATCAAGTGAAAACTGGACACCACAGAAAAAAAAACTTTGAGATAACAAAAACCAAGAGAGGTTATTATAGAGGGGCCCAACACGATCCTATAGGCTCAA
>VDFB02047397.1:87137374-87206182 GCA_007258455.2 Sequoia sempervirens
TGAGGTTCAATAGGGATCACCGTATGCCTTCTGATATGTGGGGGAAAACACACAAATGCATGTTGATGATACTGGATACTACAAACATGCCATCGACACGATGGTTCAGTTTATTTGGAGACTATATATGGATTGCCCACAGTGGCTAGACAAGGACGGTCATTTAACATTCTGTCAACAGACACAATACCTGATTGGACAGACAGTCTCACACATGCACATCATTGAGAGGCACTTACCAGATAGGGTATTGAGATAGTTTGGAAAGGTGTAGGATGAGCCTTGAGGTTGAGCAGAGTACGCCTGATCTTCCAAAGAGGTTACATTATGGGGAGCTGAGATTCTGGTGGCTACTGTAGAGGAATATATTGATGTTCTACAACCAGTATAGTGAGGGTGGAGAGGCAGAGCAACTGATCAGGTCATGATAGTTGCATATGATACATGGTGGGTGGATCCCATGCCAGTTCCATTAACAGATCCAAACTAGGATGATCCTGTGGAGAGGCATGGGATTGGACTGTGAGGCAGACATGGGAGAGGAAGAGGTCATGGTGGGAGAGGTGGGAGAGGTGATGGTGGAGATGGAGGAGTAGGAGGTCAGAGAGGTGGTGGGAGGGGGAGACATGGCCATAGAGGACGAGGCCCACACTTATCACCCATCTGTGAGGAGATGGAGGGATAGGATGTTCCCATGCTCGGGGTTGGCGGAGGTGAGAAGGAGGTTGATGTTGGAGTTGGTGGTGAGGAGCATGCAGTAGAGGAGGAAATTTTGAAGGAGCATGCAAAGGAGGAGGTGGTTAGGGAGGAGGTAGAGATAGGTTCTCTTGGTCTGCTTGGTGTATATCAGGATGATGATGAGGATGAGGATGAGGAGGATGATCAAGAGAGTGAGCTCTGAGACAAGATCCTGAAGGTGTTGGAGGATGACAGGATGGAGAGTCCATGGTAGGATGATATAGGTCTTGTTGATCAAGACACAATAGATTTGTGTGCTCAGGTTGCATCCCTAGAGGAGAGGATGAGGATATTGATGTCAGAGCAATAGGCCCTATAGATGGAGAGAGATAGAGCTTACCTAGATAGAGATCAAGCCATAGCTCAGAGACAAGAGATTAATTAGAGGTTCACACAGATTACAGCTCTTTGCAGTGGGCCATCGATAGCTTTTGCACGGGAGTTAGTTAGAGCTGGTGACATGGAGAGATATTATAGGAACCTATATGAGGCATAGGTTCCTCCTAAGAGATGGGCTCCTAGCTATTCACATGCATAGATCAGTAGGTCCCAAAGTAGGACTTAGAGCAGGACAGTGAGTATAGAGGGGGTCAAGGGACCTCATAGATCTGGACCATATGATAGGCCTCCTTTTGCATAGAGATCATCAGCCTCTCGTCATCATTTACCTTCACATTCTATTCATGGTAGTAGTGGGAGTTCGAGATAGGAACATGTATTGGTATTTATTGATGGACATTGCATTTTGATCATAGAGCTTGTGAGCTTTATATTTATCGATACATTATGACATTGTGATGTGACACTTTTTGAGCGATATATATATATGATTTTGGCAGCGAATCTCATGATATGCATTTTCTATTGATGATTATGCAGTTCTTATTTGATATGTACATGTTGTGGATGATGATATTTACATTATGATGTGTTTATACAGCCTATGATATGATGTTGATTCTATATGATGATTATGAGATGTAGTGTAATATACATGTGATGCTATATGTTTGATGATGATGGTTGTAATGTGATGCATATATTTATACTTGTTATGTATATGTAATGTTGATGTTATGTAATCTATGATAATGAATTCCTATTATGCCATGATTTCCTAGATATGATAGATGCCTATGTTTTTGTGTTTTCAAAATGCAAGGTATATGTATGATTTATAATGTATTATTTTTACATTATGTTTCTAACATGAACTGCATATGCAATATGCTTATATTTTTGGGTCATAGGTCTCCATCATAATGCAGGAAAGAAGAATTGTTAGTTTGGAAAGAAGAATAGTAAATGACATGGTTGTTAGTATTAGCAATCTTCGATATTTTTCCAAATCACACAAGGCTTTGCACTTTATCATCATTGGGCGGTAACTAATACAAATGGAGACAAACACCATGATATGACATAGATCAAGGTATGCAAGGTCATCCACCTGCTAACAACAGATAGTTGCAGACAAGGATTGTCTTAACTCATACTAAGGGCACAATTTCCCCAGTATTTTTGTCAAGACAAACCACAGAAAACAAACAAAAAAAAGACAGGTCATGAGACGTCATTGCTCCTATAAATCCTTCATGGCACATCCTTGAGGAAACTAGTAACATGACTCAAAATCCAAAGTTAAAAGACAGTCAACAAACAGTAGTCAAAGAAAATAGAATATTGATACATCATTGCTTCTCTAAATCCTTCATGGCACATCCTTAAGAAAGCTAGTAACAAGATTCCAATCATAAAGTCAAATGAAATGATAAGATAAATAAGCCATAAAGTCAAAAAGCCAATAAAATATTTTCCAAAACTTGATCTATTTGTTTGATTGTTTTGATTGATAAGATGATTCATTGATAAGACTTGATTTCAAGAGAGACACATACTAGATAAGACATTGAGTCTAGTTTCATTTTTGTGACTATCTATATCAGGCATGACAAAAGCCTAGTTTCAGAAAGACACATATCGTATAAGATGTTGAGTCCGATGCCATTGATGTGATAACCTATATGAGGCCTTGTTGATTGTTTGATAGCGTTTGTATGCAGGAAGGACTCATCCTGTATAAGACATAGATTGTTTTTTTGATGTCTATATTCAGGAAGGACTCATCCTGAATAAGACATAGGTTGATTGTTTTGACATCTGATGTCTATTTTTAGGAACGACACATCTTGTAGCAAACATAAGTTGATCTATTTTGGGTTGTAGCTTTGGCAATTTGTTTGATCTGACTTGATGAGATTGTTGACTTGTTGATCTTGTTGATGTGTGACTTGACATGATCTGCTGACAATTGACTCTGTGTGATGAAGAACCCTAAAGGAATTACCTAGTGTGGGCTCGGGGGCTCATCGATTGATGGCCTTGCCTACGTTATACACGCAGAGACTTCATAGTTTGACTAGACTTTGACTGACAAGACTAACTATAAAAAGCTTGATTTGTTTACAACTATAAGACGTGTGTGATGGTGAATGTGATGAACCCTAATGGACTGACCTAGTGTGGCCTCAAGGGCTCATCGATTAATGGCCTTGCCTACGTTATACATGCAGAGACCTCGTAGTTCGACATGACCAATGACCTTGTCTTATAGACAAATGGATTGAATCATGATTTTATACAAACAAACCTAAAAGGAATAACCTAATTCCTCGGCGGCACATCGACAGATGGCCTTTCCTATGTCCATTCGTAGAGGAAATGTAGTTCGACAAATGATAAAGACTAACAAGTGCAATGACTCTGACTCTAATTTTTTGGATTTTTGAAATGTTTTGGTTTTTTTGGTCTTTTTGAAGTTTTTTTTAATGTTTTTGGGATTTTTTTGGGACATTTTGTAATGTTTTGGGATTTCGAGGGTTTTATGTCTTCAGGATAGCCAATGTAAGAACCTATATGATGCAAGTCAAGTGATTTCCCCCAGTTGAGTATAAGACCAATTGATTATGAATAGCATGGTATGGGGGATACTTAATGCACTTGATGTCAATCATTCTAGGTTATAGGATAGACTACCATTTATTATGAATGATATGTACAAGCGATGGATGGAAAAGATAGGTGATATGTATAGGGATAGATAATATGTATAGGGATAAGTGATATGTAAAGGTAAGTCAAATTAGAATAATGGTAGACAAAGGAGCAGAGTCAACTACACATGGCGCCTATTTTCCAGGTTTTCACCATGGTACTTATCCAAAGTGCCACCAAAGTGGTTTTCACTATTGGACGACTTATTTCTCTTTATTATATTCTTGATTTTTTTGATATTACTAAGATGCCTGTTTGCCAAGTTTACACCTAGGTAACAATTTTTTTTATTTTTTTGTATTTTTGATAATTAAGACAAGCCTATCAAAAGCTATGTGTAGAACTTCTTCAAATGAACACTGTTGATAGGAGATGACAATGGTTCCCCTACAGGAGTAGAGAGTTGATATGCTCCTGATCCAAAGGCTTCTGTGACAATGTAGGGTCCTAACCAATTAGGTTCAAATTTTCTTGGTTTCTCTCTTTCAGCTTGATTCTTAGGATTCTCCATTAAGACTAGGTCACCAATGTCAAAGTTTCTATTAAAGACCTTCTTATTGTAGTTGTGATGAAGATGATTCTGATATGCTTGGAGATGATCTAATGCCTTTTGTCTTCGTTCATATAGGAATTCTAGATCATGTAGTCTTGAAACTCAGTACTCTTCATCGTCAATGTTCCCTTTGAAAGATACCCTAAGGGAATGAATCTCAACCTCAATAGGTAAGATGGCCTCAAATCCAAATACTAGGGAATATGGTGTGGTGCTAGTGGGATTACGGATACTTGTGTGGTAAGCCCACAAGGCTAGTTTAAGTTGTAAATTCTAATCACGACCAACATCATTGACAGTCTTTTTGAGGATTCTAATGATAGTTTTATTAGATGCCTCTGCTTGGCCATTACCTTATGGGTAATAGGGGGTGGAAAAATGATGTTGGATATGGAACTCTTCACAGAGATGAAAAAATTATTGGTTTTTGAATGGACGACCATTATCTATGAGAATGGATTAAGGAACACCATACCGATAGATGATATAGTTCAAGATAAACTTAGAGATTTGTGTGTCGGTGATGTAGGTCATGGGAATAGCCTCAATCCACTTCATAAAATACTTAGTGGCAGTAATGATGAACTTATGGCTGTTGGATGATGTGGGATGTGTCTTACCTATGAGGCTGAGCCCCCATTAGGAAAAGGGCCATGGTGACATTATGATTCTAATTTTCTGATACTCAAGAAATGCGTTGCAGAATTTAACAGTTGTGGTTTTCTTTCTCAGTTGTAGTTTTCTACCAAATTTAGACTCAGGTATTAGAAACATGTTGTTTTGTTTTTAGCAGATGTGACTCAGGTTATTAATTGTGATTCTATACTGATCAGATGTGGTTTTCAAGACTCTGGTTGTGCACTGGTAAAAGTAGATTGGTTCTGTGATAGGGGCATATGCGTCATTCTAGACTGCAAATGCGGCTCACCTATTCAAATGCATCATCGAAGGTAACAATTGTGGGTTTCCAGTAACAAAGTTAATGATAGATGCAACTAAGATATCAAATGTGGTTTTATACTAAGTAGATGTGAGCTATCCTAACAGATGTGACTGAAGATTAAATAGATGTGACTCAATTTATGGGACATGCAAATTTAACTCAGTTTCTGACAGATGTGACTCTAGTTTAAACAGATGTGACTCTAAGTAACAATTGCATCTTTCTAGTGAATAGTTGTGGCTTTCCAGTGAATTGTAGTGTAAAATGGCTCTATTTTGTGATCAACTTTTGGAAAATAACAAATGCAGAAAACATAATATTTCAGTTTGATTTTGACACAAAGAACGTTTAATCTAGACAAGCACAATCCTAGGCTATGTAGGATAGTATTTATTGAGTTCTCACTTGGGTTTCCCTAGCTACGCTTATTCAAGGTGGATGACTAGTAGCTTGACCCCACTGGCTCCCCTCCATGGCTCAACACTTCATTCAGGGCAGCCAAGCTACAATACCAATGAAACTCCCATGGCATATTTCTCATCTCTATAATGAACCGTAAAAATGTGAGACAACTTCACAGGTCCGTCCTATTGCACCAGTAAATAGAGGGATTTTGGACACTACAAACAAGGGTGTTTAATTTGGGCATTCTATTTGTGGGGTATCATCCATGCAACAAGAGACCATTGCTACCCTTCTTGTCGAAACAATACTCATGATTCTTGAGCTTTCCTCAACAACCCACTTTTATATACCGGCTAGAAGTCGCTTAGGTTCAACGTGCTACCGATCTGAGTCATCTTGGGGTGAGTAATTTTTCCCACCAAGACAAGCCCAATTTTTAGAGTCAGTAATTGATTCTCTTGCACCCAAGATCACATGAATGCACAAGGGGAGAGGATACTTCGATATACCAAATCATGAGGATAATAATAGAGCATGCTTTTGCACCAAACACAGTAAACAGTAGTAAATTTTAAACCCAAATGATAATTTTCTAATCTACCAGACAGTCTATTTCAAAAATAAAGTCTTTGACACATGTCCTACAAAAAAATTCATTAGTAGTTTTTTGATTAATCTTTGTTGTTCATCCTATAAAAAGGGTTTCAAAAATTTATCTTTTATGATACATCCTACAAATACTATGTTAACTCCTAAAACACACGCTGCAAACCAAAAAAATAGCTAATATAAAAACACAATGAAAGACTAAAAATCGGAAATTGAACCCAAAAATTTCACCAATCAGATGCATCACAAATTTTCACCAGTTAGTTGGGGTTCGATAAGTCACAGATGCGTCAAAAATTTTCAGATGCGTTGTTTTCTTCGTCAGATGCAGTTCATAATATCAATTGTGTCGTTTCATCTGTCAGATGTGTCATTTTGTACGATACCTACAAAAATCGAATAAAACGTCTACGAATTTGCAAAGAACGTGTCTTCACGTCAAGTTCACCAATGTAACATCATGAAAATAATGAAAGGTTAAAGAAATAGCATGCAAACAAACTCTAATGTAAACTAAGCTAACAACAAAGAACAATGGAAAGATAAAAGCATAAATAATAGAACCATCTCACTGAATATCTACCCAATTCCATGCATAACCTCGATTGTCCTTCTCCATTTTCCCATTTGATAATAATTGCCCTTAGCTTTCTAAGCGTGAAAGTATAGCTTATAATAGTATGATTCAACAAAACATCAAAGATTCAAATAATAGATATGCTTCCAAAAGTCATAAGATTTTGGGAGAGGTTGAATGATGAAAGACAAATCAATTTATAGAAAATTGATCATTTGAATGACATGCTGAGATCGAAAGATAAACGAATGATTGAGATCAAAGGTTTCAACATGCATTATGATCACTGTTAGTACTAGCATGAGTGATAAAAACTAATAATATAGATAAATATTTAATAATGATTTAATCTTCGAGTTTTGTATTCAAAAATAGAAGAATAATGTTTGCATGACAAAGATAAAGATAGATTAAAAGCAACATTCTATTCGAACGCATGCACAAAATTTAATTAATTAAACAAAGATATTTAATTAATATGCATGTACATGCATACGAGTTAGAACTAGATAACTGACTGGTTGCGACAGAGAGTTTATTCGTGAAAGACACTTAGACATTAAATCAGGAGACAACTGACTGATTCAAATAGATCTCGAGTCAAGTGAGAATGAATACTTAGATAACTTAAAAATTTATCTAAATATAGAGGAATGTGTTAAAAATAGACCTTTATGAATTAAATGATTTATTTAATTCAAGATTCGACATTTAAGGATTAATTAAATAGATAAGATTTATTTAATTGAGTAAAGAAAAGGTTAGATGAATAATTAAATAATTAAAGTATTTATTTAATTATAGTCAGAAATATGGTAAAGGTAAATTAAATAAGAATTTATTTAATTTAAGAAGAAGGAAAAAGTTAATTAGTGACGTAATTAAATAAAGAGGGTTTATTTAATTAATCAGGATAGAATTAAGATAATGTGAATTAATTAAATAATTAAGTTCATTTAATTAATAGATGAATAAATATTAACGTGAATTAATTAAATAATTAAAACTTATTTAATTAATAGATGAGAAAGGACTTTAGAAAGTAATTAAATAATTAACATTATTTAATCGTGACCATGTCAATACGAATTATGAAGAAATTGAAGTTGCAGGCTTAGACTAAATTTCAGTGTCTACAGTTAGTGATCCAAATCTGCACCCCTTGCACGCCAAGTTGTGCAGGTTTGGATATAACATGGGACTACTTCCAGGTTGTGGGTATCCTATTGTGAAAGTAAACCTCCAGATTATGGGTTGGCTCCCCTTTTGATGGTGTCACCTAAACTATTCCTTGCTAGGAAAAGGGGAGAAAGAAACATGAAAAGACAAACTAAACCCATATGGTGATGCACCTAATGATTTCTCAGACCTATACAGCTACTTTAACACACAACCTCATCAAAAACTTACATTAACTTAACTCAACTCAAATATTTAACATATCAATGCATAAGTATTTTGTAAGGAGGCTTGGTTCTCTTAACATTTTTGAAGGAAAGGAAATATTTCACAACTAAAAAGACTATTTGAACCAATGCATAGCTTAAAACCTATAGAAATACATGTTTATTCTACCTAAAGGTGCTAAAATGAGACAAGCATTGAAGGAGTTATCAAAACTCACAATAACATTCATCAGTCACCACACTGCACACAATGAGATAGCTTCAAAGAAGGTAAAAACTGAATTTCATTAATGAAAATGGTGTCACATACTGCTATACATGTCTGATATTGAGTCACAATGCTATCCTCTACCTGAAAAAAGCTCCAAAGTAAGCTACCATACCCTGTAGAAAGAAAGAAAGAACTCCCAAAAACTCAAGTTTGAAGATACTTAAGCAATTTTGAAACAACTTTGCACACAATTTCTTCTAGAAACCCTAGTCGGATGTAGCACAAAGCCCAAAAAAGAACCTTCCATTTGAAACTCCTCCAAAACTCCTCCAAAATGGTGCAAAGTTAAGCTCAAAACCAAGTCATGCCAAAAGTGTGAAAAAACTGCCTCCAAAATGGTCCAATTTCCTCCAAAGTAGTCAAACACAACCCTCATGCCTTTCACATGTTGTTCAAGCATCTCCAAATTCTCCACATGTTGTTCAAATTGTTTTGACCCACACTTTTAGTGTGTTTGCAAAGCACGGGACTTAATTAAACCTACATTGACTAGATTTTAAAAGCACATGCCTTTTCAACACATTTCTTTTTTCAACTTTCAATTTAAAACATTTAGTTAAATGGCTTATAATTGCTCCATTTAATTAAATGTTTTACATTTTAAAGTGAATGCAAAAATGAAAATACTTGGGCTCAAACATACCCCCTTCCTTACTCTTTGAAAACACATGCTCTTATCCATCATTGAATAAGTGATTTATAATCCATCACACACTTAATAATGCATTTTTACCTTTCAGCTTGATGCAAGTAAAGTATAAAACATTGCTTTGGAAAAAATAAAAATACATAAGTCATCTTTTTTTACCTTCCTAGATAGATGTATTAGTTTTATCTATTCAAGAATAGGAGGAAAAAGTGCAAAGGTATTAGTTTTAATGTTATATTTTTAAAAAAACAAGGTAAAAATGCCTTCTCCAATCAGCTTAGAATTAGTGTAAAAAACTCTAAACACCACAAAGAAAAATGAAAGAAAAGCATTCATTTCTTCCATCAGGCTTTCTGGAAGCTCTCAGTCGTCGACCTGGGGTTTTCACTCAAGCTTTCATGGAGGATTTGGTAAAAAACAAAGGCATCTTCCACAGATTTTTTGACAAACGAAAGCTTCTTAGAAGAACTTTAATCTTTTCATTTCATTTCTGAACAAGATGAACGCTCGAAATTGAGCCTATTCTTGTAGAAACAAGAGTATGTTTCACAAAAAATAAATGTATTCCTTTTCTCTGTCATTTCCCATGCATATTCGAAAGATTACCTATACTTTTCCTGAAGATTTCATGCAGTTTGTGAATAAAATCAGTGATTTTGGCCGCGACCATACATTGCATGTTGCTTTTTAGCATTTCACATGATAATAAAAAAAATGTGCAAGATTATAATATGCATGACATTTCATGAGATTTATCAGTTGAAATAAAGCTATCTTTGTGAACATTCCACAAGAAAATATTGTTCTGTGAACAAAATTTGCAAAAAATGATTCAATTACATTGCACAGTATGGGTATGAAAGATTATAAAAACCCGCACCCTATCATATGCTTGTCATTGTCTGCTTTTCACTTCCTTTCGAAATGATGGTAAATATTATGTGAGTTTTCATTTTCATGCCTCTGTTCAAGGGTTTTATCTTCTACACTTCTTGAAACAATGGATATCTTTGTTTTTGATGCCATGTAAAAAAAATCATCTTTGTTGTACAATGATAATATGAATGAGATGTCGGGAGGGGTGGTCATTTAAAACAAGAGCTATCTCAGTCAATTGTTCCACAAAGTAACGCTGCCATGTGAAGAAAAAATGGACTGTAAAATGTTTCATGCCATTGCACAACATTGTTCTTTTTTTATTCCTCCATGAACATTACTCTTATGTACCTGGAAACCCTCCTCTTGAATAGGACTGTCTTTGAATCCTACATGACTTAACACACACTTAGTTCAACATGGGTTACCCTTGTATCTCATTGTGATTATACCATGAATGTCCCAGAAAATTTCATAAAGGACTATCTCCTTGCATAAATCTTTGCCTATTCTTTCTTGGCAATCTTTCTCAAGCCTATGACTATCCATTTCATTCTTCTTGGCATTCCCAAGTTTTAAACTTGAACATGAAAAGCTATCAACTTCATTATTTCACTGCCCTTTTGTTCTACTTTTGAAAGCCTTTGTTTCTCCTTAGTCACTTATGTGTTTCCAGCCTTGCCATGAGTGCTTTGTAGGCTGCTTGGTTCAACTTTCCTTGTTCTTTGTACACAATACTCTGGTACATATTATCTCTTATCATGTTCTCCAAACACATTCTATATGAGGATCGTGCTTTAAACCATCTTCTCATTAAATCAAAACTTCATTTCTTATAAAAACATGCCTTTTGACTACTTCTCAAGATTACCATGGAACCCTTGATGATCAATTTTCATATGATTGTACTCCTTTTGTAAAAAAACTTGTCCCTTTGATCTCTCCACTGTCTTCATTACTATGGCCATTCCTTTGCCACAAAGGGTCGCCATATGCTCTTTTAAACACTGGAATGCAATCTCTATATTGCTACTATCTTTACTATCATCTTGTCCAAACATTTGAACTGTAGCACATGTGGTGACCATAATATTGATAATTTTATAATGTCCCTCACTTGAAATCATAGAGAACTGTCTTCTTCAATGCCTCCTGATGACTTGAATGCAGTCACTAGTAAATAAGGTGGCTGCCCTATTTATCACCTTTCCTTGAAAATTGTTGCTCCATGATATGACTTGTATGGCCCTATCTGGCTATCCATCATTAATTCGTTGAAATGACTACCTCCCCAACATAGAAACTGCTCCATGTAACTCCTCCTAGAACAAAAAAGGTGTCCACTTGCAAGGTTTTCTCACTCGGAGTTGAACTTTTCTAAGGCAACAAAAGCACTAGAGTCATCACTACTTTTACACCCATTTGACTTCATTGAATTAAATGTTTGTCATTTATGACCGTGATGAATACTTATCTCAATGAGATCAAATGGTTGCCTGTATTTTGTCACTATCTTCATTCTCATGAGAATGATTGTTATTCAATCTGTGACCTTTATACTCTCTTGGTAAGATAAAGTACGATTTTTCTACTTCTTAGAGATGGGTTGTTGGGACTGGGCTCAAAACTTTAGATGCTTCTATATTAGCCAAAAATATGCACATCGAAGTTGTTGCTACTATATTCTCTACTCCTTTCGTTGTTATGACTCCATGCCTTCAGGAATGAACACAAGCTACTATAGGCTTCCAATGATTATGTACTAATTTTGTTGCTTATTTAGCTCCTTGCATATGTAGTATAGAATTTACTGTTATGCATTACTCAATATGGCACATCTGTCACTAATTCATGACTACTGCATAACAATTGTAACCACAACTCATGAAATCATATCTACCATTGTGATTATACTTCTTCCCTCTTCATTACACATGGCTAATGGCTAAGTGACTATCTACTTGAGACAATTGCCCACTGTCGTCTGCATTGTATGACTTCTTCATGATTCATCATTTGTTTCTAGAGTGAAAACATGATTCACTTGTTCCCTCATGAATGTGATGGTTTCCCATGTAGCTTCATTCATTGTTGTTGTCTTGTAGCATGAGATCATTGTGGACTACCCCTTTCCAAATCTGAAAGGTCATTGAATATTCACTTGGCATCATGGCCTTGGATTCAAAAATGAGTTTAATCTCTTGAATCATGATGCTTAATGAATTATCAATACCCACTAATATTCCTTTTGCTTTAATCCTATTGGGCATACATATGTCACTTATGGTGGTGACCTGAAAACTCACCATCCTAAGTGATGTGTGCTTGTCCAATAGGGTTGAAGTGAGATGAATTGGACAATGTATCTTATGCAACAATGCATGATTATCTTTGTTCCTTCTTTCTACCCCATATGACTCATGATGATTTCAGGCATGGCTTGATATCTCCTCTATTTTAATAGATGCATAATTGAACTTGATGCATCTATAATTGAACTTGATGCATCACTGAAATCATTTACTTCTTTTAATAAAATGGGTCTTGGATCCACTTAAGAAGATTGAAAGACATATCCATCAAAATGTGCCTTCCTTTTGACATGATGGTAGCCTATTTGATTGATTCATTATGAAAAGATGAAGCATGAATTTCTTGACAACTCACATTATGTGTTGCATCTTTTGAGTCTAACAATGAAAGTTGATCAACTGGTGTGATTCCATATTAATTTAATGCATTAATAGCATGTTTATCATTGATTTGATCAAGTTGCTCAATTTCTTATCTTTCTTAAAACATCAAAGGGCAGCATGTTGAGGTCTACCCTTGTGGGAGCCACATTTCACCCCACATGTTGTAATTAGGTTAATCAGAACAGTAACAAGACTTATCCAAAATTTGCACAAGGAACAAATAGTTAGATAAACAAAGCATATCTTAGGTGTGTTTCATCACTCCTTTCTTTTTTTCAAGGACACTTATGGTATGTTGCTATTTTAATGCTTGTAGACATTAGATTACATGTTTATGGATTTTTTGCATATAATTTTGATCAGGGACCTTTCATTGCTCAAACAACACTATTTTATGCAATGCAATAAACCTAGGAGTAGTGAGGAGGGTGTCAAATGGAAGCAAAGCAGCGGGAAGGATCGAGATGATGTGAGGCAAAGCCAACAGGATTTGTCATTCCACCAGGCAATGATGGGTCCCTTTTCATTTTATATGCAATTTATTTTCTTTTATCTGTAGGTGTATAGTATTTTCTTTATAAGCATTAGAATAGCTAGTCCCTTGGCTTGTGAGGGATATTATACGAGCTCATGATTATCAATAAAGATTACATTTGCAATACATATTGGTTCTCTTTCTTATTTTTCTGTAATTGCAAGACTAGAATAAATGCAATCTGTTGACAATCTCTTTTATGCACATAAATGGACTTAGCATAATATGATGTATCTTTTAATGATTAAATAAAAACACCAAAAGAATAAACACTAAGTTACCTGATTTCAACTGAAAGCTAAAAATCAAGTAACAATTATTTTTCAAATTATATTAATAACTTATTCTTGAATTTTTATGTCAAGTTGACTAAGTTTGTTTTCTAAATTATCATTGTCATTTAAGGGTCTAGTTTGGATCCCCATGATTCTGCACTGATCCCTATGATACAACATATTAAGGTTGAGGAATCTTGTAATCCAACATTGGTAGAATCATCTATTGTTCTTACTTCACCATATCTTGAGGATACAATGGGGGATGATAATTGTGATCGAATGAAATGCAATGTGATCTCATCTTCTTCATCAAATGTTGTACCCGATGATGCTTGTGATTTGGTGCAGCGGGACATTCATCATCTTCTAGAGATGGCTACATGGGATGAGTACTTGAAAATTTGCTTTGTGAGTCCCACATTTTTAATTTAGGATGCATAGTTGATTGCATACATATTCTCTTTAATGGAGATGATCCTTCTTCGGTTGTTTCAAGGGAACACTATGACCTTCTTGTTAATTCTCTACATGATATTCCTTTGCAATTTTAAATGAGTTTGGATTCTTTTAGATAGAATTTGGAGGAGGATTCTTTTCCTTTAGAGTAGGTATCTTTATAGATTTAGATTGTGTTCTACAATCATTTCTAGTAGATTCTAGATTTTCTTCTTCAATAGTGTGGCCTAGAATTCTTGTTTGGAGTGTGGCACCTATTGACATCAATGTGGAGACACTTGAGCATTCTTCAAAGACATCACAAATCATCCTTCTTCATGGATCTTGCTTTCAATAATCGAAAGACATCCTGCATATCATCTTAGTCTTGTTTCTTCCCAAGGGGAGGAATGTTGCTTGATGGTCATAGATCATCTTCAACATTTCTTTTTAGACATCTACCATCATTTTAGGAGACACTACATTGAGGGAGGTCTTCATGATCTCTCTTCTTCTCTCTTAGAGGGGGTATTTTCCCTCATTTGGGGTTTTGTTAGGTTCCCATGCATCATTGAGATCATCTTTTTATCTCTTTTATGGAGGATTTTTTGTTGGTGTAATTAATTAATTAATTATTACACTAGCATAAGTTAACTTAGGTCATAAATCATTTAGTCCTAGGTTGCATCATTTAATAAATGGGATAATATTCCCTTTCCTAGTTTGTGGGATAAGATTCCTTCTAGAACTTATCTCATCATTTAATGATCATATAGATAGGGTTCACATGTTGTCACATGTTGTTTGATTATAACACTTGGCAACATCTCATGCATATTAGGGTTTACCTCTTGCCTATTTAATTAGGCATCTTGTTCATTTGTAACATATCATATCAATATCATATCATATCATACCAATCATCATATCAATAGAATCTTTAATCAGCATTCCATTGTTGCAACACTTCTCTTTGTGGTTGATTATCTCTCATGGTTAAAGTCCTTTATTGAAGCTTTAGGGGTTGTGCATCCATTCATCTCAACATGGTATCAGAGCAAGTCCATTGAAACATCAACCCTAGATCCAGGAAGTTGGAGTGCAAGATTCGTGTAGGCTTGGAGTTTTATGTTGCAGGCTAGTTGGCTCTACCCGGGAGCCAAGCTGATTTCTAGTGTAGATCAGGACCTTTCTGACCTCTCCATTGCGACCAAAAGGCCTCAAAACCCATAGATCACCTGTTCATTTGCCAAAATCAAAGTAGATTCAATCGAGAGCCTGTGAGGTATTATCTAGGGTTTGCATTTTTTTTGTACAAATCCATACATATTTGCAGAAAAAAAAATCCCCCTTTCAATCCTCCATCAAGGCAAAAAATTTTTAGAAAAATCAATATTTTTTTCTAGCTATTATTGGGCATTTTTTATATAGTTCTGGCATAAATCAAACTTTGTCAGGGCAACCTGCAAATAAAATTGGTGGTCGGCAGAAATATTTCTTTTCGCACCTATAGTTTGTTTTTCGGTCAGCATTTCATATATTATCGGTGTTTTAATTTTTATATTTGAATTGCAAATTTATTGCAATATTCAAATATTCCTTCGTCGGCATATAATCAACTTCTACAAAATCTTGTCGGCCGGTCACATCACCGTACCCGACCTCCGCAAATTTGTCACCGCTGCCATCATCTGACCCCGCCACCGTCGACTTGCCATTCTCTAGCTACCGCCCGTCAAAGCTTCCAATCACCGATCACCCATCTCCGTTGAAGTTTCTGACTCCTGTCGACATCTATTTCCCTCGTCGCTGGTACCCGGTTGTATGCAAATCCATGGGCTCCGCTTGACTCCGGGCGGTCCGTTCTCCCCACCACCTCTGCCGGCCGCACCACCTAACCTACCACCGGACAGCCGCTCCGCCGCCACCTATCCAGTGGCACTTTATTTTTTTTGCCCACGCCAGCCCCTCGATCATATCAGCGACTGGGGGCTTTTTTTTTTAGCCCCGAGTGCTTCATTTTTGCACCTAGTTAGCCAGTTTGATTTAAATTGCAATTTGTTTTCTGAGGGCCATATCTTCGCGCCACAATATCAAAAATTTTCAAACGAGATATCGACGGAAAGAGAATTCAGAGCACTATCCAGTGGTGCCATCCATTTTGTAGTATTTTTCTGCTATCAAATTCTAAAGTTAACTAAAGTCAACCCTCCATTCTGGACTCAAAAGTGCATAACTTCGCATCAGATTGTTGGATTTTTGAGATTCCAACGGCATTCGAGAGATATTTTAGTGCATTTTTTCATCAGTCTAGTCATCTTCTTTGGTTTCAGATCCAGGTATCTTTTATTGATTTTTTGATTCCTGAGACATCCTGAAGCTTGAAGAAAAATTTCTTGATCTCGAAGGCATATTTTTAGTTGCATATCTATTTGGAAGTCTTTATTTTCTGTTAAAGGTCAGTGTCTCTGATTTTTGTGGAGAAATTTTCATTATGGGGCTTGCATATTATTCTCCTTTGGTTATGTTGCACAAGGGTAACTATCAGCAATGGTGAGATGGGATCTACCACCATCTTCATTCACTTGATTTGTTGCCACATCTATTTGGTATAGTACCTCATCCGAGTGAAGGTATTCATGAACTTGCTTGGAGTTGCAGCAGGTACACTATTTTGGAGATTCTTGCTATGCAAGTTGATTGTGATGTTTTGAGATCTATTGATCATTGTGATTGTCCTCACATCCTTTGGATTAAGCTTTGGGAGATCTATGGAGATTCAGACACTCCACCCTTCCCCGATGGTCATGATTCAGAATTTCATTCTTTCGATCAAGTACCCCATGATGCTATTGTTGTGCAGGAAGTTGATTACCTTGATCTTTCCAAAGAGGTTGACAAGGTACCTTTCAGTGCTTCTTCTTCATCCGAGACAGTTGGTATCCCTTCACGTTCAGTGATTCTTTGTCCAGAATCATTGCTTGAGGCTTCCATTATCATCATCTATCAGGACACATTCTGTTTTCCAGACTTAACATCACAGGATGGCTTTGTTTCAAGTATCACTGACTTGGCTACTTCTACAAGTTTGGAGGACATACTTGAGGGGGTATCACTCCTCTATTCAGATTTGGCTTTGGAGAGTTGTTTTGAGTCTCCTCATTCCTTTGTCTCGACCTTAATTGGGAATCTAGAGACTATCTTGGAGGCACTTGGGTTCTCTTCAAAGATTTCATATTCGAGACTTCTTCCCTGTCATTCCATTCAAGATTTGCAATTTCTTCAGCATCTACCATTAGATTTGCTTCAATCTTCTTTCAGTGGTTTTGAGGACACTTCATTCAGGGGGGGCTATCAAGTCTCCATCAAATCCATCACATCCATTCTATCTTTGTCTTTGGATATTGTTCAGCATCAGTTTCTACATCAACCTAGTTTGTCACTCTCTTCATTGATTGTGGCATCTTCATCTTCAGGCACGGACACAATTGAGCAGAGTTTAGAGACATCATTGACATCCATCTTCATACTTCCTTCCTTCAATTCCTATCTAGAATGGGAAGCATCTCTGCACTTGCATTTGGTTTTGTTTCTTCCGAAAGGGAGACAAGTTGTTTGTCGACATTGGATCTTGTTTTTTCTTCAGACACTTACCTTTCTTGCAAGTGATCTCATCTTCTGGGGGGGCTATTTTGTCTCTCTCTTTCCTCCCTATGGGGGGGCTTTTGATTGTATTGTATCCATGTGATGGATGGTGTCCTTGGGGGGTATTTGGGAGTCCTCCATCCTTCCCATCCTATCTCACATTTCTGCATTTTCATCTCCTTTTTAGAGAGGGGTTTTGTTCCCACTGGGTTTTCCCCTTTTCTCTGGTTGTGGGAGATTTTCTGCATCTTCATGTACATGGGTACCTAACATGGCCTCGTAGCTGAGACCCATCATCATCTTGCATAATCATTGCATTTTCCTACCTAAGTTGCACTTATGGGGGGGTGTTGGTGTAATTAATTAATTAATTATTACACTAGCATAAGTTAACTTAGGTCATAAATCATTTAGTCCTAGGTTGCATCATTTAATAAATGGGATAATATTCCCTTTCCTAGTTTGTGGGATAAGATTCCTTCTAGAACTTATCTCATCATTTAATGATCATATAGATAGGGTTCACATGTTGTCACATGTTGTTTGATTATAACACTTGGCAACATCTCATGCATATTAGGGTTTACCTCTTGCCTATTTAATCAGGCATCTTGTTCATTTGTAACATATCATATCAATATTATATCATATCATATCAATCATCATATCAATAGAATCTTTAATCAGCATTCCATTGTTGCAACACTTCTCTTTGTGGTTGATTATCTTTCATGGCTAAAGTCCTTTATTGAGGCTTCAGGGGTTGTGCATCCATTCATCTCAACATTTTTGTCCCACTTAGTTTTCTCCTTTTCTCTTTTTGTGAGAGATTGAATTGTATATGTACATGTGTACATAACATGGCTTTGTAAAAGGGGCCTCTCTTTGTGATGTTTGCATAATAGTACTCCCCAAGTTGCACATAAGGTGGGGTGTTAGTGTAAATAGGTATTTTACCTATATAGGTCCTATTTACATGTTAAGTCCACTTAGGTCCTAGGAGGGAATATTTCTAGAGAGTGTTAGTTTTCATTAGATATTATCTTATCTTTTGATATTTAATGCTTGTTTCCTAATTTATTTAATATTTTCTTAGGTATTTGTCTCATTATATAGGATTAATAAATGTCAACATCTTGAATAATCCTATCTCACAACTTGTCTTTATAAGCAAGGTATCATATGTAAAATCTAATTTAATATGAAAAATATTTCATCTATAATCATAGTGCAATACTTCTAGAATTTCTCTCTTGTGGAAGTTATTTTTGTCTTGCAAGTCATCCTAGGGTGTTGAGGAGTTCACCATAAACTTCTACAAGAATGATATCCTTACTATTATTTTTTATTCTAGAAAGTGGTGTTTGGAAACCACTTCCAATATTTCAACCATGGTTTGTAGGGATTGATATCAATTTTGGGAAGCATATCAACCAAAATGGCCCCTATAATTGTGTCAAAATTTTCCCATTTTTGATTGGAAAAGTGAAATTTTTCCTTATCTTCATTCCATGATATGAGACTCATAGAAGAACTAAATAAAATGTCCTAAGTATTTCTAATTTATTTTTTATAAAATCTCAAGGTACAAACCCAAGGCATCATTCCCAGAGGTCCTAGCCTTGAAAGATAAGGGACCAAAAAATATTCTATTGATTAATAGAAATACCATTATAGAATCTAGAACCATTTCAAAGGATCCAAGGTTTCATGGATTCTTAGGCTCTCCAAAAAAATTTAATTAAAAAATTCCTCTAGATCCACACATATTTTTTTAAAGATAGGAATGGTATGAAACCCAAGCCCCTTCCAAGAAATCCACTCAACACCATTACCAAAAGAGATACAATGTCACACTAGGATTTTTGAGGCTCTATTTTCTTGAAGAGAACAAATATTCTACTTAGTGTAAAGATAAAAACCTCACGCTAAGTGGATAATAACCCCAATCCTCCAAAAACTGAAGGGAGCCAACAAAATTCCCAAGCCACCGAATGAAATCCCTTATAGTTCTTAGAATATTTCCAAAGAAATTCATGAGGAAGATTTTACGATTTCATGTAGGAAGCCTTAGAAGGAACCCATCATGATGAATAATAAACAAGATTAGTCATAATAATCTTGGAACAAAACTATAATTTCCCTCCAAAAAAGAATAGTTTTGTGACCTAGTAAGCTAATTTCTTTTAATTTTTGGGAGAATTGTTAGAACACAATGATATATTGAGAGGGGGGATGAATCAATATATCCCAATATTTTATCCAATTCAACTTTATCAAACAAAACTTCTTACTTCCTCAAAAAAATAAAATATCAAATGAAATTCAAAGGAACAAGCACACAACAATAACACTAGATTTATATGAAAAACCCTAGAAGGAAAAAACCATAGTGATCAAACTACTTGGAGCTACTATCCAAATCTAGCCTCACAAATAAAATAAGATTTACAACAAGTTTTATGGGCTACAACGCAAAGGAAACTACAACCCCCTGAAACATAGCTTTAAATGGATTCAAACAAAGGAATTCTATATCTCCTTACAAATTACAACACTTAAAGAAGAAGAGAATAGACTCACTACAACATACTTGACAAAACCTACTGACTAATCACCACCACAACACTTCTGCTCAACAATCTCTACTGCCTTTGGCTCACTACCTTCAACACATCTTATACTTCTCTTCACACACTCACTCACTCTCATACACTTTTCAAAAAACCTGATCTTTCATTTACATCGTCTGTAAGCTTTAAAAAATATGTCCTTGTCAACCAATATGAAAGTGTGAAAATGAAATGTGCGATGACCATTAATAAGTCAGCTTCAAAAAAACCAAAAAAGAGGAAATTGAATACAATCCAAATCAGGAGATAAGGACCTATTTTAGCTTAGCACATATTCTCATGCTAGCGCAAACCTCAAAAACTTGGTGCAAACACTTCAAAAAACCAATTCAACCCAAAAAAAATTTAACCTTCCATGTGTTAGCTACAAACTAAAGGAAATACTAGAGAGATCAAACATCATCATACAAATCACTTTATAGGCACTAAGGTTTTTATTTTCTTATGCAACATTGCAAGCTAAAAACATACTACCCTAGTTTTGGTTTTCTTTGGCAAAGTTTGTATTTTTCTGCCTAGAACCATATTGTTTCTTTGTACATTCATTTGAGTAATGCCCATATCTTTTTTAATAATAACATTATACTTGTGATTTATCATACCTTTCACCCTGAGGTTGATTTTAAATCAAACTTTGGCTGCTCCCTCTTCTACTTGAGTTTGATGGGCTTGTTCTTCCAACTCTATATGAATTTCTTCCTCTTCCTATTGAATTTGATCTTCCCCTACCTCTACCATGGTTGATTGAATCTTTTGTTTTGAAGGCATGCTCCAAAGATGAGTTATTTTTACTACTCATCCTATGATCATGTGAAATGAGAGATACATGTAATTCATCCACTAAAAATTGAGAGAGATACTTTGTCTCTTCTATGGCCACAACTATAGACTCAAACCTTGAAGGTAGGATTCTCGAAATATTTTCAATGACTCTTATTTATTCAATTGTCTCACCATGAGACCTATTTTTTTTTACCAGTCCAATAATTTGTGTAAAAAGTGAATCTACTGATTCAAAATCCTTCATGAATGTTGTCTCAAAGTCTCTTCTCAACATCTATAACTTTCTTTTTTTTACCTTGGCTATTCCTTGATATGTTATTTACATAATGTCTCATGCTTATTTTGACTTGGTTACTCTTGGAACTTTTGGAAATATTCTCTTATGCATTTCTTGGAAAATATAAAAGAGAGCTTTGGAATCCTTCCTTTTTTTGTCCCTTATTAAATCCTTCTCTACTTGAGTAAGAGAATTGTATGTTTCTGCATTAGCTAGTTTTGGGTAACCATTTTCAAGAAGTTCCCATATGTTGTGAGAAAAAAATAATTCCTTCATTGTGATTAAGACCAGTAATCATAATCTTTTCTATTGAACTGGGGAATTTGTGGGTTTGTCAAACTTGTGCTTGGAGCTGCCATTGTCGATTGTAAAACTTTTTCTTGGATAAACTTTTGTTTCTTGAAGAACCTTCTTAAAAAACTTCATATCTGAGAATGTTAGGCTTTTATACCATGTGAAGAAAGAGGCAAAGGAGTAGAGAAATAAAAAAAAATAGAACATAGTGAAAAAACAAAGATGAAAATAGAGAAAAAATAAAGATGAGCTAAATTTTTTTATATTTCAAAAATACATAAAGCTCAAACTACATTCACATATCATAAAATAGATGTGTAGACATGCAAACTTTACATCATGCATTTAAATAGTTCATATTCATCCATTCATCAAATAAATCAAGTTTATTTGATTAATCCTACAGTCCCCCTTAAATTAAATAAATCATTCTTATTTAGTTAGCTTCTAAAGTTCTTCATTTAATTAAATAAATCAAACTTATTTAATTAAACCACTAACATCATCCCCTTTAGCTAAATAAATCAAAATATTTATTTAACTATGTCTAAATCATTTTCCATCTCCTTTTGATTTATTTTAATCCATAAATCTAAATCAAATAGGTCAAATAATCTAATCCCTCATTAAATTATCCAATCCTGATTAATTTAATCTAAACTCATGTCACATCCTCTAGCTTTTCCCACTTGCACAAATAAATCAATTTAATTGATTTATTAATTCCTCATTTTCATTCAAAATGGCATCTTTGAGGGAATATTCTCCCAATTTGAATTTTCCCTCCCACGACTTGTCCATCCAACAAAGCATTTAAGAGCTCTTACATGTCTCTTACACAAGTCAAACTTGGCATTTAACTCATCTTTCATCCCCCCTAAACATGTCACTTCATCAAATTCAAAATTCAAACTTGCACATTGATCAAAATGTGCTTAACCCCCCTCCATTGGAATGTTGAAAAGTGGCACAATTCCATTGGATTATCTTTTGTCCCACATTCTTCCTATCTTTCATTCTTTCATTCTTCCATCATTCTATTCCATAAATAGAGATCCTCTCTATTGATTTAATCCTCCACAACTACAAAATTTGATACACAAATTTGAAGAATTGAATCTTGTTCATCATATCATCGAGGAGCTTATCAAGGATTGGGAAAGGGCTTCTTTCCATAGAAGCACCAATCCACTATGAGATAGGGGTTTGATCGTGTTTTCATATGCTTGCAATTAGTTGTTTTTGTTCTATTTAGTTTGCATATTTTAGCATGGTTAAGTATTTCATAGGAATCTTAGGTTTGCTTATTTTGAATTGACTAACTAAGTTAATTATGGTCATTGTTTGAAGTAAAATGCAGATTTAAGGTTCACAAGATGAAACTAATACGTATAGTTGCTACTCTTTCTTATGCTCGGAAAATAGAGCAAAATAAATTCCCCTATTATTGGTTGTTTCTTGTAACTATTTCTATAGTAATATTTGTTGCTCTCCCCTTTTGCTCTTCTTTTTCATTACATTCATGAGTTGAAAAAAAATACTAACTAAAACCTATGTATAAGCCCAACAAGGAGGGAAAACAAAAAAAATCATTTAATTTCATTTAACTATGCTACGTGAGAAATCTTGCCTAAGAAGATTATGCCTTTAAATTTTCATTTAAATATGTCCTACACTTGAATGTTGTAAATTATTGTTTAAATAGACTTTTCCAGGGAAATGAAACTTCACGCGTGTGAGTAGATTTATAAAATATGTTGGGGCAAGGATAATGAAAATTCTATGGTGGAGTAAATGAGGGGCAATTGGGATTAATTTCCAACAATTAAGGAGCTTAATCCAGGAATCAAGGAACACCATAGTATAATGGTTGTAAGAAAATCTACAGAAATGTATGATGAATGCCAAACATAAATCAAATCATCTTAAATTTATTTCTAATCTAGGCACCAAATGCAATGGCATGATTTTTCTAACTACCCACTCCACTTTCTCACCATTATTGTAGAATTTTCCTTAGTTAGTGCATTAATTCATTTGGAGTGTCAATTTTGGAGGGAGTGCATCTATGCCCTTAATTTTCAAATTGCTATAGTGTTTTTTTCCTAGGGAAAGATCTTGATGGTAAAAAGGTGTTTTAGATTCATTTTAGACATGATTAGAGATTATTCTAAGAAAACTTAGCTAGTGTCGCTTTTGAGGGTTTTAAACATTGAAATTCAGTTACAAGAAGGAAATTGAAGTGTGTGAAGAGAATATTAAAGAGTGTATTGCATATTTTAAGTCTTCAAAATCTATGTACATTTTTAAGAGAATTTATGAATATAACAAAATGCTACCACTTATCATAACAACAATTGTTATGAGTGTAAATCTAATTTGATAAATGCGATAGCATTTTAAAACTAATATAATCTTTGTAATAATTATTTTGTATTTACAAATGGATTTGTGCAACTCAGTGATAGATTATTATGTTTTATTTATGATACTCAAATCTTGATCCATTTTTATGCTTTAATCAACTATTTTATGCTTGGTTTCACCATGATTTGTTCTTGTTAATTATTACTTTGTAACTCATTGATAGGCGCCAATTTGGGAATGTATTAAATCAATCAAGTAATTAAAATGAAAAAATATTTAAACTATTAATTCTAGTCCATTCTCAACTTTCAATTAGTTTATGATTTCATAGCAAGTAGGGAATTATTGTCACTACCTATCCACCAAGTTGCTTCATATGATATCTTTACCTATATCCCTCTTCTCTTTTCACTTTTTTTTTATTATTTATAATACATTATTAAATGAAATGCCTACATGATGTTACTATTTTTCTCTTTATTTTGTACGCTTCTAAGATGAAGCACTCATCTAAGAAGAATGAGATTGATATTAATATTTTTTATGTGTCTTTAAATCTACTATTGAAAATCTATGTTATAAGTTACAATAAAACATTTATTTCAGTGATCAAATCTAGATTAATATGTTGTAGTAAATTAGTAATCAACAATATAAGAATACGAACAAATAATTAGATAAAAACAAGATCATACAAAAAAATGCATGATGGTATATGTAAAAAACTCCTTTAGGTTATAACCCACCACCATTGAAACCACCTTTATGTTGATGTCAAATACTAGAATACTCAATACACTTAGCTTATTCTTGAATCTTTATTTCCTTACAACTATATGACAGCTTTCCTTCAAAATTTATTATACATTATGATGCTCATATCCATCCATGTATGTTTATTTATAGGAAAATCACTATAGAAAATAATTAAGTGGTTTAACAAAATAATAGGCATAAAACAATAGGAAATGTAGTGTACATAAACTTTTATTAATGAATATTCAATCCATTAGTGGTGTAAAAGATGGGAAATGCATTACACTTACCAAATCTATAACCTTCTATTGAAAGCCCCTTACAATGGATATTGCAAAAGTGAAATAGAGGAAAATTTCATTTCACATGTCTCTATCTATGTTCCATTTTGCCAATTACATGATTTTGTGAGATAAATACATAAAAAAAGTTATTTACAAACATTTGATCATAGCTAGCATCTAAATTACAACAATATTTATAAGTACTTGCAATGTAAATGATACATGTAATCCTTATATTTATTTTCTTATTAGCTATCTATATTTAATTTCATGTGCATTATCTTGATATTTTGCATACAAGTAAAAGTGGGGGATAATATAATGGTGAAAAATGCATACCTTACACTTTTCTTAGTTGGGTTGGACTCACATTGACTTGGTTAACATTTATGTAATTAGGAACATACAAATGACATGTTTTTAGCTTAGATTAGGACTGCAATCCAAACATTATCTCTTCCTACGTCAAATTTACAATCATGAAATTGATCTATATAACTTCTATACTTGCAAACAAGATCCACTAACTTTTAAAGTTCATATTCAAATCTAGTGTTGATTTATGTTTTCATTGTGACTATTGTGTCTTGAATCAAGGTGCACAAGTGTTTCATTTGACCCTTGGTATTGTATTTAAAGGGCCAACCTTTGTTCATTTTAGGCATTAGTTATACTTTGATCAATACATGCTAGACCTCACTCTTAGAATTATTACTTCAACACATTATCAAGAATATTTATTATATAATATTTTCCTTACACATGCACATAGGAAATATTGCATGTGTAAGAATGTGACTCACTCAATCTTTTAAATAGATATTAAATTAATATCTTTACATGATTTAGCACAACGAAAGTGAATATCCCTACCATGTGGAAACTAATAAACCACATAATAAATTTATTTATAGAGATCAAAGCAAACTAAAAAAGATATCATACAAGTTTAGAGAGATTAGATTCACAAGCCTAAATAAATATGAATCAAAGATCAAAATTATATCCACAAGATTTATTTTATAGTCATAAAGATATCCTAATAACAAACAAAATATTCACTGATATTTTTACACTATTAACAAAACACATCTTATCATTTATCATAATTTTACATCTAAATAAATTAACTATTTTATTATTTTTCAAAACATACAATTTTAAAAAAATTATTAGAACATATTTAACAATCTATTTAATCAACATAAATTATATTTATCAATACATAAGCCCACAAAAAAGACATGACTATGGAACAAGTTTATTTCTTCCTTTGTATTTATAACATCATCTTAGCTATGGAAACATATGGATGACAAAGACCCTCCTGGCTCTGCTGGCACTCCTCTAGCCACTTGATGGTCATTTTTTTATATGTTTGTAATGTTTGACAGAAATTTAATATTGATCATAATGAAAACATTATAGAGACTTTTTGAGCTTCAGCTCATACCTTTACAGGTTACAGCTCTACAGAGCTGGACTCATCTGAGAGTAAGTAGAAAGCAAGACAGACTCACCAATATATAGGCAATCAAGCATGGACAATCAATAAAGGAGATAGCTAACAGTCAACAGAGTAGTTGGAGAAGATAGGACCAAATCAGATCCTCATCTTTAATGCTGGGATATGATTGTGATCTAATGTTGATAAGATGAGGACAGGTCAACATGGGGAGTTAATGAAGTAGTTGGGATTAGATATTCCAACACTCCCCCTTAATCTCAACTACGAATTCTAAATACTTTCTTAATCTTTTCCATTGATGCTTCGGCATCTGCAACCATGAGCTCTGGTCTTCTTGATAACCAGTCCATTGTCAGTTCAGGTGTGAAATCTTTGTTTTTCTTCAACACCTCCCATAGAGTCACATTACAGGTGCTCGGGAATCTTACTAGGCTTTGCTAACCATAAACCGTGCATACAAGTGGTTTCAGATGACCACAAACTCACATACAAGTGGTTTCAAGATCACCACAAACTTCACACTCAAATGGTTCTGGCTAACCACAAACCTCTCAACAAATGATACAAGTGGTTTCGGCTAACCACAAACCTCTCAACAAGTGGTACAAGTGGTTTTGGATTACCACAAACCAAGCTCACACATGACTCCCCAAATTATCATCACGGGGAAACCATCATCACTCTAGGATTTTCTCCTTCTATACCTACATCAAAATTGATTATTGAGTCCATATAAAAAGAAATCCATCTACCAAGATACATGGGTAACCAGCCGCTGTACTCGCCAGTTGTATAGGATTCCTTTTCGGATACATGGATCATCAATATTAAAAACATTGGGGGTGTCAGATACAACCAATCATGCACCCTTTACAACAAATCAGGTAAACACTTTTACCCCAATCCAAAACAAACGTCTCAGCAGAGTAACAAAAAACAGCCTACACAAGCATTGCACATGCACCACACCAACATCCACATGTGAATGCAGAAAGCCCTATTCCTTGTAGTTGTAAATTTCCCACACACACAACCTACAAGACACTGGCTAATATAGCTTAGACCACAATGCCCTTCCAGCACTGCACCAGCCACCTGGGCATAACACTGTCTACCCTGCCACCCAAATAAAAATAGCTCAGCTGCCACACAAGCAAGGGCACCACAACACCTCTTGCCACGCTGTACAAGACATAGAACGGCACACAAACCTCCTCTGAGTTCTCTGTGCCCTAGTGGGCTCAACTCAACAAAGAGGAGTCCAGCTTCAGCTATTTGGACAGGAGCGACTACTACGACCACGATCTCCTCCCAGCATCCCTTCTGTAATCGGCGCACCTTTTTCTCTATGCTTCCATTCTTTGGTCAGCTCTCCTTAACAACGATCTCCTGACTTGCCAACAAACAACGATCGCTCACTTTTAATTTGGTGCTTTCTCCTTTGACAACAACTTAATCTCCTTCCAAGCAACGAACTCTTTCAAGCATCAATCTCCTTCATTCTGATTGACTACACTTTGTTTGGCTGCTATCAGGTAGAGGCTGTATAGAACCTTCTCTTAGCGGAATTAAAGACTAGGAGTGCACTGCGATTAACACTACCATCGATCTACAAATCCTTCTGGCAGCGATTTCTTCACACAGATTCCCCATCGGCTCCTTCTAACCTTCACAACTTCAATTCTTCAACCAGCAGCTCTCCAACTTTTACGTTCAGCACACAATAACAACAATGACTTACATAGCCATCTACAATCTTCTGGCAATCTTCAGATCTGCTCAACATATCTATAGCGATGCTGCAACCTTTTCTTCTTTGGCTGCAATCTCCTTGCACGGTGGCTTCCTCGTACTCAGACTTGGAAGTCCTTTAATCAAGCTTCAACAGCTTCCTCAATCTCTTTTTGAGAATGACTTTCTTCAGAGGAAGCAACAACTATCCTGGTCTTCAAACAGCCAGCGATCTTTTCCTTCTTCAATGTGTCGATCAACAACAGTCTTCAAGTTGGTCTTCAGTCTTCCTTACTCCTTTCCTTCAACAAAGACAAACTTTCGCTTCTATTGCTTCACGTGGCCGCTGGAATCTTCTTTGACAGCAATCTGCCTTTGTACAGCTTGTGCTCCCTTTGCAGGCCTTCACAGCTGCGGCTTTCAGATTGGATCTGGAGCCTCCTTTGAACAACTGTGATCTCTTCTTTTAAATGGCTGCAGTCTCCATACACACAGACCTCCTTTTCAGGCACCTTCTTTCAACTTGCAGACAACAAGAACATAGACAACAATTTCTTTTATTGTAATCTTCAATCAGCACTTCTCTCCAACGATCTTCCTTTTGACTGGGCAAATATCTCTGAGGGACTGCAATCTCTTGAGCTGGCTCTGATACCAGATGACAGAAATTTAATATTGATCATAATGAAAACATTACAGAGACTTTCTGAGCTTCAGCTCATACCTTTACAGGTTACAGCTCTACAGAGCTGGACTCATCTGAGAGTAAGTAGAAAGCAAGACAGACTCACCAATATATAGGCAATCAAGCACGGACAATCAATAAAGGAGATAGCTAACAGTCAACAGAGTAGTTGGAGAAGATAAGACCAAATCAGATCCTCGTCTTTAATGTTGGGATATGATCGTGATCTAATGCTGATAAGATGAGGACAGGTCAACATGGGGAGTTAATGAAGTAGTTGGGATTAGATATTCCAACAATGTTTATGGATTTCTGAGCAAGGCCCAAGTGACTCTGGTTTTTGGTTTTCTGGGCTCTGCCCATGTGACTCTTGGGGTGTGCCTTTTTACCACCCACCCTTTTTTTGTGAATATGTAACTTTATCTTTATTTTTAATACAGATAGCTGCCTATTCATCAAAAAAATCTCTAACTCACACACACATGTCCAAGAAGTTATTTTAATTCAATATTGTGGCTCCCCATGAACACGACGGTGCCCAACCAGCAAATACATTAAATATCTCAAGGAAAAAGAGAAAACCCACATGCAAAGCCTACTAGATATTCTCAGCAGCAGACCCAATTTCCTGTACTGGCTCAAGCTCAGGAGACCAACCCTGAGACCTTGCTGCAAATGTTCTGCTCTGAATGGGCATAATAACAGCTCTTTGCAAATTGTGCTTTCCATTCTCTATCTCTGCATACTTCAAACTGTGGGCTACTTTTGCCAAACTGTCCATCTTTTCATTTTCATTTGAAGACTTGTTGAAATCTTTTATACCATCATCTTCACTTCTAGTGTGAAACTCCAGAGCGCTTGTCTGAACCTTTTCTTCAACATCCATGCGCAGAGCTGCAGGCGAATCGAATGGAGGAGTCTCCTCAGAAACAATCCCCCCACTGTTATGATTTTCAAGCTCTAAACCATGGAGTTCTTGGAGCGAGTCATATTGGAAATTTTGCACAATAGAGTTGTGCACAAGGCAAATCTTCTGTCCTGCAAAGAGCTTTCTTTCAGGGCTTAGAGCAGCCCAAGGTCTAGTAGATATATCTGGAAAGATCACGCAATAGTTAAGGTATTGTTTCAACAGTTCTGAAGCAGTTTTGGGCCCAGTAAAAGTTTCTTCTTTCCCACCCACATTGCTTATTGCTGATCCTTTGGAAGTGGGGCAAGAAGATTTATTGTCATAGAATCTTGGATGTGGACTACAGATATCATCTGTATTTTTTGATGAGATACATCTAAAGTATTTGTCAGCCATTTCTGCAGATATTCAATAGACTAATAAGTTAAGCCACAAATATTTCCTTCTATTCCTAGGATTCATATAAGCCATTGGTCTAGAGCAGAGAGACAATAAGCTTAAACAGAATAGACAATAAGGACGGCGTCCTCCATTGAAAGAAAAATAAATATTATTGTAAGCCAATAACATTGGTTGTAGTTTTAATATTGAGGTTCGTAAGGTTGTATACTAGATTTGTCGTGTTAGTTATTAACACAATATTGTTGGATTGGGCTGTTGTTTTAGGCTAAATCCAATTGGAGCATTTGTTTGTTTACTTTGTTAGCTATCTTCTTGGCGATCTATTCTTAGTTTTTGTTTTAAGTAGATTTATGATTATGCAACTAAGTATTTAGGTTGTTTTATAGTCAAAATACTTTAGCTTATGAAAGGGATTTAAAAAGAAAATGGGTAATACATAGAAGCCTATGTAGAGGCATGTTTTTTTACCATTAAAATGGCAACAATAAACATTACATTATAGACTTCTTAGAGGTATGCATTAGAAAGCTAGAAATGCACGTTATTATATTCACATCATTATGATGAAATTATATTTATTTATAAAACTTAAAAAATTTGTCACTATCTCGTACTTGACCTTGATTAGAATGAGATTAAATGAGGATTTGATCAAATTAAAATATTATTGTTGGTTGAATTATTCCATCACCTAGTACTCAACCTTGATTAAAATTAGATTAAATGAGGATCTGATTAAAAATGATTAAAAATAAAAACTTTTTGTCTGAAAATTAGAATTAGTAATCTTTTTGAAATAAAGATTTCTAGAAGTTTTAAATACTAGTATAAATATCTTAAATACATCTATCTAAAAGATGTTGAGAGATATTTTTTTTGTGTTTGAGATTTTATATTTCTTTGATAGATATATTTAAGATATCGTTTCTTTACAATTTTAATAAATTATTTATCACCAATCTTTATATCCAAAGTTTTATGAAAACAAAATATTTTTTACTTCATATATTTAACTATTTTTTGAATGACAAGTTTATTAATTTAAATTTCTAATTTGATGAAAAAAAGGATACAAAGCAATTTTATTTTAGTTTAGAATTAATTTATTAATATATCAAAAATTTTAATTTAAACCTTAACTTGTAATCGTAATTTAAAAACAAGTAAATAAAACCTAATTTAACTCTATCATGATTTTACACATGAAAACCATAATTCTTTTCCTACTTTATTCCACCTCACTCTAAATTATTTTTACTATTTTTCTTGGTACTCATAGCAATATTTTTTTATGAATAAGTGTTTATATTACCAAGTTAAAATAAAGTTACACATATTCATAAAAAAATGTGGATGAAAATAGTCACTCCCCTAGAGTCTATATGAGGCAATAGCTCAAAACATAAAAACATAAACAAAGCCACTAAGCAGCAAGAATAGTAATAGTGGGGATAATTACCTCATACATTGACATGGTCTAGAGTGTCCATGGGGAGATCCCACCTATCAATATTTTTCTCCTTATTATATTCTTCTTCAATTGCATGAGTTGTCAAAATAGAAAGAGAACCAGCTAAGGGATTTTTTGGAGTCAAATCATCTAGTAACTCCTATTGGCCATCGAAAACTTCCTCTTGTAGGGGTAGAGATACAAAGCACCGAAGAGTAGGCCATGACTAACCATGCTAACCATGATCCCTTCCCATAGCCAAGGGAGAAGCCTATGAGTGGTTATATTGGTTACTTCAATCAAAGAGGCTATATCCATGATGATTCCCATGAGAAGGAGAATGGGCCTAGGAGGAAGAGGGATATGAAGGAACCCTAACAACCACACACGGGAAATTATGTTAGTGATCAAGAAGCAACTATAATTTAGCCATCTCCAGTGTAAATTTATTGTCTTGCACTTTTATCTACAATAAAAAATTTGAAAAAAGATAGCTTTAGCATAAAGAAAAATATGAAACTACATTTAAATAATTAGAAAATTTAATAAATTTTCTATATTTGCATGTTGAACATAATCTCCACCTTGAAAGTATGTCAAAATCTAAGTGCATTTGTGAGGGATGCAAGGTCAGTCCCTTAAAAAAACCATATGTCATGAAAATGGTTCTAGTTCGAATAGCTTAAAAAATTCATGTATTTAGGTGCAAAATTTTGAGCTATATGATAAAACAAAATAAGATATTTGAGATATTCATTTTTTCCAAAAAAAGACATATTGGGGCCCGAGATTCAAATACTACCAAATGAGATAATTTGGAGCCAATGGGAAGGCCTTGAAAAAGAAGACACCAAGCAAAGTGAGTCAATTTTGGTTCCTAAATTGTCAACTAGATGGTGTCAAATATGTATTTTCAAACCAAAACTAGTGATTACAAATTCCACCATTCATTCAAGGTGGGCACCATGCACAAATGAGGATAAATCCAATGATATCTTTTCCAAGGTTTATACTCTAGAAAATGGTGTTTGGACACCACTTCCAATCTTCCCACCAAGTTTTACAAGAATTGATACTAATTGTATGAATCATATCACTTGGGATAACTTGTATACCAAGTATAAAAAATTTCACAATATTGATTAGAAAGGTCAAACCTAGCCTTAGCTTCATTTCATGAAAGGAGACTCATGGAACCTCTCAAGAAAATATATTGAGTTTTTTAATTATTTTTTAAAAAAGCAAGGAAAAAATCCAAGGCATCTTCATAAGAGGATGATCTTTTCTTTGAAAAATAGGTGACCACCAAATACTCTATTGATTTATAGAAGTACCATTATAAAATCCACAAGCATTCCAAATAATCTAATGTTTGTTTGCTTCTCGTGATCTCCAAATTATTTTTCTCATAAAACTCCCTTGGATTTCAACAAAAAAATTAGGATAAGAAAGGTATGAATGTTAGTGTAGATATTGTCTCATTTTCATGGATAATTCCCCATGGTGTTAAGCCTACTTAAATGTCTAAGTTAGTGAGATATGAATTTCTATTTATCTAGAAAGTATCATGGAGTTGGCTCATCACCTCTTGCTAGTCTTGAGAAAGCTAACTTGCCATCAATCTTAGTTAGTGGGATTCAACTACTTATTATTTTCAACTATTCTAGGTGGTGGTTTATTCCCTCTCTTATATGTACACCTTATTTCATGGGTTAATAAAAAAAATTGATCCATTTTTATTTAAATTATTTTTCTTTTCATTCACTATTTTTAATTCATCTCACAATAACAACTATGAATGTTCTTAACTCACTTTGCTTGAACTAGTATAGGCATTCGATCTAAAATATCTTAGAACTATCTCACATGGTATCTATAGTATCGTAAAATTCCACCCCGTGGAAATTTCACACTTGTGCATTTAGCCCGCTACATTTATGTAACCTCACCACATTTATGAAAAAATCATTATGAGTCAAAATTTCACAATTTCAACTCCATAAGGGAAAATAACAAAGTGTTAGCATTCAGCCACCTCATTTCTTTTAAAGTTTTGAGTTGGATGCATGTGCAATGTGTGGACGTTTGCACAACATGCAAGCATCCCTTAACCTTTTGAGTTTAAATGAGGGAATCTCACAAACTTTTCCCATGACACATGCCATTGCAGAAGAATTGTAGAAGTAATGGATCTTCCCATCCATGTGGCCTCACAAAACTCTTCCTTTCACTCTCATTCTCATTCATTTGTACTGTTTTACATTCCATCTTGCTCTCTTGCTCTATGATCTTCTACATCTCTTCTCTGCAACGAAGCTCTATTGGGTTCACATCTTTTCCATAGACAAGGATCTCTTGCGATCATACAACATCTCATCTATCAAGCCAAGGAGGGGGCACAAACTATTGGTAATGCTCTCTTATTACTTTGTGTTGGCTATTAGTAAATATATATTCATCTTGTCTATTTTATTTTTGATAGGGGTTCTCCTTCATAGCTGGATTTTTTTTTATCACATGTCTCCTCTATTTCATTTTAAGTCTCATCTATTTTCTATCTATCTAGTTGTTTGTAGAGGTGAAAACACCAAAATAGGGGTTTGACTGAGGCAAGCCTCAAAACAGCCCCAACAATTTTCCTTGTCCTTTATGTGTGCAAGTTTTCAGATTCGGAGAGTCAGGTACTTGTAGATTTCCAATTTTTAGCTTCTAGTTTGACAAGGATGACAACATGGTATGGAGATGTTCGCACGATGTGTTGATGTCTATATTGGTCATGACTCTATCCTTCTCAGGGAAGAATCTATAAGTTCTGATCTTTCTATTTTTGTAATTTATATTCTATGATCTTTTATGAGATTATGGTAATTTGTAGTTTTCCCTTCATAGCTTAGTATTTTATTTAATTACATTTTTGCAATCTCTTTCATCTTTCACTTTGCCACTTGAGCTTGTAATTTGAGGTAATCAAGGGCTATTCACTCCTTGTATACTCTTCCTTGTCTTAGAGACTTGGGAGTAGCGAATCCTCTCCATTGCATTTTTGGTGAATCAAAAGTGAATCAAATCATGTCAAATAATTTTCTTCAAAGTTTTAATGATTTCGATCATTCTTTCTCTAAAGAATATTTTGATATGTTGGATGATGACCTAGATGATTTCTTAGAGGCATCTCTTCTATCTGTAGATATCTTGAACAAACTTCTTCATCACAACTGACTTCTTCATCACAACTATCTTTTTCTTCTTCGCAAGTCAAAGAGTCTATGAATGTGGTTGTAGTCTCTATAGATCATCAAAGGCATAAGAGACCCGTCATTTATGTGACTCCAGCTAGCTCATCTCCTAAAATGGTTCATTCTATTCATGGGGTTCTACTCACTATTGACTCACCAAACCTTTACACAAGATTCTTGCAATCTATGAATTTTTCCTATAAAGTTGTAGCTCATACTTACAACACTAGAAGGAATCAACAAAATTTAAATCAACCAACTTCTTTACCACCTTCTTAACCAATTCTTCCTCCAACACCTAAACCTGTAGCTAAAGCACCTAGTGATTATGATCTTGTCGAGCAACATTTTGTTACTCCTTCTAAGGTCTCTATATGGGATTTTCTTTAGACTGCTCTAATTTAAAAAGGTATGCTTTAGGATACCTTGTAAAATATTTGCTTTCCTTCCTCTGCTAGGTTGGTGGATGTTAATGCACTGATGGCTCATATTCATGTGAATTCACTGAATATTACATTCTATCTAGAGGAAATCCCACCTTCAGAAGTATAGAAGCAAGCAAATCCTTTAATGATAATAATCAATAGTAATAACATTGGTATTAGGTGTGCTCTCATTGAAGTTGGTTCAACCCTAAATGTATGTAGCATTAAATTATTACCTGATATTAAGATTTATTCATCTTCTCTTGTTGCTTCTTTGTACATCTGTGGATTTGATAACACTGGTCAACAAGCACTAGGCATAATAATCTTTCCTTTGAGGTTGGGACCTGTTACCATACCCACCTTGGTTTATGTTATGCCAGGTCCTTTATTTTATAAAATTATCTTGGGAAGACCCTAGGTTCACACTTTGGGGGCAGTAACTTCTACTTTGCAGATCGTTGTATAGAATTTATTGCTAATAATGAAGTAATTATAATCAAGTTTGACCTAATGCTATACACCTTTGTTAAATGGAAGTTGTTGGTTGGAGCTCAGTGGCTTCCACTCTTAAAAATTATATTCCTTCATTATCTTCTAACACATTGACACCCCTTTGGTAATGTCTTCTTTGAAAGTTTCTCCTAAGATAGATGCCCCTAAAGCAGATTACCCCAAAGAAAAGAATCCTAAGTCTACCCTTTCTATTTCTTTTGAATCAAAGGCATTTCTTGGTGATAATTGGGGGTACTTGGACTTTACTAAATCTTTCATTGAGGAAAGAAAAGTTGATCATATCCATCTTGACATTCCAACAGTCTCATACACCTCTATCAAGAAAGCTATTTATACTCTTGTTGAAGAAAACAATCTTTTCCTTCCTAAGGAGGATGGTTATGACCCTATTGAGGAAAATAATCATGCTTCTATTAAAGAGGTTAAATTTTTTATTCCCGTTAAGAAGGATGATTATGATCATGTGAAGGAGTATGATACACATGGTTGGAATGATTCTCTTTATGTTGATCCTCCTCAAGAATTGCAAACATGTTACGGTCCCAATTTAAACCTTTTATCTAAGTATGGTTATGGAAGTAAAGGTTGTGAGCATAATGAGAAAGGAATTCAAGTCCCCATATAGTTTGATCATCATGAGCATAATATGATTTCTACCAAACCTTCTTCTCCTAAATTAGTTCATCCTGAATTGATTGAAAAAAGGGTAGATTCTAATGAATTTCCTCTAGATGTGTTATCTTCGGAGGAAGCATTGGAGGAATTCTTAGGTGTCTACTCTTATTTACCTTCTTATCACCATAAACAATAATTCACATATCTCTTGAATAAGCAGGTGTCATTTGGAGAATTTTTTATGAGCATAGATGAGAAGGCTCCTTTGTCTAATGTGGATGATGACATTCCTATTTTCCATCTTGAAGACTGTAGTAATCTTCTTAAATTGGGGACTTCTAATGTTTTCATGGATCCTAAGTCTTTCAAAAAAGTGATCAAGATCGAGAAGTTCCTTTCTTTAAAATAATCTAAACAACATTCTAATTTGTTACATTCTCATCTTGATATCTTCTCTTGGTCATATGAGGACATGCCTAGTATTGATGAGTTTGTGGTGGTTTAGAATATCATCCTATGTCCCAATGCTAAGCTTGTCAAACAAAATATTTGAAAGATGAATCCCAAGGTTTCCTTATTAGTCAAGACTGAGATAGAGAAGCTTTTAAAAGTTGGCTTTATTTTCCCTATTAACTATTCACCTTGGATATCATATATCACTTTTGTTAGCAACCCTGATGGTTGTATTCGTATTTGCATTGAGTTTTGTGATCTCAATAAGGCTTCTCTTAAGGATTATTTTTTGCTACCTAATATTGAAATGATTGTAGAATCAACCGCAGGCCATGCCTTGTTGTCTTTCATGGATGGCTTCTTGAGCTATAATTATATTCATATTAACCCAAAATATCAATACAAGATAGCCTTCACTACCCCTTGGGGTACCCTCTATTATTTAGTCATGTCATTTGGGTTAAAGAATGTCAGAGAAACTTACCAATGGGTGATGACTCTTATCTTTCATGATTTCATTCAAAAAATTCTAGAAGATTACGTCGATGATATCTTGGTCATGTCCATGATTTGTTAAGATCACGATGAAAATCTTCATCTTATATTTGAAAGGATTTGACTCTATAAAATGAGACTAAATCATCTTAAGTGCATCTTTGGCATGGATTCCAGAAAGCTTTTAGGATTTATCATCTCTCACCATGGAATCAAATTCAACACAATTAATATTGATGCAATTGTTAACATGCCTCCTAAAAATATCTCTCAACTACATAGTTTGCAAGGGAAGATTTAGGAAATTCATAGATTTGTGTCTCAGTTGGATGATCGCACTCTTCCCTTCCCACATTTTTTGAAGAAAGATGTTTGCTTCTGATGGGATGATGAGTGTAAAAAATATTTTGAGTCCATCAAGATTTATTTATCCAATCCTCGTATCTTAATTCCTGTGGGATAGACCCTTTTTTATTTATATCTCTACATCACTTCATGCCTTAGCAACTTTATTAGCTCAACATGATGATGATGGTAAAGAAAGAGCGGTCTACTACATTAGTCGCATTCTAGTTGATTATGAAACTCGTTATTCCATCATGGAGAATCAATGTATTGCTCTCATTTTTGCAGCACATAAGGTGTGCCATTACCTTCTTCATGTTGAAACCCATGTAATTGTAAAAAATGATCTCCTTAAACATTTGTTTACTGGAATCAATATTTAAAGAAGGTTGGTAAAATGGGTAATGTTTCTCTCTAAGTTCAATATCAAGTTGGTAACTCTCAAATTGATCAAAGGTCAATTTGTCACTGACCAATTGGTGGAAGCTCCCTCATCTCACTCCTTCCCTAATCTAGATTTATTTCTAGAAGAAAATCTCTTTGCAACAAACCATGAACCTATATGGAATATTTACTTCGATGGATCAAGATGTAAAGTTGGCTTCAGGGAAGGTGTAGTTTTAGTCTCACCCAAAGGCAAGCCAGTTCCTCTATCCTTTAAATTGTAATTTCACTACACTAACAACTTCATTGAGTATGAAGCGCTTATTACTAGCTTGTGTGTCATGATGATTTTAAACAATAAACATCTTTGCATTCATGGTGATTCTAAGCTTATTGTAAATCAAGTTATAGGAATGTATCAGGCTAAGCAAAATAAACTATCTTAGTATCGAGATTTGGCCTTATCATTGCTTGATTTTTTCTCTTCCTTCATTATAGATAATATCCCTAGGAGAGAAAATCAATGTGTGTAGATGCAATGGTGAGTGCAGCCTCCCTTGTGTCTTTGGACAATGGTATAGAAGAATACTACTTTTTGGTTTACATTCTCTACTATCCTATTGTCTTAGATCGACTTGAACCCGATGTTCTTGTGTGTGCTCACATAAAATCAGGGGAAAGGTATTCTCACATTTATAGTTATTTGAAGACTATAAATTTTCTTGACATTGTGACTAAAAATGCTTACACTCAAATACAAAAAAAATTAGTATGATATATTATATCAAGTATGATGTCCTTTATCAGAAATCTTATAATGGTCTTCTTCTTTGGTGTCTCACTAAGGCTAAAATACCTCTTTCCCTTCAAGAATCCCATTCAAGCTCTAGGGGTGGATATTTTGGTGGTAAATCCTTAATGCGTAAACTAATTCACATGGGATACTTTTGGAAAACAATGGAGCAAGACTCCTTTTCCTTTGTCAAGAAGTGTCCTCAATGTCAACAACATAGTAATCTAATTCAGGCTCATGCTCAAGAGCTTCAAAATTATATCTCTCCTTTTCCATTTGTAAAATGGGGGTTGGATATCATTGGAAAAATATCACCTCCTTCTTATAAAGGACATTCCTTCATCATTATCGCTACAGATTACTTTACGAAATGGGTCAATGTGATTTCACTTTGATCCATGAATGTTGAAGCAATCTATATTTTTCTTTTAAATAATATCATTGCGTGTTTCAAATTTCCTTCCACCCTTGTTTCTAACAATGGTACTTCATTTAAGAACAAAGAGGTGAAGCAATTCCTAGAAAAAAATCATATTCAACATCATTTTTCTACACTATACTATTCTCAATCTAATGGACAAGTTGAAGTGTCTAATAAAAATCTTGAGCTAATCCTCCAAAAAATAGTGAATAAACACGGTAAAGATAGGCATACTCAATTAACATACACCTTGTGGGCCTATTGCATGAGTGTTTGTATGGATACTAGTACAAAACCATATAACCTCATGTATGGTGTTGAGGCTATCATACCTTTAGAATTAGAAATTCCATCTTTATGATTTTCCCTTAAAGGGTTGATTGATGATGACACTTAGTGTGTTGATTGTTTTTATTAGCTTGATTTGCTCAATGAGTGTTGATTGTAGACCCTTGAGCATCTCCATGCTTATCAACGGTTTATTTCTAAGCATTACAATCAAGGTGTTCTTTCTCAAATCTTCAAGGTAGGTGATCTCGTTCTCTATGAGAATCAGAGAAATGTAAATGCACCACCTGATCAAAAGGGTAAGTTCATTCCTAATTCGTTAGGTCCTTACATAATCATCTTCGTGTATGGTTCTAGTTCCTATGGACTATCATCTATGAATGGAATGCCTCTAAAAGAACTGGTTGATGCAACGCATCTTCGTCAATACTATACATATTGTCTACATGGCATACGCATGGTTGTCATCCCTCTGGGATTGTAATTCATTATGCTATAAGATTCCTTCATTAACACATCATCTAAATTTTGTGTTATGATGTGATCATGTATATGTAATTAATTTCTTTAATTAGGAATTATATGTATACATGTGTTTTGTTATGTTATGTATTTGTGAATTTTATCTGATTAAGTCTTTTGGTTAGGAAATTAGATCATCATTATATTTAATTATTTAAGGGTGAATGTAGGATTATGGGGGTCCAAAAAGTGGTGATACATGACAAAAAGTGGCTAATGAATTTTTTTATCCAAATCTGATGAAACGAAAAGGGTTTATTGAGAAAATTGTTAGCTTTCCACCAATATAAGATATGCCTTATTTTGAATTTAATAGATAATTATTATTTATTTCTACATGTATTATGACTAAAGTCTTGATTAATAATTGAAAATATTTATAATTCTAAAATGATTTAAATACATTTTGAATCAAAGATGCAACACATTCTATGCTTCCTATACTATGGGATAAAAGCAAAAAAAAAATGATTTCAAAATTTTTGACCAAGTTGTGGTGGTCAGACAAACAATTTTTAACATTTTAAAATGTTCTTATAAAAAAATCATAACTAATTATTTACTTGCAAAATTACAAAAAAATGCGGCACATCCGAGCATGTTTCATCTACTTATATTTAAAGTTTCAAAAAACCTAATTATTTTTTTCTTGTACTTATGTTGGTTAGACATTAACCCGCTTTTTACTTTTTTCCTGAAAAAATTTAGTACTACTGCATTGAAATTTTAAATTTTTGCCAAATACGTTTGTTTTTTTCCAAAAAAGAACTAGTATCTTAGAAACTACATTTAATTTGCCACAAATTTTTTTCTTACATATTTTTCAAATCATATTAATAACCTATTCAATTTTTTATATAAAGTTGCTTATCTCTATTTTTCTAAACTTCCATTGCCACTTAAGGGCCTAGTTTGGACCCCCCATGATCTTTCACTGACCTTAAACATACATCCAATGTGTGTTTATTAGATCACGATAACATATAATCTAAACATACATCCATAAACATAAATCTATCACATAGCCATACATGAAAGTAAAGTACACATAAGAACATCATGATGCCGCACAAAATCTCATATATATATATATATCAAAATGTGGTGACTAAATATCTGTATATTTTTGTACATCAAAATAATGGTATACATCCAAAGAATATGATCTGGTATACAAAAAATTAGAATGTAAAATGGGCCTCTATCCCCTAGGTGCATGGCTCCCTGAGCCCTCTAGACCTAGTAATGGTGGGGGAGGTGGATATTGGATAGATGCGAGTGAATACGACCAATGATACCATGACTTGAACATCCTTCATGCCCGTAGCCCTTAGATCTCTCCTCTTGGCTTAGGAACCTCCTCCCATAGCCTGGCATTCCACTCAGAGCCTGTCATAGCCCCTCCTAGAGCTGTTGCACCTAGAATCAATAGTTGGCATCATTTCCTCTGCCTGCATACTAAGGTCATTGAGTCGGCTCTACAAGGCATCATATTCTGCTATGTCACTCTCTACTCGTGTCACTTCCTAATCTTGCTTGGCTAGCATAGTATGGAGCTCTACTAAGTGTTGATCCCACTGCTCAGTTATGGTAGAAAGGTCATCGGTCATCTAGATGACCTCCATGTGTGCCTCCTTGAAAGTTATCCTTAGCCACGCTATAGGCTCAAAAAGGTGGGAATGTCACTCCACTGAAGTTGTCTTGTACATGTATAGGATGCTCTCCTAGATCAGGACAACTAGGGCCACCTCTTTAATGCATCACTTGATGAAGGTGATCCACTCTTGTGTGTCCACTACAACCGCAAAGAAAGTGGACGCTATCAATACCAAATCATATCAAAACATGTGTATATATATATGAGAGAAACTAAAGTAAAAAGAAATGAAAGGAAATAACATGTATCACATTCATACCTAGGTCCCCAGCCTACTAGTGTGGATTAGGGGGTGTTACACTTGGCTCGATTATTACTATTGTTGTAGGGGGAATGACTGCTTGGCTTGATGGTGGGGCCAATGAGACTAGGAATACTAGTGGAAGAGATGACACCCTCCATTTTCATCTTAGCCTCTCTCCCACTCTACCTGCTACTACCTTGCCCTCCTCGCCACTAACATCCTCTCCTACCAACCCCTACGCACCAACATCGCCCATGGGGGCATCCGCTAGGAAAAATGGAGTCGAGCCAACTGTTGCCGACCTTTCCACATAACCATGTGTGACGTTGACATCATCAAATACAAGAACAAGAGGTTTGTCCTCATTGTCTGACCTATCATCACTAATAGCGATGTCTATGATGGTCGAACAAGGATGATCGCCCACTCAAACTACATTCCTCCCTGATTGAACATACATGGGAGGCACCGAAGGTATGATATATACCTACTTGAACTATCAAACAACTCGATAACAGTAATAAGGGATGATGATCAATATATTGTAATCACCCTGCTAGGAGATGATCATGTTGCATCCTCCACAGTTACCACCTGTTGATGGGCCAGACACCCATCCTCCTATAGGGATGCCACCTAATGTTCCACTACCATAAAGAATCAAATTTTAACAACTAAAAATAAATGTGTCTGTAGTGTTAGTCATGCATTAGAGGGTTGCATGGGCTATGGATGTACCAGGGGCTATTCCATGGGGAAACCCGGTTGGCCTCGTGTACCTGATGTGCTTGAAGGCCCACACCTATAATAGTGTGTAGATTGTTAGGCTATGGTACTCATAATGAATATATCACCTCAGGTCATGATACAGATGATTCAACATGCTTTGACCCTAGGTGAAGATAGTTTATTACTCCTTTATCGCCTGGATATAATGGATGAGGTCCTTGTTTAAGTGTGAGCCTCACCCATCCATCATGATGTAGAGGGTGACTATGAAAATCATCACTCGTCAAATGAGTGATAAGGAAACTTTCCCCTTCTCGAGCCACCTAATGTAGATATGGCCTATGGTGTCTCCTGGGATTGACCACTCGATAGATTATCACTGCCCCTCATAGGAATCCTTGAATGTCTTACCCTCATCATATGCCACCCACCATCTATAGGTGGGCAGCCCAAAGATGCGGTAGACATCCTCAAAGGTGACAGTCATTTCACCCATCAGTACGTGGAAGGTCGAGGTATCTGCATCCTAGCGCTCCATGAGCGCCATCAACATCGAGGTGTGAAAATAGATCTCTAGCATGGTTTAGATCCACTAGAAGTTGACCCATTGTAGTAAGTCTTGATCATCCAAATGTAGCTTGTTATTATGGTCTCACAACAATGTCAATAGTTGTCCACCCACGTGCTCTCAAATCTTGAGCCAAGCTAGAAAATACACAAAGCTTCATGTTAGCCTCTTCTATATCATCAAGAATAATTCTATCTCTACATCAAATTATGCCTAAGTTCACCTCTAGGATGGAGGCACACTACGTAGAAATCTATGTGACATGCTAGCATCTGAGGCTAAACACTTTGCGACGATAGTGCGCAGGAGGGACGTTAGTGTGGTCAGAGGTTGCTGACTTGTTTTCTAGATGACAACATGCCAATCAAATGCCTTTGCACTAGTTGAATGCCTGTGTTACCCAATAAGCAGAAAAACATTAAAAAAATGTGTAAAAATGACAAGTGGGGTCAAAATTCCTCATACCTCTTCAAGCTCATCACCCATCGCTATCACCATGCAAAGCTTCTCAATCCTCAGGGCCATGTAGTCTCATCTGCAAGACATTTTGCTAACTTTTCTCTCACAAAATCCAACAATACTCTTGCTTTAAATAGTGAAATGACCCTTCTATGGGCCCACCTAGGCATATATAGGTCTTTTTTTCCCATTTTTCATGGTGAAAATGTTCCTTCCATCCTTCCTATTTTTACCCCACCTAGCTAGGGGAAAAACTAGGAGGGGGTGTATATTTACCTCTTCATCATATTTTCCTTTTGAACCACTAAATTTTCTTAAACATTCTTCTTGACGAGGTAGCTTCTAATTTTTGAAACTGACTTAAATTTGAGTTTTACAGAATGAAACTTCATGTCTGGCTGTGTAGTTTCTCGTTGAGCTTGAACACTGGGGGCATTTTCATTATCTACCTACTTGACCTCTATGGCCTCTACAATATCCTTAGTTTTACATGGAATAGTTTCACCTTTGGTGATTAATTTTTAGCATCATGTACCACAAGTTATGGCTCAACCAGTGCCATGGTGAGTGGTAATTGGTCCCTTATACTTAGGGAACCAATTGCATGATTTTCCTTCAGGGTATAGAAAAATACTTCCTAAGTTTACTTATGATGGCAAGGTTACCACAAATGATCATATCAATGCCTTCTTTGCCACATGTGGCATTCTTGGCATCATTCAAGAAGATGTCTCTATTTGTCTATTTATAGAATCTCTAACTGATCTAGGGATCATTTGGTTTTATCACTCACCAATTGGGACTATTACCACATGGGTGGTTATGCAACAAAAATTTGAACAGAGGTTCAAAACTACCAAAGATGAACACTTGTTATTAGCTCAACTAACTCAAATGAAAAAGGAGATATATGAATCTATGAGAGAATTTGATGCTCATTTCAACAACTTTGTTAATAAAATTTATTATAATAAAAGGCCTACTAAATAAAATCAAAAGTGTTTCTTCATTAATGTGCACCTGCCATATGTAAGCTTCCATTTGGGGAGAGCTTACGTAGCTACTTTGTAAGAACCCCAAGAAATGGCCATAGAGGTTGAACATGACCTGCTTAGTGTAGGAAAATGAAACAAAGACTTGCGGAAAGGAATTTAAGAACATTAGGTAAATACTACTAGTATAGATCCTATGGCATAGAAGTTGGCCAATGATTTTCTGTTGTTGAAAAAGAAATTTCCATAAAAATCCTTGACCTCTATATCAAGATATCCCAAGGAGGAATTATGTTCCATTCTAGCAAAATAGATAGTTGAAACTTCCTCCTCCTCAACAAATATTAGCTATTGAAAGTCCAGGTTCAAGTAAATGCAATACAATTTCCATGTGGGATTTTAATTTGACAAAAGACTGTGATGGATCTTCATATCCAGAGATGGCAAGATTCATGCAAATGAATCAAACCAATGAGAATATTGAAGGATACATTGCTCCTAAAGAATACCCCAATAAATAGTTTGGTCAACTATCAATAAGTTTCCTCAAATGGGTATGTGTAGGATCATCATGGAAAAAATAGGCCCTTAAGTGGCGAAAAATTCAAGAAAAATCAAAGTTAGGCAACTTGACGTAAAAATTTGAATAAATTATCTATATTATTTAAAAAACATGTAAGAATAGAATCTATAGAAAATTGAATATAGTTTCTAAACTACTAGGTTTATTTTATTTTTTTTAAATCTATTTCCAGGTGAAAATTTGAAATTTCAATGCAGTAGTACTTAAATTTCAGGGAAAAAATAAGGTGTCTGTCTGACCACCCTAACCACAATAAAATGATAATTTTTTTATAATATTTTAGATATAAGTAGAGGACTCATGTCCCGATGTGATGCATTTTTTTTAATTTTAATTTTTCCAAGTAAATGATTAATTATGATTTTTTATTACAACAAAAAATATAAAAACTCGTATGTCTAACCACTAACTTGGTCAAAACTTCTTGAAAATTCAATTTTTTTTTTTAATCCTATAGTATGTGAAGCATAGAATGTGACACATGTTTCAGATTCAAAAACTGTGATAATGTTTGAAAGCTATAGATGTTTCTCAATCAACCTATCAATCAGGACTTTAGTCGTAATTCAAATAGAAAATGAATAATAATTATTTATTAAATTTAAAGCATAATTTATATTGGTGGAAAGCTGAGAATCTCCTTTAAAAACCCTTTTCGTTTCATCAATTTTGAGTTAAAAAAAGTCGTCAACCACATACCCTACACATACCCATCATATCGCCACTTTTTGGCCCATCATGATCCTACACATACCCAAATATGAATTTATTAATGAAGAAGTATTACAGGATATAAATAATTACTCTTGTAATACTTTTACAAGAAATCAATTCCAAAGACAAGAAGATAAAACCAATGTAAATATTGATGCATCTTCTAATATTTTTGATGTAATGTCTAAATGTATTATTGGTACAAAATATAACCAGGAAGATACCACATCATTTGATAAGGTGAATAAGGTGCAAAAATCATTAAATCTATCTTGGTTCCTTTTGATGACTCCTTTGATTTTATTAAACATTGCAAAAAGACTAAGGTTTAAATTTATCAAATGGAGTATCTAAAAACTAACCCTCACCAATTAGAGAATTTTAGTGTATGAAAGGATATTCTAAATCTCTCAAATCCATGGTTCATCAAGAATAAGATGAACTAGAGAGCAATGATATTCTAATAGAATGAGTCTCTAATGATATTCCTCTCATAGTTGCAGCCAATTCTGATAAACTTGATCCATTTTACATAATTGTATATTGTAAATTATAAGCTTAACATTTATATAATTGATTATGAAGCTTTTGGATAATTTTATTCCATCTAAGGTAGCTCATGCCTTAGGACTCTCATTAAATAAGTTTTCCAAAAAATTCTATTATATGGAGTCAAAGAAAGTATTGCTTGTAAGTGAGATCAAAGATGCACAAGTTACCTTAGCAGCGTATCCACAAAAGGAGTTGAAGCTCAACATTTTGGTGGTTGATATTCCCACAAGCTATGGTATGTTATTAAGCATATTTTTTTTAAATGTCTGGGTGGTGTAATCCAATTGGAGTGATATCATGCCTTAATACCCTTTGTTGATAATAAGTTTCAACTTAACCCTGAGCCCAAGGTGAAATACACTATTTTGAAATCAGATGATCCAATATCATAAATTTTATATGTTGAAACCGGTCCTAGTACCTATATGCTCAATTCAAAAGAACAATAAATTCTTGATCTTTTCACCCTTGATATTTCTTCTAAAATCTAGATAATGTAGTTTGATGGAAGTTAATCTTCTTCTAGTTCTTGTGCAGAGATAGTTCTCATTTATCCTACAGGAGAAAATTTCCTAAGGCCTATACATTATCCTTTGAAACAACTAACAATATAACATAATATGAAGCCTTAGAGTCGGGTATGTAGTTTACTAAGGAGAAGGTAATTAAAAAGCTTAAAGTTACTGGTGATGTAGAGCTAGCAGTTAACCAAGTCAGTAATTGGTTCTAAACGAAGAACAAAAGGCTCTATAATTATAGAAATAAAGTATGGGATGAAATTGAAGGTTTTGACGCTTTCTCAATACATGTTACAAGGGAGGAAAACTCTAAAGTAGATTGTTTAGTTGTATCTACTTCTCTTTTAATTCCACATCTTGCATTTGAAAAGGATGTATATTTTATTGATATGATTTGTATACCTAGTGTACTAGATAACAATCAAAACTAGTAGGTCTTTGATGGTGACAAACATATCATTTCCTTTCTTCAAGGAAGTGGTACTTTTCCAATTTGGTTTTTGAATGTTCTCAAGCTTTGGAGAAAATTAATACAACAGAAAATCCAGAGGCAAGCCCTGAAGTGTTGCATTAGAAGGAAACACCATTCCCAAAGGTTTGGTTTCACTCGAGGACTTTTTTGACAAAAAAGATTGTGGTGTAAAAATTAAAGTCAGTGAACACATAGATGGCTCTGCTCAATATGTAAAATTCATTATTGGTTTTGAGAGATCCTAAGCTCATTCTCAATGAAAAAATTTGTTCTAAAGAGGAGAGATTAGAGCTAATTTATTTACTCAATGAATATAAAGATGTGCTTTCATGGTGTTACGATGATCTCAAATATTTCATGGAGGGAGAATTCAAACACCATATTTCACTAAAACCTAGAGCTACCCCATTCAGGAAAAAAAAAATACAATTCAATCCAAAGGTAGAAAATACCATCTTTGTAGAAGTATTTAAAATGTTGAAATCCAAAATTATTTACCTTATCCATCATTCCACATGGGTTGCTAATATTGTACCTATAAGAAAAAAGAATGGTGAGATTAGGATCTATGTTGACTTTCACTATTTAAACCAAGCTTCTTTAAAAGATAATTATCCACTCCCTATTAATATGGATCAAATTTTGCAAATGTTCTTTGGCTCTATGATGATGTTAATGTTAGGCAACTTCTCAAGTTATAATCAAGTCAATGTAGCTCCTAAGGACCAGCACAAAACTGCATTCATGACACTATGGGGTACTTTTTCTTACAACATAATGCATTTTGGACTAATGAATGCAAGTGTGACTTTTCAAAGGGCGATGGATATTTTTTGGAAATTTTCTAAATAATATCATTGTCATCTATTTAGATGAACTGACACTTTTATCAAAGAAATGTGAAGTTCGTGCCTATCATTTGGAATGTGTGTTGCAAAGGTGTAAGTGATAAGGTATTTCTTTGAATCTAAAGAAGTCAATTTTCGGTGTCACAAAAGGTAAGTTCCTTGGACAATCATGTCTAAAGAAGGTATTTGCATTGATCCTAAATGGGTTAAGGTGATTCAACAGTTGTCACTATCTTCTAGCAACCCAGGTGTATGGTAATTCTTTGGCCAAATAATTTTTTTAAGAAAATTTGTGCTTGAATTTTAGAGTAAACAAAGTCCATTGTTGACATGATGAAATTCAATTCTATCTTTAAATATAAAAAAAAAGGAAAGAAAGCATTTAATGAGATAAATTCCATGATAGAAGATGCTTCCATGCTCTCTTATCCAAATTTTACTAAGGATTTTAATATATATTGTTATGCTTCTGAAACCATCGTGTCTTCTATATTCATGCAATTCAATGAAGAACAAGTGGAACCACCTCTCTTTCATGAGAGTTCCTTTGAAGAAGCACGAATTTAAATATTTTTCCATTAAAAAACATGCATACTCTATTGTTAGTGTAGTGAAATAGTTTAGATTTTATATCATTTATGTTCATTCCACCATTTAGTGACAAATACAGCCATAAAAACTATTCTTATGTAACAAGAAATCAGAATGAACAAAAGAGCCTCATGGATCACCAAGGTGCAAGAATATGATATTGATATCAAGCCTACCAAGTTGTGAGAGGAAGAGGTTTGTGAAAATTGATTCTAGAGAATGAACCAAACACACAGGAGGAAGAAGAATCTGAATCACCCCTTATCCCTTTTGTTGGGGTAATAGATGAATGGTTCTCAAACATAGCATATTTTCTTACATATGGGTATGTGCAAGATCATGATGGGCTAAAAAGTGGTGATATGATGGGTATTTGTAGGGTATGTGGTTGACGACTTTTTTTAACCCAAAATTGATGAAACAAAAAGGGTTTTTAAAGGAGATTCTCAGGTTTCCACCAATATAAATTATGCTTTACTTTGAATTTAATAAATTATTATTATTCATTTTCTATTTGAATTATGAGTAAAGTCCTGATTGATAGGCTGATTGAAAAACATCTATAGCTTTCAAATGGTATGACATTTTTGTAATCTAAAACATGCTTCACATTCTATGCTTCGCATACTATAGGATTAAAAAAAAATGAATTTCATGAAGTTTTGACCAAGTTAAGGTGGTTAGATATACAAGTTTTAATATTTTTAAAAATTTGTAATAAAAAATTCATAATTAATTATTTACTTGGAAAAAAATTACAAAAAAATATGCATCACATCATGAGTCCTCTACTTATTTCTAAAATATTATAAAAAATATTATCATTTTATTGTGGTTAGGTGGTCAAACAGACACCTACTTTTATTTTTCCCTGAAATTTAAGTACTACTGCATTGAAATTTCAAATATTCACTAAATAATTTTTTTAAAAATAAACCTAGTAGTTTAGAAACTACATTCAATTTGCTACAGATTCTATTCTTACATATTTTTGAAATAATATTGATAACTTATTCAAAATTTTACGTCAAATTGCCTAACTCTATTTTTTTGGCATTTTTGCCACTTAAGGGCCTATTTTTTCCATGATGATCCTGCACATACCCATATGGAGAATGTCTCAAGAATTTGTCTCCTAAGCAAAAAAGGGAAATTAAATTGAGAGAAAAAAATATATCATATGGGGTGATGCTTTATACAAAAAAGGGATTGATGGCACTTTCCTTAGGAGTGTAGATAAAGAGAAACAAAAGATGATTCTTCAATGCTTTCATAATGAGGCTTGTGGAGGTCATTTTTCATCATTTGTTATAGCATTTAAAATTATTTAAAACTATTTTTATTAGCCTAGTTTGTTTCAAGATGCAGATCAGTGGGTGAAATGGTGTGAATATTGTCAATAGTTTAAAGCAAAAGTATAACTTTTTTGCATTTTTGTTAAAGCCAGTTATGATCAAATAGCCATTCCAACAATGGGGTATTGAGTTCATTGGCCAATTCATCCAAATTTTAGTGCTAATAATACTCATATTCTAGTGGTGATAGATTATTTAGAATATGGGTAGAGGATATTCTAGTAAAATAGACATCATCAGAAGTGGTCTGTAATTTCATCAAAGAAAATATCTTGGTATGATTTGGTGTTCCACACAAAATCATAACTAACAATGTCACTATCTTTTCTTTCCATTAAATATCAGTCTTTTGTTACAAATATGGAATCATACTAGCTCACATTTTTTACTATTATCCTCAAGGAAATGGCCAGGTGGAGGCTAGTAATAAGAATATTGTTGCGATTATGCACAAAATGGTTGATGAAATTCAAAGAAATTGGCACAAAAAATTATATGATGTATTGTGGGCTAATAGGAAAACTAGGAAGAGAGTGATTAGAATGTATCCATTCCAATTGGTTTTCAGAATAGAGGCTAAGCTTCCCATTCCATTATAACTTCACTCTCTACATCTTCAAAAGGCACTAGAAGATGGACTAGAAAAGAGAATCTTGTACCTAACCAAGATGGAAGAATAAAGAGAACTCGTCATTGATAGAATCAAGTATAAAAGAAAAAAGGGTGGGAGAAAATGAAAAGACAACAAATTGGAGGAGTCACGCGATGAAAAAAAGAATGTAGAAGGTGATAAAATGAAAGGGAAGTGGTGTGTAGCTGAGTTATACCTTAGTTAAAATGAAGCCATTAAAAAAACATGAAGGGGGGCTATGAAAAAAAAAGAGAGAAGAAGAGTTGGGTGGCCAACTAAGGAAGTGTGGATAGGCATGAGTAAAAGAGAACAAGAGGTTGTTCCACACCTTGTCGTATTTTTTCTTTTAAAAAGAAAACTAGATTAAAATATGTGAGGAGTTCGTGCAAGGTGCACAACAAAGAAAGAAAAAAATGCACCATTAGAGATTGTGGACACTAAAAAAGTATCCATTTTTCCTTGCTTGATTTGGGAATAATTGATGAAAAATTGGACCTAATTTTTCCTTGATTTAGTGTTGAGAGGTGTTTTTCACATCCACATTAGGTCTTGGGCCCTAGAAAAATGAATAAAATGCATGTCTTGTAAAGGTGTTGTAAAGAATTGTAAATGACTTTCACACTTTTATTGACTTTTATTAAGCATTTAAGTCTTATGGTCCTTTCCCCCCAACTTTTGAATTAAATATTATTTTTAATTCAAAAGTTAGCTTTTCCCTCTTCTTCTATAATTAAATAATTATTTCAATTATTTAATTATTCATTAGCCTTTTCTCTCTATAATTAAATAAATGTTATATCTCCCCAATTAAATAATTATTTTAATTATTTAATTATCCCTTCCCTCTCCATTAAATAGTTTTTTTAATTATTTAATGTTTAACACTCCACCTTTCCTCTATAATTAAATAATGATTTTTAATTATTTAATTATTTGTTCCCACCTTTCTATTTAAATAAATAAAATCAATATTTTATTTATTTCTCCTATGTTGGCCACCTAAATTAAATAATTTTTATTATTCAATTTTATCCAACAACCTCTTTTTCCATGCCAATCTTATCTTCCACCTCAAATCTTTATCTATCCATGTCTTTCTTCTCTCAATTAACCTCGACCATTGATTAAATTATTTTCTAATTTAATCTTGGCCCTTGATCATGATCCTTATTCTTAACTCTTCTCTATAAAAGGAGACCTTTAGCCCTAATTCATGAACCTAACAATTCATTCATAATTCAATCACAATTCATCATATTGTTAAATCAAGCATTCAAGATAGCATTCAAGCTCACTTCTAAGGCATTCAAGAGCAAGAATCTTCATCTATAGATTGTTGCAGCAATTCAAGATCCTTCATCATGGAAATTTTCCAATTGCATTATTTCATATTTCATGTTTCATTATCATATTTCATCATTTTGGTTTAATTACTCAAATGGGGTTTGACTAAGGCAAACCCCCAATCCCTAACAATCAACATTTTTCTCTCTTACTTTGTGTGATTGTAGATTTAGGTGCTTGGATGCCTTGGACATGGTTAAAGAATAGGTTTCAAACTTGTTAAAGTCATCTCCCTATTGGCAAGGTCAAAACCTACACAAAAAGTCACTAACAGTGCTAAAAATCAAGGTTTTGGATCTAAATACTTGGAGGTATAGATTGAGCAGATCGAGAGCTTCAGATTCCATTTTTGAGTTTTTAGAAAAGCTAAAGTGGACTAATTCACCCATAGTGGTGAATGAGTCCCAATGCACCTATTTTCTGGATATTTTTGTATATTTAGATACCCATTTGGCTAAAATAGGCCTTGGTGCAATTTTCCAGAACTGGGACTGATTCGTCCAAAATGGTGAATGAGTCCCACCAGGCCTAAAAATTAGCATCTTCAGAATTTCAAAGTCATTTCCAATTTCCAATAAGTTCCCAAGTTCACACATTTAGTTTCACAGCCTTCTTTATTGTTGTACTTGCATTTCTACTCATCTTTCTAAGTCTTTTTACATACTACACTGTGTTTTCAAACATCTTGCATTTCTTTAGTTTTCATTCAACAATTGATCTATTTTATTAGTCTTTTGCATTTAGGACATTACATTAGATACATTTCATCCATATTTACATTAATCTTGAGTGTGAACATAGCCAATTTTTACCCTATTCCTTTCCTTTTAGGTGAAAAACCCTAGAAGTGCAAGAGAGCATTAGGGTGCCAAAACTCGTGTTTACATTTTAAGGAACCTGCTTTTTGAATACTTTCTTTTTTGATTTGAAGTCCATCATCCTAGATCTAGCTTGCATTGACTTTGCATTAGTTAATTGGCATCTAGGGTTTCCAAAATTTTGCATTAGTGAAAGTGCATATAGGTTGCGTTTTTGCATCTCAAATCATTAAAAATTTCTGAAATTCTGCATTTGCATCTTAGTTCGGCATCATACAACACAAAAAACATAAAAATCAATTGAAAAAATATGAAAATTTTTAAGAAAAAAATCCCTACTGGGACTCATTCTGCACCTTGGGCGAATTAGTCCCTTTACACCCCCAAAATTGCATTTTATAGCACTCAAAACCCTGTTTCTGCACTTTTGTTTGCTTCTATTAACTATCTATATTAGTTGGTTAAGTTCATGTTACATGCATTTCATCAAATCTAGCTTAATTTGGCTCATTTCATGCATTGCTTAATTTTAGATTGGCATTCCCACATTGTTGCATAGTATAATCTGTCAATTCTCATTTGAAAATTGCATTTCATTTTAGTCCTTTACATTGCATTTTGTGTTTGCATTTATATATTGTGATTCAAAAATGTTAGCATATATACTTTCTAATTTTGCATCAAAAAGGTTAGCTAATAAGCATGATAGTCATTCATTCAATGCATTCCCTAGTTATGATAGTCTCTTAGCACAAGAAAGTGAAAATGTTAATGCTTGCCTTAAACTTACACTCCCTCCTATCTCTCCTATTTGTGAGGATGATGTGTTAGAAGGGAATACAAACATAGATAACTATGATGATCATAATTGTACTTCTCCTGATACCTCTCCTTTAAGTGACAAAGGTATCTTGGCAAAATAAAGTACAATCATTAAGAATCATAAAGGTCTTGTTTGTCCTTCTCCTCATTCCCCTTGGGAAGATAGTATAACAATACAAGATGAATTTTCATTTCCACCACTTTGTCTAGTCTCCCTTCATCTCCCAACACCTCCCCTATTTGTGACACTACTTTAGTGAATAAGGATACAATCATGACTGACCATGAAAAACACATTTGTGAGGAGGATATGTTGGTATCAAGGAATCCAATGATTGAGAGCTCTAGTATTATTTCTCTCCTTCCTAATGTTCCTAACATTTGGAAGGGTCTATTTGAACTAGAGGATCCAATTAGGGACACACATGAAAATCATAGTTGTCTTTCCCTTAATCTCACCCCTATTTGTGATGAAGCTTCTTTACAACATCTAACCATGACATGTGATGCACCTCTTGATTGTCACTTTCCTAAAATCTCTCACATTGGGGTAGATGTTATAGCACAAGACAATGAGATTATGAACAACAATCACATTTTACCCTCTCCTAATATCTCTCCTATAAGTGAAGATGATATTATGGTGTTACAAGATCCAATGACTGAGGATCATGAGAATCTTTTGTCAGAAAACATTATGGAACAAGACAATTCAACCATTGATAGATCCCTTACTAGCAATGAATACATTTTGAAAGAACCAATCCTTGATTGTCAAGAACATTTGGATTGTAGTTCTCCTAACAACTCTCCTCCTAGGGACACTATTATGGTGCAATAAAATGGTATGTCTTCCTTAGGGGTACATCAAACCAATACCACTAAGGTTATGAATGTGCAAGTGTCAGTTAGATCCTCCTCGATCAATGAATATTATACATACCCTGTGGGACATCCTAAGAATCCTCTAATTCTTTACCTACCATCACACAAGCAACAAACTCAAAATCAACCCGAACTCATCCTTTACCCACCTAAGAATAATGTTTCATACCAACCAAGTACAATGATATTGCTCACATATATAACAAAGTATATACAATCAAAGCCAATCCCAAACCTAAAAATTTTATGAAACAACAAGGAAAAGAATGTGATGCTTTAGAACAAATTATCCATGCCCCTATAGAGCCTAAAACACAAGCACCAAATCATGGTCTTGGTGATTTTTCTTTCATAGAAATCAACCCCTCCAACAAACCTTCACTCAACATCAATATAGTTATCACAAAATATTCTTCCAAGGAAACTTTAACCTTGGTACATTCTAAACTGATAGATATCTCATTAAACATGTATCAAGTAGAAACTTTGTTTACTTATCAACATAAATAACACTAGTTTTTGCTCCTTGCCATGTAATAGTTATAGGATAATATCATACTCACTATTGCATGTTTTACATCTTCTCATCATCCATTCCAGACTCATCCTTGTCCTGCACTAAGTGGGGGCAAAGGGTTAGAAATCCTTCTCCCTGTATGTCGCTCATTGTCGTCTCTTTTGGCTAGTTGTTAACCTTTCATGAACATAAAAAGAACAAGCTTGGAATGTGGACGACATATCTTAAGTTGACTCGACGTGTGACATACTTATTCATGATGCAGCTTTATTTCAAAAACATATGACTTGGCATAGGGCTTTCCAAGATTGGCTCTCGTTTCTTCTTTCATATTAGAATTTATCATTGGCTACTTTAAAGCAATTGCTCATAGTGATGGTGTAGAAACTACTTTAAAGTGGGGGCATACATAGATGAAATCTTTTTGAAAAAATTTCATGGCATGATTTTTCTTTTTTCTTGTGATGTATCCTATTCTTTGTGGTGTCATTGGTTTTGATTTCGTCCAAGAGTGTATGATCAACTGACATGGTATGATGTGAATGAGGCATCCCATGGGCAATGATCTGACACCCTAACTTTTCCTCTCTTCGAGACATTAGGCACAATGTTCCCTAAGAAGAAGACCTTACATGAACAAAGCAAAATCCCCTTTAACAAAATTTTTACATAATATTCAAAAACATTTAGCATTACATTGTGGTGCCTTATCAAAGTTATTAGGGGGATAACTTTGGTATGGTTAGTATGATGGTAAATCAACACACTGGCATGACTTTCTCATTATATGGTGGGAATCTGACACATTGGAGTGACTTTCTCACTAAACCACTCCTTTGGGACAACTCACCTCACAGACGACCTAATGTTTTGTGGCCCAGAGTGAGCACATCTTTGATCCATGTCATTATTCATTTTTCTTTTAGTTCTTGACATTGCATGATTTTGTATCTTGTTTTGTTGCATATTGAACACCTTGTGTGTGTCCTTTTGTTCTTATGTCAGCTTGAGTTAGGATCTTGGATCTTGGGGGGCTTGATTGCCTTCTTGTTCTTTGTTATCCTAGACCATCTGTATCTATGCACGTGGACCCCTCTTGACTATCTACTTTAGTGTGAGTTTGAAGCAAGTTCATCCTCTCACTAAAGTGGGGGCTAAATGTGGACACTAAAAAATTATCCCTTTTTCTTGTTTGATTTGGGAATAATTGACGATAAATTGAACCTAATTTTGCCTTGATTTAGTGTTGAGAGGTGTTTTTCACATCCACATTAGTTCTTGGGCCCTAGAAAAATGAATAAAATGCATGTCTTGTAAAGGTGTTGTAAAGAATTGTAAATGACTTTCACACTTTTTTTTACTTTTATTAAGCATTTAAGTCTTATGGTCGTCCCCCCCCCCCCCACTTTTGAATTAAATATTATTTTTAATTCAAAAGTTAGCGTTTCCCTCTTCTACTATAATTAAATAATTATTTCAATCTTTTAATTATTCATTAGCCTTTTCTCTCTATAATTAAATAAATGTTATATTTCCTCAATTAAATAATTATTTTAATTATTTAATTATCCCTTCCCTCTCCATTAAATTTTTTTTTTAATTATTTAATGTTTAACACTCCACCTTTCCTCTATAATTAAATAATGATTTTTAATTATTTAATTATTTGTTCCCACCTTTCTTTTTAAATAAATAAAATCCATATTTTATTTATTTCTCCTATGTTGGCCACCTAAATTAAATAATTTTTATTATTCAATTTTATCCAACAACCTCTTTTTCTGTGTCAATCTTATCTTCCACCTCAAGTCTTTATCTATCCATGCCTTTCTTCTCTCAATTAACCTCCACCTTTGATTAAATTATTTTCTACTTTAATCTTGGCCTTTGATCATGATCCTTATTCTTAACTCTTCTCTATAAAAGGAGACCTTTAGCCCTAATTCATGAACCTAACAATTCATTCATAATTCAATCACAATTCATCATATTGTCAAATCAAGCATTCAAGATAGCATTGAAGCTCACTTTTAAGGCATTCAAGAGCAGGAATCTTCATAGATATTGTTGCAGCAATTCAAGATCCTTCATCATGGAAAGTTTCTAATTGCATTATTTCATATTTCATGTTTTATTATCTTATTTCATCATTTTGGTTTAATTACTCAAACGAGGTTTGACCAAGGGAAACCCCCAATCCCTAATAATCAACTTTTTCTCTCTTCCTTTGTGTGATTGCAGATTTAGGTGCTTGGATGGCTTGGACATGATTAAAGAATAGGTTTCAAACTTGTTGAAGTCATCTCCCTATTGGCAAGGTCAAAACCTACACAAAAAGTCACCAATTGTGCTAGAAATCAAGGTTTTGGATCTGAACACCTGGAAGTACAGATTGAGTAGATAGGGAGCTTCAGATTCCATTTTTGAGTTTTCAGAAAAGCCAAAGTGGACTAATTCACCCAGAGTGGCTAATGAGTCCCATTGTACCTATTTTTTGGAGATTTTTGTAGATTTAGATGTTAGCCCCATAGTTGTCATTGCACCAAAAGATCAACATGTTAACACCCGATACAACTACCAGAGTTAACGGATCCACTGGAGGTGATTATTCCATGTCGCAAATCCCGAGGGGAGCATTGATCATCTTCCAACAAACTCCCCCTCAGCGTTACCTAAGGGTATTCGAACCCGACACCTTTGGTTCTGATACCAATTTTTGGCCCCATAGTTGTCATTGCACCAAAAGAACGACTTGTTAATGCCTGATACAACTGTCAGAGTTAACGGATCCACAAGAGGTCGTTAGTCCATGTCATGAATCCTGAGGGGAGCGCTGACCATCTGCCAACATTAGATACCCATTTGGCTAAAACGAACCCTGGTGTAGTTTTCTAGAACTAGGACTGATTCGCCCAGAATATCGAATGAGTCCCACCAGGCCTAAAAATCAACATCTTCAGAATTTCAAAGTCATTTCCAGTCTCTAGCAAGTTTCCAAGTGCACACATTCAGTTTCACAGCCTTTTGTTTTGTTTCACTTGTATTTCTACTCATCTTTCTAAGTCTTTTTGCATACTACATTTTGTTTTCAAACATCTTGCATTTCTTTAGTTTTCATTCAATAATCAATCTATTTTATCAGTCTTCTCCATTTAGGACATTACATTAGATACATTTCATTCATATTTACATTAGTCTTGAGTGTGAACATAGCCAGTTTTTACCCTATTCCTTTGCTTTTAGGTGAAAAACCCTAGAAGTGCAAGAGAGCATTAGGGTGCCAAAACCCATGTTTACAGAGATTTTAAAAAGGAACGATATGATGTGGGATGGGATGCAATTGAAATGGGCAAGAATACCATGGAAGTTAGAATGAGTAGAGGAGAAAGCGCATAAGTAAGAAAGGAATGAACTTTCAATGCATCTAATTGTGAAGAGTGGTGCAACATGAATGTAACAGAGGAAGGTTGATGAAGAGGTTAATTGTGATCAAGCTCAGTATATGTGAAGGTAAGAAAACATAGAAGTCTACAATGGAACAGAGGAAGGCGTTATAAAAGGGAAATGGCTACTTCACAACAGATTTAAGATTAGCTTGTTGAGAGAAGGCCAAGCCACGGTTGGATGGAGATTAAGCCTAATAGGTAAATGTCAGTATATGCCTTTAGGCTAGAACACAAGAGACCATAAAATAGAGGAATCAAAGTAGACATGAATGAGATTAGAAGTTACAATTATTAGTGAGAACTATGTACAAAAATTAAGATAGGAGGAGGCCATGAAAGGCCAAATGTTAGTAATTTGAAATTAAATCAATAAGATTAATGTTTCTTTGCAATCGATATTTTTTTAAATTGAGGAAAATTTTCCGTATGTGATTCATTGCATGTTTGTGAATGGTTGTAAATGAAAGAAGGGATTTCCCCCCTCTTGTGTCATTTGGTATCAAAGATATAAAATCCTGAGAGTGGAGAGAATCCAGCAAGACCATGGGTGAAGAATTAATAGAGTGAAGAATCCCTAAGAGGCCATTGATTATATGGGAATCATGTTGGTTGTCCTCCAATAGATATGAAGCTGGGTAGAAGGTGTGCAAATCTCTTCCACTTAGAGGAAGTTGGTAGAAGAGATATTGAAGGTTCATCTTCTAGAATCCTACTGAGAAGAGGATAGTAGTGAGATTTTTTTTGCAGGGGGACCTACAAGGGCAGTGAGTATTGGCTCTAATTTGTTTGTGACCTTGCAGATTAAGAGTATGCCATAATTGTTTGGAAAAATTTCTTGGAGACATGGAAAGATTTTTTTGATGAAGAAGGAATATTTGAAGCCACAGAAAGTGAAACAAGAACCCATCTGAAGGAGTGATTTGTTCTTAATTGTGTGCAAATCCAGTGGAAAGTGTTGCAAAGTGATGGTGGATAGAGATAGTAGAGATAATTTGGTTGTGTTGGAAATAGTTGAGAAGATGAACTTGAAGAGGATGAAGCACCCTAAGCCATACTATGTCTCTTGGTTGCAAGGAGGTCATCGAATTCAAGTAAGTTAACAAAGAATTGTTAATTTTTACATTGGAAGATATAAGGATGAAATTGTATGTGATATAGTACCCATGGATGTTTTTCACATTTTGTTGGGTCAACCTTGGCTTTGGGATATGAAAGCTATACATAATGGCAGTGATAACACCTATAGCATAATCAAGGATGGGAAGAAATATGTGTTGAATCCATTGTGGGATAAACAAGAGGAAGCGATAAAAGAAATTGCATCAGTTTACCCTAATGAGTTTATGAAAGAAGAAAGCAACATCAAAGTTGCAATAGGTGAGAAAGAAGTGGCTCAGAATCCTTTGAAGGATGAAGAGAAGAAAGAAAATATTGCAACAAATATGAAGAATGAATAGAAAGAAGAGGAGATCCTTGTGGAAAAGGATCAAGAGGAAAGAGAAGAGGTTGCAACCAAGTTGCAAAGGATGAAGAAGATTTATTGTTGAAGATGTTGGTGATAGAGGATGAGTGGATGCAAAAGCTTGCAGTTACAGCGAAGTGTGAAGAATGAAAAGTTGTAGTTGATGATGATACGAGAGATGTCATAGCAAAGAGTGATGCTGCCACTGAGGAAATGGATAAGGTAAATAGTATTGTATTTTGTGATGGGGTGTTGGCAAGAAGTTGAGTCCACTTTTTAGCCATTTAGTGGAAGTGTTTTCCCTAATTTTCAAAATTTGACACATTTGACCTTAAAATTTGAAGCACTTAGAGATGGAACCTTGAAAAAATTTAGTAATCATAAAATGTAGTACTCAGAGTCTAGTTTCCAAATATGTAATTTATTTCAATACCCAGATGATACAAATTGATTTTCAATAGGTGTTTCTAAAAACCATTGTTTAAAAGTCATTTTTTTACCATACCATGCACGTGTACGTCATCCATATTTTGACCTAAATAATCATATTTTTTTTCTAAATCCTTTTGGGAAAAGATTGGTAACTCCTTTGAGAAGCTCCTTTTCATATTTTTTTTTGTAATATTTGTGAATTTTTTGTTGAATTTTTGTGGCCATGTTGGTGTTTGAAGAATTATCGTGTATATCATGCATAAGATGACCTAAAATTTTTATTTTTTTATTTTTTTTAAATTGAAAATAATTTCTTGAAGTACGTTTTTCATACAATTCATTTTTCAAAAAATTATTTCAATAAAAAGTTATTAAAATACTAAAAACCTTGATATTTTAAGTTTATGGACCTATTTCATTAGAAATTGATAGAAAAATAACCAAAATTATTGGTGTAAAAAAAAATTACATATTTGGAATCTTCATTGTCACATCTATAATGGGTTTTAATTTCGTCAAAAAATTCTAGAAAAAAGTCTTCAGACATATGCCCAAAGTCACTATTTTCTTGTGGCATTGCTAGGACCTTCAACTTGTAGGTCAAACCGGAGTTAGACTGGATTGGATCCCACAAACCACACAGGACATAAAACAAAACACAAACCTAACCAAAAATTCATATTTTAAAAAACGGGATCACGTTCTAAAATGGGATCCTGTTTCATAAAAAACTAACTTTTTATGCTTTTACGAAATAGGACCCTATTTTGAAAATTTCCAAAAATGGAAATTTTCAAAAATGGACAATTTCCAAAAACGAGAACTTTTGAAATTGGGATCTCGTTTTTTTATTTTAGGCTTGAGATCACAAACCTAAACGGGATCATGTTTATTAAAAAGAGGGATCTCATTTTTTGCAAGCCGGTTTTGTTTTTTTGCCTAAGGCAAAAACTTTCCACTGTGGACTCTTCCATCTTCTTGCTCTTCAATAAGAAATTGAAATTAAATTTGTAATATTCGTTGGGAAAGAGAGTATATAGTGCGATTTCAAATTTAAATGTAGATGTTGTATATTTGTTGGTAGATATGGTAGAGGATGTTGCAGGATTTTGGTGGAGGCCAATGGTTAGAGGTGGGTTTGAACCTACAAAGGAGGGGAAAAGAGTGTAGAGTATTTGGTGGAGGAGTTCGAGCTTTGGTGGGCATGAGTCCACAAGGGGGAAAAGGAGGAGGTGTGGTGTTGTTGGAGGGAGGTGGTGCATGTTAAATGCGATGCTAGAAGAAGGAAAAAGAAATAATTTATAGAAAGTATTAGTTTGTGCATACAGAACTGATGCGATTTATTCACAACTTGGAAGAGTAGTTCTACTACTCAACTTCATTTGTGAGCCTATGCTCACAAAATTTTGATGCATTGATGTGGAGCATATAGATGTGAAGGTGAACAAGAGGCCACTCTGGGCATATAAAGTTTGACTAAAATAATATTTCATTTTCGAAATCCTGATTTGATTTAGACATATTATTATTGTTTTGGATTTGACTAAGTTTTAATCCTTCCATATAATATAGCTATGATACTATTTATGGTATTATTCAAAATGTATTTGAAAGGAAAAATCATTCAATTAAAGGAGGCGATGATGTCAACCGCGAAATAAGAAGAATTTTGGCTTCCAACAACGGTGAAGGAAAATTAGCTATATTCATCACTATTAATGCAGGTATAATAGAATAAGGATGGGAGAAAATGAAGATGACAAATTGGAGGTCTGCGATGACAGAGGCAGAAGAAGGTGATGAAAATGAAGAGGGAGTGCCATTTGAGATAGACCTCGGTTAAAATGGGCCATTACAAACATGAAGGGGGTTGTGAAGAAAAAAAGAGGAGAAGAGTTGGGTGGCTGGCCCAGGAAGTGTGGGTTGAGTGTGAGGTATGTGCGAGGATCACAGTGGGCCAAAAAGTGGTGATGTGAAAAAAGTTGCATTTTGCATCGACCAAAAAATCGAAAATCTCGAGTTGACTTTTCTAAGCTTGGGTGTCGTTACGTGTCGACGTGCAGACAAAATCATGCTCATCCAAATCAAATATCCGATTTGATTTGGATATCTGATTTGAATCTGGTATAAATAGATATTGAAGCGGGCTTTTAAAATCATTTGAAGCATTTTAAAGCTAAGTGCGGGTAGTGAGAGAGATGTTTGTAGATCAGATATCCGATTTCAAGCAAATATCTAATTTCTAGTGTAATTTTTTGGTTTTATTTTTGTTTTAATCGATTTTTCTATTAGTTTTGTATAATTTTACTTAGTTTTTTATGGATTTTTATTAAAAAGTAGGGTTTTTTATTGATTTTTATTAAAAACCAGAGTTTACAATGGATTTTTATTAAAAACTAATATTTTTTATGGATTTTTATTAAAAACTAGAGATTTTTATGGATTTTTGTTAAAAAGTAGAGTTTTTTTTGGATTTTTATTAAAAACTAGGGTTTTTTACAATAATTTCATTTATATTGTGTAATTTCAATTAGATTAATTAGTTTTTAACTTTAAAATTAGGTATTATGGCTAAGAATGAAAATGCACAAATGTCAAACGCTCCACCACCTCCGCGCCCATCAATTGAAGACTTAATTGGTGAAAAATTAGAGCAATTGAGGGGCATTTGTGATGTTTATAAGACAATCCCTCGATTATCCCACATGAAAAATACATTGTAGGAAATAATTAGAAATATAGAAACCCTCTCCACCCAACATAATGCCTTTCTTTCATGGTGAGAAACCATGAGGGAATATTACTCCTATGGATTGTCTTACAATGATGTGAAAGATCTCCAAATAACAAAATCCCAAATAGCCTCTTTATTTGTTAACCCCCGCACCGGTTTGCTAGTTAATGTTAATAAACGAAAACTTTCTATAAAATGGTGCATGAATCAGGACATTGTAGATAACTTTTGGGATTTTTGGTGTATGGTTTTTGATAAACCACCCAACAATAATCTAGTGATATACCATTTTATTTTATTAAAAAATTATACGCTAAGTTTGTGTTAGGGCATCATGTCAATTACTTTGACATTAAACCCTTCCAGGGCATCAGTGGAGGTATGCCCTAGGATAGACTAGGGGCAGTTAGAGTAGTCTAGCGCCCATATGTTCCCCCTCCTCCCCTTCCTCTGCCACCTCCAGTACATCATCCAGATATTATCGAGGATGCAGCCACATAGACTATTCAGGCTATTCACTCTTTGAGTGGTCTTTTGGTTCCCATACTTCTACAGTAGCTCAGCCACATTCTAGTGGTGTTGGTGATGGATCTAGTGTTTTTGCATCATCCTCCTCAAGTCGACATATTTTTGTGCCACATACTTGCACTATGTGCCACCAAATATGCTCGGGTCCTCTTGTACAGCCCGTTGAGCATCCCTTGGACACTTCTGATTATGACCTCCATGATGTGGAAATTATAGGAGATCAGACGTAGGGGAGTGGAGCGTACCCTATAGAGTCCTCTCCTACTAGAGAGGGGTACATTGGAATAGTTACACAGGTAATATTTAAGTTGTAAATTCATAACTTGCATTTGTTTTTAAATGAATATTAATAAGAGATAGTATCAAGTACTAATATTTATTTACATGGTCTATTTAATAGTTAATGTCTGAGGAGGAGCTCACACAGGTGACTGATAGCACCCTTAGGGCCATTTCATTTGGCCTCGACATGCACATAGTATATATTTTCGCACTCACTCGTTTACATTTTTTTATTATATACTTGCTTGTCATTTGAATTGTCATTAATGAAATTATATAATAACTTATATGTTTATCTTATTTTCCTCTTGTAAGAAATACCTAGTGCGAGCGAGGTGCAACCCTATCCAGACTATGGAGGCACAATGTTAGATAAGGGGAAGGTAATTGAACTCAAATTCAATTGAATTAAAAAATTTAAGATCTTATATTGATTATACATACATCGACATAGATTGGTAGTTTCATATGTACTCATCATTTTTATATACAGGCGGTTATGAGCTATACATCGTTGTTGAAAAGTGTCACAATGCCTGAAGGAGTAGGTATTGGAACACCTCAAGGAGGAGGTGTCGAAACACCTCAAGGAGATAAAGAAAAAGATCAGCCTAAAGAAGTATGTGTTTAGTTTATTTTGTGTTTGGTAAATATGTTCCTATTACTAACAATTTATGCTAACTTGGATCAATTTTATGTTTTTGTTAACATATATAGATTGAAATTTCAAATTTTGGTTTGGTTGGTTCTTTGAGAGGAGCATATTCTAACACTCCTGACCCTTTGAAGAGACATTTATTTCAAGTAATCAAGATTTCAATTTTAGAGTTCAATTAAAATTCAATGCATATTGATTTTGATGTTAATTATTCAATTTAAATTATATAGTATAAATAATCTCAATTGTGGTTTGAATTTTTCTTGTGCAACTACCTTCAGAGCCAAAGAGTGCTTCAAAGAGGCTCCATTTTGATGATCCACCAATAGTTTAGGATGAGATAGACATTTTGGCATGTAAATTTTGAATAGAATCGAGATGGTATATGCCACATTTTGTAAAACTTTGTTTGAGTTGGCGTCGATGCCATTTTTGTATATGGACATACACTTGATTATTGGATAATTTGATATATAGAAGTTGAAAATCAAAATTTAATTTGTTCCTCATGTGCATGATTAAACTCTTTGAAAATTTAATCTTGAGCAATTGTTAAATATCAATGTACAATAGCATAAAAAAGAATGGCTATATTATGTAGTTTATATTCATATCGTTGATTACATTGCATTGCACATCTTTCAAACTCAAAGCATTAATTTATCATTGCATAACTAACAACTAGATGCTGATAGATGAAAAAAATTCAATTACAATATAGATTTTACAAAGTCAACCTAAGCAGTTATGCAATTACTTCACATTGCATAACTAATAACTAGGAGCAGCTATCAATTTCATTTTCTTGTCATGGAATTCTATGAGACCACATTTCTTTGAGGCATTTTTTCAAACAATTCACTACCTTGTCTATGCTACCACATTTTTCATACATGTCTACCAAAGCTTTTTATCAAACAGTTCACTGGTTTGTTGCTACGGCTAAAATCCTAAAACAAGTGCTTTCAAACAAGTTATGGATGCTTGGAAAAATTCTATCAAAGCATAATAGTAAGAAATAGCATAGTCAAGGCAATGAATTGTTTGAAAAAATGCCTCAAAGAAATGAGGTCTCATGGTGATGGAATGCCATGACAGTCAAAAGAAATGTTGATTCTCATGACCTGATGGAATGCCATGACAATAAAAAGAAATTTTGATTCTCATGGCATTCCATCACCATGAGACCTCATTTCTTTGAGGATTTTTTCAAACAGTTGACTTCCTTGTTGATTTTCATGGCATTCCATCACCATGAGACATCATTTCATTGAGGCATTTTTTTCAAACAGTTCATTGCCTTGTCTATGCTACCACATATTTCATACATGTCTATCAAAGCATTCCATCAAACATTTAATTTCCTTGCTGTTATGGCTAAAATCCTAAAACAAGTTCTTTCAAACAAGCTATGGATGCTTGGAAAGAATCTAGCAAAGCATAATAGTAAGCAATAACATAGAGAAGACAATGAACTGTTTTAAAAAAATGCCTCAAAGAAATGTGGTCTCATGGTGATGGAATGCCATGACAAGAAAATTTCTATAGATTGAAAGGGCATTCCATCACCATGAGACCACATTTTTTTGAGGCAATTTTTCAAACAATTCACTACCTTGTATATGCTACCACATTTTTTGTACCTCTACCAAAGCATTTTATCAAATAGTTCACTACCTTACTGCTATCGCTAAAGGCCTAAAATAGGTGCTTTCAAAAAATCTATATGGATGCTTGGAAAATGGTGTAGGAGATCCTTGGAAACAAAGGACTAGTTGATGGTTAGTTGATGCAACCAAAGATGGCAAACCACTCACTTTCACAATACAAGGGATTCCTAAACACCTTTCTCAACTTAACTCTCAGATCTCTTTAACAACTCCTGCAACTAATCATCATTCTAGACACCCATTTTAGTCCCCTTCAACATACTTCCAACTCACATAGGACTCCTTTGGAACAACTTTCACAAATCATGAAAACTACGATGCTCAACCTAGCCAAATAGGCCAAATTTCAAAAGAAACCACCCTTGGAACACTTCACAGACCCTAAAACTTGTTGGGGTAGTAGTCAATAGATGACAAAACCTCAAATTTTCCCATTTATCCTCTGGAACTCACCCTCTAAGACCCTATTCCACAAAACCCTCAAATTGCTCAAATTTGGTAAAAGTTTATTGAAAAACCTACTTGTAGACTTCCCCAGACTTTAACACCAACTCCAACACCCTTGAATAACCCTGCACAAGCTTAAAAGAACAAGAAAAGTGACTACCCTCAAACAATTCCCACTTTTACTCTCTCTAACCTCACTTTTTCATGCAAAAACACCCCAAATGCCATCTAGGGCATCACCAAAATTCATAATGCTAACCTCCCCTACACAAGAAACAATGCAAACATTTTTATCTATCCTAACTAATCCTATCCACCAAGTTACAACATCATGTACAGTGGGTGGAAGGCTTAAAACTCCATTTTAAATGCACTCAAACACTTGTAACAGTGCTCAAAAACTGACCTCCAGTAAAATGCCTCTTAAATGGAAAAAACTAAATGAAATTACTTCAAAACAAGTTTGTGAAGAAGTTAACTCTACTGACCACCAGTTTCCACTAAAAAGAAAGCAACAAGCTATGCTCTCATGGCTTTTTTGCACGAAAATCAGCATTAGAGTTCAGTCGGAGGATGAAAACTACTTGTAAGGGCATAAATAAATCTTGTTCTACAACTCTTATGACCAAACCGATTGTTCCATCACATCTAGATGGTTACATTTAGGTTAGGTATGGTCCCCTTTTGTACCCAAATAGGTCAAAGCAGTTCGAGCTATGTTCAATCGGTGAAATCCCTTAAGAGTCCAAAGTGCAAAAGGGCAACAATCTTTGACGGACTATTACTCATAAACCATGCTACCTAAAAAAAAAAAATTCTAAGGATTCGAGATCACCCTCTAAGATAACCTCTCTTAGTTTTTGCTATCGCGGAGGTGTTTTCCCATGGTGACGAGTTTTCAGTTGAGGGAAAAGTTGTCAGATGCAAGCAGTGTAAAATTGCAAAGTGGTGTAACTTTCATTTTACAACTCATACAACCAAATAGACTGTTCTAACACGTCTGGATGGGTATGTTTACGCTAGGTATGGTCCTCTTTTGCACCCAAATATGCCAAATCACTCCGAGCTACATTGGACCGACAATTTCCCTTAAGAGTCCAAATTGCTAAAAGGTAGCAATCTTTGAAGGGTTATTTCTCATAAACTGTGATGCTTACAGACTCTCTATCTGAGGCTATGGGATCGTGTTGGGACCATCTACAATAACCTCTTTCGGTTTTTTCTATCTCGAAGGCGTTTTCCCGTGGTGATGATTTTTCAATTGAGGGAAAAGTTCCTAAATGCAAGTAGTGTAAAGTTGCAAAGTGGTGCAACTTTCATTCTACAACTTGTACGACCAAACGGATTGTTCCAACATGTCTGGATGGGTACGCTTACGCTAGGGATGGTCCTCTTTTACACCCAAATATGCTGAATCACTCTGAGCTACATTTGACCGACGATTTCCCTTAAGAGTCAAAGTGCTAAGGTGGCAATCTTTGAAGGAGGCTATTTCTTAGAAAGCTGTGACACCTGAGAGACTCTATCTTTTGAGGCTATGGGATGTTGGGACCATATATGTAACTCTCAAATTTTTCTATCTTGGAGACATTTTCCTGTGGTGATGAGTTTTCAGTTGAGGGAAAAGTCGCCAAATGCAAGCAGTGTAAA
>VDFB02047397.1:87206282-87310671 GCA_007258455.2 Sequoia sempervirens
TAATCTCATTCATGTCTACTTTGATTCCTCTATTTTATGGTCTCTTGTGTTCTAGCCTAAAGGCATATACTGACATTTACCTATTAGGCTTAATCTCCATCCAACCGTGGCTTGGCCTTCTCTCAACAAGCTAATCTTAAATCTGTTGTGAAGTAGCCATTTCCCTTTTATAACGCCTTCCTCTGTTCCATTGTAGACTTCTATGTTTTCTTACCTTCACATATACTGAGCTTGATCACAATTAACCTCTTCATCAACCTTCCTCTGTTACATTCATGTTGCACCACTCTTCACAATTAGATGCATTGAAAGTTCATTCCTTTCTTACTTATGCGCTTTCTCCTCTACTCATTCTAACTTCCATGGTATTCTTGCCCATTTCAATTGCATCCCATCCCACATCATATCGTTCCTTTTTAAAATCTCTGTAAACATGGGTTTTGGCACCCTAATGCTCTCTTGCACTTCTAGGGTTTTTCACCTAAAAGCAAAGGAATAGGGTAAAAACTGGCTATGTTCACACTCAAGACTAATGTAAATATGAATGAAATGTATCTAATGTAATGTCCTAAATGGAGAAGACTGATAAAATAGATTGATTATTGAATGAAAACTAAAGAAATGCAAGATGTTTGAAAACAAAATGTAGTATGCAAAAAGACTTAGAAAGATGAGTAGAAATACAAGTGAAACAAAACAAAAGGCTGTGAAACTGAATGTGTGCACTTGGAAACTTGCTAGAGACTGGAAATGACTTTGAAATTCTGAAGATGTTGATTTTTAGGCCTGGTGGGACTCATTCGATATTCTGGGCGAATCAGTCCTAGTTCTAGAAAACTACACCAGGGTTCGTTTTAGCCAAATGGGTATCTAATGTTGGCAGATGGTCAGCGCTCCCCTCAGGATTCATGACATGGACTAACGACCTCTTGTGGATCCGTTAACTCTGACAGTTGTATCAGGCATTAACAAGTCGTTCTTTTGGTGCAATGACAACTATGGGGCCAAAAATTGGTATCAGAACCAAAGGTGTCGGGTTCGAATACCCTTAGGTAACGCTGAGGGGGAGTTTGTTGGAAGATGATCAATGCTCCCCTCGGGATTTGCGACATGGAATAATCACCTCCAGTGGATCCGTTAACTCTGGTAGTTGTATCGGGTGTTAACATGTTGATCTTTTGGTGCAATGACAACTATGGGGCTAACATCTAAATCTACAAAAATCTCCAAAAAATAGGTACAATGGGACTCATTAGCCACTCTGGGTGAATTAGTCCACTTTGGCTTTTCTGAAAACTCAAAAATGGAATCTGAAGCTCCCTATCTACTCAATCTGTACTTCCAGGTGTTCAGATCCAAAACCTTGATTTCTAGCACAATTGGTGACTTTTTGTGTAGGTTTTGACCTTGCCAATAGGGAGATGACTTCAACAAGTTTGAAACCTATTCTTTAATCATGTCCAAGCCATCCAAGCACCTAAATCTGCAATCACACAAAGGAAGAGAGAAAAAGTTGATTATTAGGGATTGGGGGTTTCCCTTGGTCAAACCTCGTTTGAGTAATTAAACCAAAATGATGAAATAAGATAATAAAACATGAAATATGAAATAATGCAATTAGAAACTTTCCATGATGAAGGATCTTGAATTGCTGCAACAATATCTATGAAGATTCCTGCTCTTGAATGCCTTAAAAGTGAGCTTCAATGCTATCTTGAATGCTTGATTTGACAATATGATGAATTGTGATTGAATTATGAATGAATTGTTAGGTTCATGAATTAGGGCTAAAGGTCTCCTTTTATAGAGAAGAGTTAAGAATAAGGATCATGATCAAAGGCCAAGATTAAAGTAGAAAATAATTTAATCAAAGGTGGAGGTTAATTGAGAGAAGAAAGGCATGGATAGATAAAGACTTGAGGTGGAAGATAAGATTGACACAGAAAAAGAGGTTGTTGGATAAAATTGAATAATAAAAATTATTTAATTTAGGTGGCCAACATAGGAGAAATAAATAAAATATGGATTTTATTTATTTAAAAAGAAAGGTGGGAACAAATAATTAAATAATTAAAAATCATTATTTAATTATAGAGGAAAGGTGGAGTGTTAAACATTAAATAATTAAAAAAAAAATTTAATGGAGAGGGAAGGGATAATTAAATAATTAAAATAATTATTTAATTGAGGAAATATAACATTTATTTAATTATAGAGAGAAAAGGCTAATGAATAATTAAAAGATTGAAATAATTATTTAATTATAGTAGAAGAGGGAAACGCTAACTTTTGAATTAAAAATAATATTTAATTCAAAAGTGGGGGGGGGGGGGACGACCATAAGACTTAAATGCTTAATAAAAGTAAAAAAAAGTGTGAAAGTCATTTACAATTCTTTACAACACCTTTACAAGACATGCATTTTATTCATTTTTCTAGGGCCCAAGAACTAATGTGGATGTGAAAAACACCTCTCAACACTAAATCAAGGCAAAATTAGGTTCAATTTATCGTCAATTATTCCCAAATCAAACAAGAAAAAGGGATAATTTTTTAGTGTCCACATTTAGCCCCCACTTTAGTGAGAGGATGAACTTGCTTCAAACTCACACTAAAGTAGATAGTCAAGAGGGGTCCACGTGCATAGATACAGATGGTCTAGGATAACAAAGAACAAGAAGGCAATCAAGCCCCCCAAGATCCAAGATCCTAACTCAAGCTGACATAAGAACAAAAGGACACACACAAGGTGTTCAATATGCAACAAAACAAGATACAAAATCATGCAATGTCAAGAACTAAAAGAAAAATGAATAATGACATGGATCAAAGATGTGCTCACTCTGGGCCACAAAACATTAGGTCGTCTGTGAGGTGAGTTGTCCCAAAGGAGTGGTTTAGTGAGAAAGTCACTCCAATGTGTCAGATTCCCACCATATAATGAGAAAGTCATGCCAGTGTGTTGATTTACCATCATACTAACCATACCAAAGTTATCCCCCTAATAACTTTGATAAGGCACCACAATGTAATGCTAAATGTTTTTGAATATTATGTAAAAATTTTGTTAAAGGGGATTTTGCTTTGTTCATGTAAGGTCTTCTTCTTAGGGAACATTGTGCCTAATGTCTCAAGAGAGGAAAAGTTAGGGTGTCAGATCATTGCCCATGGGATGCCTCATTCACATCATACCATGTCAGTTGATCATACACTCTTGGACGAAATCAAAACCAATGACACCACAAAGAATAGGATACATCACAAGAAAAAAGAAAAATCATGCCATGAAATTTTTTCCAAAAGATTTCATCTATGTATGCCCCCACTTTAAAGTAGTTTCTACACCATCACTATGAGCAATTGCTTTAAAGTAGCCAATGATAAATGCTAATATGAAAGAAGAAACGAGAGCCAATCTTGGAAAGCCCTATGCCAAGTCATATGTTTTTGAAATAAAGCTGCATCATGAATAAGTATGTCACACGTCGAGTCAACTTAAGATATGTCATCCACATTCCAAGCTTGTTCTTTTTATGTTCATGAAAGGTTAACAACTAGCCAAAAGAGACGACAATGAGCGACATACAGGGAGAAGGATTTCTAACCCTTTGCCCCCACTTAGTGCAGGACAAGGATGAGTCTGGAATGGATGATGAGAAGATGTAAAACATGCAATAGTGAGTATGATATTATCCTACAACTATTGCATGGAAAGGAGCAAAAACTAGTGTTATTTATGTTGATAAGTAAACAAAGTTTCTACTTGATACATGTTTAATGAGATATCTATCAGTTTAGAATGTACCAAGGTTAAAGTTTCCTTGGAAGAATATTTTGTGATAACTATATTGATGTTGAGTGAAGGTTTGTTGGAGGGGTTGATTTCTATGAAAGAAAAATCACCAAGACCATGATTTGGTGCTTGTGTTTTAGGCTCTATAGGGGCATGGATACTTTGTTCTAAAGCATCACATTCTTTTCCTTGTTGTTTCATAATATTTTTAGGTTTGGGATTGGCTTTGATTGTATATACTTTGTTATATATGTGAGCAATATCATTGTACTTGGTTGGTATGAAACATTATTCTTAGGTGGGTAAAGGATGAGTTCGGGTTGATTTTGAGTTTGTTGCTTGTGTGATGGTAGGTAAAGAATTAGAGGATTCTTAGGATGTCCCACAGGGTATGTATGATATTCATTGATCGAGGAGGATCTAACTGACACTTGCACATTCATAACCTTAGTGGTATTGGTTTGATGTACCCCTAAGGAAGACATACCATTTTATTGCACCATAATAGTGTCCCTAGGAGGAGAGTTGTTAGGAGAACTACAATCCAAATGTTCTTGACAATCAAGGATTGGTTCTTTCAAAATGTATTCATTGCTAGTAAGGGATCTATCAATGGTTGAATTGTCTTGTTCCATAATGTTTTCTGACAAAAGATTCTCATGATCCTCAGTGATTGGATCTTGTAACACCATAATATCATCTTCACTTATAGGAGAGATATTAGGAGAGGGTAAAATTTGATTGTTGTTCATAATCTCATTGTCTTGTGCCATAACATCTACCCTAATGGAGAGATTTTAGGAAAGTGACAATCAAGAGGTGCATCACATGTCATGGTTAGATGTTGTAAAGAAGCTTCATCACAAATAGGGGTGAGATTAAGGGAAAGACAACTATGATTTTCATGTGTGTCCCTAATTGGATCCTCTAGTTCAAATAGACCCTTCCAAATGTTAGGAACATTAGGAAGGAGAGAAATAATACTAGAGCTCTCAATCATTGGATTCCTTGATACCAACATATCCTCCTCACAAATGTGTTTTTCATGGTCAGTCATGATTGTATCCTTATTCACTAAAGTAGTGTCACAAATAGGGGAGGTGTTGGGAGATGAAGGGAGACTAGACAAAGTGGTGGAAATGAAAATTCATCTTGTATTGTTATACTATCTTCCCAAGGGGAATGAGGAGAAGGACAAACAAGACCTTTATGATTCTTAATGATTGTACTTTATTTTGCCAAGATACCTTTGTCACTTAAAGGAGAGGTATCAGGAGAAGTACAATTATGATCATCATAGTTATCTATGTTTGTATTCCCTTCTAACACATCATCCTCACAAATAGGAGAGATAGGAGGGAGTGTAAGTTTAAGGCAAGCATTAACATTTTCACTTTCTTGTGCTAAGAGACTATCATAACTAGGGAATGCATTGAATGAATGACTATCATGCTTATTAGCTAACCTTTTTGATGCAAAATTAGAAAGTATATATGCTAACATTTTTGAATCACAATATATAAATGCAAACACAAAATGCAATGTAAAGGACTAAAATGAAATGCAATTTTCAAATGAGAATTGACAGATTATACTATGCAACAATGTGGGAATGCCAATCTAAAATTAAGCAATGCATGAAATGAGCCAAATTAAGCTAGATTTGATGAAATGCATGTAACATGAACTTAACCAACTAATATAGATAGTTAATAGAAGCAAACAAAAGTGCAGAAACAGGGTTTTGAGTGCTATAAAATGCAATTTTGGGGGTGTAAAGGGACTAATTCGCCCAAGGTGCAGAATGAGTCCCAGTAGGGATTTTTTTCTTAAAAATTTTCATATTTTTTCAATTGATTTTTATGTTTTTTGTGTTGTATGATGCCGAACTAAGATGCAAATGCAGAATTTCAGAAATTTTTAATGATTTGAGATGCAAAAACGCAACCTATATGCACTTTCACTAATGCAAAATTTTGGAAACCCTAGATGCCAATTAACTAATGCAAAGTCAATGCAAGCTAGATCTAGGATGATGGACTTCAAATCAAAAAAGAAAGTATTCAAAAAGCAGGTTCCTTAAAATGTAAACACGAGTTTTGGCACCCTAATGCTCTCTTGCACTTCTAGGGTTTTTCACCTAAAAGGAAAGGAATAGGGTAAAAATTGGCTATGTTCACACTCAAGATTAATGTAAATATGGATGAAATGTATCTAATGTAATGTCCTAAATGCAAAAGACTAATAAAATAGATCAATTGTTGAATGAAAACTAAAGAAATGCAAGATGTTTGAAAACACAGTGTAGTATGTAAAAAGACTTAGAAAGATGAGTAGAAATGCAAGTACAACAATAAAGAAGGCTGTGAAACTAAATGTGTGAACTTGGGAACTTATTGGAAATTGGAAATGACTTTGAAATTCTGAAGATGCTAATTTTTAGGCCTGGTGGGACTCATTCACCATTTTGGACGAATCAGTCCCAGTTCTGGAAAATTGCACCAAGGCCTATTTTAGCCAAATGGGTATCTAAATATACAAAAATATCCAGAAAATAGGTGCATTGGGACTCATTCACCACTATGGGTGAATTAGTCCACTTTAGCTTTTCTAAAAACTCAAAAATGGAATCTGAAGCTCTCGATCTGCTCAATCTATACCTCCAAGTATTTAGATCCAAAACCTTGATTTTTAGCACTGTTAGTGACTTTTTGTGTAGGTTTTGACCTTGCCAATAGGGAGATGACTTTAACAAGTTTGAAACCTATTCTTTAACCATGTCCAAGGCATCCAAGCACCTAAATCTACAATCACACAAAGTAAGAGAGAAAAATGTTGATTGTTAGGGATTGGGGGTTTGCCTTAGTCAAACCCCATTTGAGTAATTAAACCAAAATGATGAAATATGATAATGAAACATGAAATATGAAATAATGCAATTGGAAAATTTCCATGATGAAGGATCTTGAATTGCTGCAACAATCTATAGATGAAGATTCTTGCTCTTGAATGCCTTAGAAGTGAGCTTGAATGCTATCTTGAATGCTTGATTTAACAATATGATGAATTGTGATTGAATTATGAATGAATTGTTAGGTTCATGAATTAGGGCTAAAGGTCTCCTTTTATAGAGAAGAGTTAAGAATAAGGATCATGATCAAGGGCCAAGATTAAATTAGAAAATAATTTAATCAATGGTCGAGGTTAATTGAGAGAAGAAAGACATGGATAGATAAAGATTTGAGGTGGAAGATAAGATTGGCATGGAAAAAGAGGTTGTTGGATAAAATTGAATAATAAAAATTATTTAATTTAGGTGGCCAACATAGGAGAAATAAATAAAATATTGATTTTATTTATTTAAATAGAAAGGTGGGAACAAATAATTAAATAATTAAAAATCATTATTTAATTATAGAGGAAAGGTGGAGTGTTAAACATTAAATAATTAAAAAAAACTATTTAATGTTGAGGGAAGGGATAATTAAATAATTAAAATAATTATTTAATTGGGGAGATATAACATTTATTTAATTATAGAGAGAAAAGGCTAATGAATAATTAAATAATTGAAATAATTATTTAATTATAGAAGAAGAGAGAAAAGCTAACTTTTGAATTAAAAATAATATTTAATTCAAAAGTGGGGGGGAAAGGACCATAAGACTTAAATGCTTAATAAAAGTCAATAAAAGTGTGAAAGTCGTTTACAATTCTTTACAACACCTTTACAAGAATGCATTTTATTAATTTTTCTAGGGCCCAAGACCTAATGTGGATGTGAAAAACACCTATCAACACTAAATCAAGGAAAAATTAGGTCCAATTTATTATCAATTATTCCCAAATCAAGCAAGGAAAAAGGGATACTTTTTTAGTGTCCACAATCTCTAATGGTGCATTTTTTTCTTACTTTGTTGTGCACCTTGCACGAACTCCTCACATATTTTAATCTAGTTTTATTTTTAAAAGAAACAATACCACAAGGTGTGGAACAACCTCTTGTTCTCTTTTACTCATGCCTATCCACACTTCCTTAGTTGGCCACCCAACTCTTCTTCTCTCTTTTTTTTTCATAGCCCCGCTTCATTTTTTTTTAATGGCTTCATTTTAACTAAGGTATATCTCAGATACACACCACTTCCCCTTCATTTTATCACCTTCTACATTCTTTTTTTCATCACGTGACTCCTCCAATTTGTTGTCTTTTCATTTTCTCCCACCCTTTATTCTTTTATACTTGATTCTATCAATGACGAGTTCTCTTTATTCTTCCATCTTGGTTAGGTACAAGATTCTCTTTTCTAGTCCATCTTCTAGTGCCTTCTAAAGATGTAGAGAGTCAAGTTATAATGGAATGGGAAGCTTAGCCTCTATTCTGAAAACCAATTGGAATGGATACATTCTAATCACTCTCTTCCTAGTTGTCCTATTTCATATAATTTTTTGTGCCAATTCCTTTAAATTTCATCAACCATTTTGTGCATAATCGCAACAATATTCTTATTACAAGCCTCCACCTAGCCATTTCCTTGAGGATAATAGTAAAAAATGTGAGCTAGTATGATTTCATATTTGTAACAAAAGACTGATATTTAATGGGAAGAAAAGTTAGTGACATTGTGTAGACACGTCAAATTTGTATTATGCATATTCATCCGCTTAATAAATAAATCAAATGCATCACATCCATTCACCTAGTAAATTGGGTTCTTATCATTTAAATAAATCAAAATCTCACATCATAGTTTAATTAAATAAATCAAACTTTATTTAATTAAAATCTCAAAAAATGCATCTTCCATCCTTTTCTGATTTAAATAAATCAAATATTTAAATCCTAAAAGTCAAAATCATCTAAACACCATTAAGCTAACCTAATCATCATTAATTTAATCTAACCATGATTAAATGCTAATCTCATCCCACTTGCATTCTCTAGATATCTCCACTTGCACAAGTAAATCAATTTTATTGATTTATTTAAAAACCCTCATTTTCCCTCAACATGACAAGTCCAACATTGCATTTATTGCTGTTTTTCTTGTCCCCCTCTCAAAATTTATTGCAAAATTTGAATTCAAATTCTCCCTCTCATGGGAACTCTTCCCAAATCTTGCACAACCATTGACCACTCACCACTTGACAAGTATCTTCTTCTCATTGGAGGATCTTTAGCCCCACATTCACCATCTTGGCCAATCTCTCATCAAGAAAATCTATAAAAGAAGGTCTTCATTCTCATTCATGGATCCACAAAATTTTATGCAAGGTTACTCTTTTGGTTTGAGAAATAATCTTGTTCTTCATCTCCATTGCACTTCATCATTTTAGCTATTGATCAAGGGTTGGGAAAGGGTCACTAGCACATGTGACACCAATCCACTATGGAATAGGTAACTTGTTTTTGTTTTCATAATGCTTTTAGTTGTATTTCATCCTTTGTTGCATTTTGAAGCATTTGCAAGGTATTTCATAGGGTCATGCTTGAGAAATTTGTAAGTTACTAACCTTGTATGAAGTTTAGTTTTGCAGATTTCAAAATTATGCACCACATTTTGGCGCTAGAAGGAGGGCAACAACTTAAGCATTTCATTTCTTGTTTTGTGTTACTTCACTTTGGCTTCCATTGTGTGAAATAAGAAGGTTATTAACAATACTACCTTGTGTTTAGCTAAATCTTATGTGAGCAGTGTCTTTTTCAAAGTTCCTTCTGATTGATGCATGATAACTTATGCTATTGTTAAACTCAAGCACATTAGGATATTTCATATGGAAAAGAAAACTGTCCACCACATATTTTCGTATCATATTATACAGAGGATTCTTGTTTGAGAATTCCTATTTTCAATATGTGTAGTGTTTCTCATTTATGGAGTATTCATGACAATAGGAAGAAATACATGTTTGAAAAGTTATCCACCTGCCAACAAAATCAATGCATGAATACATTATGATTTATATCTTAGATAGTAACAAATATAATCTCCAAACAAAATCTGTGTTTAAAGCTTGTGTATGTTTGTTGTTTTGTTGCCACAGTTATTAAATAAAATGTGTCTTTTCAGATCTGCGTCCTTGTCATAGTCATTCAAAATATCTTCTTCGCTTAAAATGGTCAAGGAAATAATGGTGTTGGTTGCATCACGTAGAGGGTCACAACATAAGCGTTCATTTATGGTATCCTGGATGCATTGTATCTGATACCATTTACAATAGATGTGCTTTTATCTTGCAGGGGAGGATGCTTTTTAATTCACATTGCTTTGTTTTTCAGAAAAAGGAATAAAACTGTATCCATATCATTCGATGCTCATTTTCCTTTCACTCAAATCTCATTCAATATCCATTGCCTTTCACACGTAACTGCTAGTCATTGGTTTCCATTGCCTTTCACATGAATTGGTACAGTAAGAAAGACATCTATTTGCTTTCTGTATAGCAGAGAAATCACTTTAATGGAGTTGGTGGGACTGTGCATTAATTCAACCTTCTGCCAAAAAGTCCCCTTCCTTAACTAAGGCGTCATGTTACCCAGTCTTTACATGGCTCAAAGCGGCATGATTTCTTTTTACTGAATTTTGTTTTCATGTTTTATTTTATGATTGAAAGTCAGCTTGCTTCTTCATTGTGCGAGTTTGTGACTACAAGCCGAGCCTTAGATATTCAAAAACATTCTTTTAACATTTCTGTTTGTGCATTAAATCGTTCCAATTAGTCATGCTTAGTTGGAAAGTTATTGAGTTTTTTGAACTGAATCTGCACTTCATGAGTGATAGTCACTTCAATAATTAGTCATTATAGCTTGATGTTGGTTTAAATTTGAAGTGGGCGCTGTCTTCAAAAGCATTTTAGTAAAATATGCGCATTTATTTTAGTAGGATCTGCGCATTTGTTTGAATTTGCTGCTGGTAAAATCTATGCATTTATTTTAGTAGGATCTGCGCATTTGTTTGAATTTTCTGCTGGTAAAATGTCTTATCATACTATCATCTACTGGGATTGTAGTGTCATAATTACAAATAGGTAATTGTCTTGCTGACTGGCTCATACGTGGTGGTCTGAAAAGAAAAATAGTTGGTGAGGGTTATGTGTGTCCACATTTAACTCCATTGGTTGGAACCATGTGTTAAAGCACATTACTGCTTGGAGGAGAGCAATTAATGTAGAGAATTTCCCAAGACCTCCGTATTTTGTTTGCAGATTTATTTTGGTGCAGTGCTTTATTTTAAATGGTTAAAGCAGTGGAATTTTTTTAGTTTTGCATGATTAAAGTTATTAAACTGCTAACATTTATTGACAAATTTGGTTTCAAATTTTTCTTGATTTTGACTTATTGCAAATCATTAGCTTTGTTTAAAAGTTTAATTAATTTCAAGCTAATTTGGGGTCTTACTTAAAATGTTGTAAAACTTTATCCATGTGCAAAATGAGGACTCTAATCAATGCTTCACTTTGTTAATTTTGAAACCATTAGTATTATTTGGAGTTAATGATTAAAATTAAATCCTCACATAAATACCCACCTTTTCTTATAGGTACAAACGAAGGAAAAGCGAAGGCGAAAAGGTACAAAGCTGAAAATCAACAAAGATACAAAAGCTAGCAAAGGAAAACGAAAGGAGGGGAGCCAGTGGGGTCAAGCATCTAACCATACACTAGAGATAAGCATAGCTAGACTTGTCCAAGTGGGAATCCAACAAATATTGTCTTACACATCCATAGGGCTTGTACTTATTCTTCGTTTGAAAACACAGTGTGGTATTCAAAAAAATTTTGCAAACAAACATTCAACATGATTCTCAAAATTTCAAACCCTTTTGAAGACAAATATCATTGACTGAATCCATATGTTACTGCTTTCCCTGGGGATTCACGTCCTTAGAAGTTCCTAAGCATTGGATTATACCTCAATTTGTCTTCTTGAGTAAACAATAGGAAAACCCTTGCCTTAAGTTCATTGAATTTCCACATAAAATATCTTGTGGGGTTTAAAGAAATTAAGACATTGGACATCTTAGACTGAAACCTTAATCAAAGAGAGTGTTTTTGGTAAAATAAAGCTATTAAGCAAAGCTAAGCAAAATGAAATTTCATGTGTGTTGAAGACTCCAAATCCCAAAAGCATAAATCATTGATTAGAAATCCAAAATGTTCAAATCATTTCTCGGTTACAAAGGTCATTAGGAAGCATATGCATGCTCTTCAATACCTAGGTCTAGGAAAACAAAGTGTCTTTTTAGGTTCACCTAAGGATCAAAACAAATCAAACCTCTTTCATCCATCTTTCAAAACATAAAATCCATCTCACAAATCATCTTTTGAAAAAATCTTGAAATCATCTTTGATACTAGGCTTTGTGGCAAAAAAATCAAAATCATCCAAAAACATTGTGATCAAGTCCTTGAAAAAACTTATCAAAACACCTTTGGCTAGGAATGTGTAAATGCATCCTTTTGCATATCCTTAGTCAAAGTTATCCAAATCATCTTGCTTAGCTTAGTATATGTAGATGAATCCTTCTCCATATGCTTAGCAAAAGGTATCATCTTATTTGAATAGGTGTGGATAGATGCATCCTTCTCTTCACACATATCCAAATCATCATCCTTTGAAAAAAACTATCCTTTAGATCATGATCAAACATCTTAGGGTCTTTTTGTTCAAAATCAAAATCAAAATCCAAATCAAGATCAAGGACAAAATCTCAAAATCCAAAAATCAAACCAATCAAAAATCCAAAGCCTAGTATTTCATTCAAGATCTATCAAAAGCCAAAAACATCCATAACATCCTTAAACATCATCATCATATCATCATCACTTTTGATCCTAAAAAGCATCCTAAAACTTTCACTTTGGGGCATAAAATAGAGATTAATCCAAAGAATCAAGAGATTCATCTACCATATTCTCGAAGATTGATCCCTATTTTATGGTTCTAACTAGAGCTCAATACAAGAAGAGTATGGAAGCCAACAAAGAAACACCCGCTTCAAGTGATATTAGCCAAACCACTCCTGAAATGAATCCCATTGGGGATGGAAACCTTACAATTAGCCTTCCAACATCATCGCAAAACCCACAAGAGGAAACCCAAGGGGAGGATCTTACCTTTGGAATGTCTCATGAAGAAATAGCTAAAATGCTCCAAAATTTGGACAACCATAGAATCATCATCATGATGAGACTTAACCCTTCGTTGTACATGCTTGAACTAGCAAAACAAGGGGCCAAGTTGCCTTCGGATTTTGATGTGAGCACTGTAGTAGAGACATCTTTTCCACCAATCTCATCCACCATCCCCATTTCATCTACACCCCCATCTCAAAACGTCACGAAAAATATCCCACAAATCACAACATCATTTGCTCCAACTCAACCTAACGTTAACAAGGGAAACACATTCCTCAATGCACTTCAATCACATTCCCTTGTGAATAACCAAAAATTGGATGCAAACACCATAGTGGAACAAAACATCCTCCATAATCCATTACACCAAAATGTTCCTCTCACTTTACATTATGACCCATCATCAACATCTTTTCACGGAGTACCACAAACACCTCTCCTCACAAATTCAGAAGAGGAGGGAGACATGTTCGAACCAGGGGGCATTTTCAACACCACAACACTCTCGCAAGGATTCACCCCCCTTACATTTCCACCTCTCCCACCATCACCATTGTCATCAACACCACTCCTTGGTTTAGGGATTCCCCCTCTACCGAGTATCAATCAAAACAACATCCCAACCATCAATCAAAACATTTTTCCAAATGCTCAAAACTTATTGTTGACATCACACCAAAAAATGACAAACACACAAGCAATGACAACATCATCAAACACCCCCAAAAAATTGCAAAGCATAGTCTCTCAAGGGCCAATCACATCGACACCACTTACCACATCAACAACACCATCCACCAATCACCACATCAACATGACAACACCATCCACCAACCGAATAATCAACACAACATCATCATCTACCACCATTCCAAACCCACTAGCACCCCCATGACCACCAACGTTCACCACATCAAACCAATTCGAAATAGCATTACAAGCTACTTTTCAAAGAGGATACCAACAAGTGCAGAAACAAAAAGTCGTGCAACAAGCCGCTCAAGTTGCGCAAGCTGCCAAAGCTGCACAAGCCACATTACAAGCGCAACAAGCACAACAAGCCCAAGCTTTATTGCAACAGCAACAACAACAAGCTGCCCAAGCCGTACAAGCATTACAAGCACAAAGGGTCGCTCAAGCACAACTTTTATTACAACAACAAGCAGCGCAAGCTAAAGCACAACAAGCACAAGCTCAAACACAACTTCTTGCACAAGCAGCGCAAATACAAGCATATCAGCAAGCACTAAAGAAATACCAAGAGCAGCAAGAAGCAGCAGAATTGGCAACCCAACAACAAGCGTTGTGGGAACAAGAACAAGCAGAACAACAAGCATTGTTAGAACAGCAACAAGTGCAGCAGCAAGCAGAACAACAAGCGTTGTTAGAATAGTAACAAGTGAAACAACAAGCAAAAATCCTAGCACAACAACAACAAGAGCAACAATAAGCATTGTTCATCCAAAAGCAAGTAGAAGCCTACTTCGCCCACCACAACATACCGATACCATTGAACAATGCACCAACCAACCCATCCATCCAAACCACGATTGCAACACCTCAAAACACATTCATCCCACCCCCTGATCCCCAAAATGATGTGACGACACAACTCAGGTTGCTCTCACAACAAGTGCTTGACCTTCAATCGGGTGAACAACCAAAATGCAAAGCAACTTGTGTCCCTATCCATTTGATAGGAGCCTAGACATGAAACCATTCCCTAAGGGATTTGAAATCCCCAAATTTGACAAGTATCGAGGGATGGGAAACCCTGAAGATCACATCAGGGAATTCTAGGTTCATTGTATGGAGGTCATATGACGATACTTATCTGATGCGGCTATTCCCTAGGAGCTTAGCAGGAAATGCTATAGAATGGTTCTCTCGCTTACCTTCAGGCATTAGGACATTCGAAGAAATTAGAGATGCATTCATTAAGAATTATGCATGTAACATTACAATGGATGTTAGTCTCGAAGAACTATACGCTCTGAAACAAGGAAAGAATGAATCTTTCACTTCATTCCTTCAACGATGGCGATCCAAGGGCAAACAGAGCAAATGGACCATGCCAGAAGAACAACAAGTTTGCACAATCATAGCCAATCTTGAAAGTCGTCTATCATTCCATCTCAAAGTTCAGGGTATCACCACATACGATCAATTGATCTCCAAGGTGCTTAGCATCGAAAGAGCCCTTGTGACTCAACCCATTGAATCAACATCATATCATGAACCGCAAAACAACCGCCCATCATCAAACTACAATGATAAACCTCGCACATGGGCAAGAAACAAAAACGTCACTAATGATGGTGTCGTAGACACCAAGGTGGTCATTAGTGGTCCGCACCAAAACACATCCACACAACAAATCCAAACACCAAATCAAAACATTCATCACACAACGCATCAATCCAACAATAATCCCACCATCAATAACCTCAATGTCCAAAGAGGACCACCTCAACGCAAGACTTATCCCAAACGAAAATACACTACTTTGGGAGAACCACTTGAGGACATCATGAAAAAGCTAATTGACGAAAAACTCATCCAAACTCCTACATTTGAGAATTATCAAGAACCTGATGTCAAACCTCCTTGGTACAACGAAAATCAACTATGTGAGTTCCACAAAATCAAAGGCCACACCACAAACAATTGTATGAGACTCAAGAACATCATCCAAGATCTCATCGACAAAAGAATCATAAATGTGGGAACACCTACTGGGAATCAGGATCTTAAAATCTACACGAATCCGACGCCGAATCATGGAAACAAAGGGAATAACAAGGATAAAGGAAAAGGCAGTGTAAATCATGTATACGAAACAGTTGTTGCCTCCCTAAATGAAGACTGCATGATCATCACCATCAAGGGCGCTCATGCCGAAGACTATGGAGTCACCACAAGAGGCAGAAAAGTCACCATTGCAGGATCATCCCAACCCAATAGAGTCCCTACATCAAGAGCCATTCTGTATAGCTACAATGTTGTAGACCACCTCAAAAGAATGCCAGCACACATCTCCATCATGGAGTTTTTAAAAATCTCATCAACGCATAAAAAGATCCTCGAGGAAGCATTAGCCTCATCTACTGTCCCTGTAGACCTCGATGCGGAACAATTCTAAGCTATGGTCAAAAACATCATAACACCTAATCTCCTTACATTTTATGACCAAGATTTTCCTGCCCAACCATCTCACAATCGTGCACTTCACTTGGAGGTCATTGTAAACAAGAGAAAAATCAAAAGGGTCCTGTTGGATGGGGGTGCAGGTTTGAACATCTGCTCTCTCAGCCTAATCAAACAATTGAAAATATCAGAGGATACCATTGACAAAAGTAAAGGCATCACAATCAGAGCATATGATGACCAAGAAAGAGTGTCTCAAGGCACAATTAAGCTCCCTATCCAAGTAGGACCAACGCTTATGGAAACCACCTGTCAGGTCGTGGACCTCGACTTACCATACAACATTCTCCTGGGACGCCCATGGATCCATGCAATGAAAGCCGTAGCATCAACCTTCCACCAATGTGTAAAATTTACACATAATGGACAAGAGGTTATCATCCATGGAGATATTGAGCCATTTTCATACTGCAAGAACCTTGAAGCCAAATATTACAAAATCCCCCAAGTGCCAAAGAATGATGAGGGCCCATCCACATCATACATCGACCCCGCCACCCTCACATCCACTTCTATGACAGAGACACCCACCATTCCCACCATATTTGATATCAAGCTCATCATCCAGGAGGATGGTTGTGGAAGTTATAGGCTCCCTAACAATGCTTTTATGATAGGAGAGTTACCACAATCTCCTAGGTCATGAGGACGCCCACAAGAAAATCAAGCTTCCACATCACAAACGTATCCTGAGGATTATCCCGAATTCACAAGCTGGGGAGACCTTGGCCGAGAGGTTATTGAAGATCCATCTCACATGTTGTACTGAGATGAAATACTGACACCTAAATTACCAATGGATGAAAGAAGCAAAGGCCTACACATGATGCTTGCGATGGGCTATGACCGAAACCAAAGATTGGGGAAAAATGACAATGGGCTCTTAATACCAATCATGCCTGAGACGTGACCTATAACAAATCTTGGTCTTGGATGTACCCCTCTGAGAATAACCATACGTGGCCGAAGTCCTTCGGTTAGAGCCGCTAATGTTTCTCCTCAGCCAGTCCTAGTACAAGTGCACTCCCCAATACCCATAGGGACAGACATGCATAACTTTATCACTGAGCCCTATATTAGTAGCGATGATGAAGATCACTTGACCAGTCTACCTAGGTTATTTGAGGATACTACCCTTTGCATGATTAGTACCTTATCTTTCGAATCCGATCATCAAAATCATGAGATGCGCTTAGTCTATCCCCAATTGATCGACTATGACCAATGAGGACCACCAGTTCTCGATATATTTGAAAATGATGAAGTGCTCTTAGAATTCATGGGGTTGAGGGATAACATTCCAGATGGAGATCACAAGGCAGGATTCATAATGGAGTTGGACACACACACTTATTACGAGGAAACGATTGAATCCTTCAGTCACAAAAGTGAGAAACTAAGAATCATATCCAAGTCCTTGAGTGAAAACCACACCGTGGCACTCTCTGACAAGAAAATAGTAAAAAGAAAGGATGTATCCAATGGTGAAAACCTCTCTGAGGAGCCTGAGGATGAAGGATTCAATCTTCCACTAAGAGCTATTCATCAAGAGAAGTCAACAGTCTTGGCTGAAAAATGCAACCCAGTCAACCTAGGAATAGAGGAGACCCCGTATATCACATTCTATGTAGAATCACTATTATCAGAAGAGCAAGAACTCCTTGCAACATTCCTAAAGGAAAGACAAATAAACTTTGCATGGAGTTATGCTGACATGCCAGGACTTGATCCAAATATTGTGGTCCACCACCTAGCAGTGTATCCAGATGCAAAACCTGTTAGACAAAAGCTTCAAAAAATGCATCCTCAAATTGCTTTGTTAGTCAAAATGGAGCTCAAAAAGCTATTAGATGCTGGATTCATCTGACCAATTGATTATCCAGAATGGGTATTGAACTTGGTACCTGTATCAAAGCCTGACGGAGCTGTCAGAATCTGTACGGACTTTAGAGATTTGAACAAGGAATGTCCCAAGGATGATTTCCTGCTTCCCAACATCGACATGATAGTAGACATGACAGCAGGGCATGAGATGCTATCGTAAATGGATGGATTTTCAGGATATAACCAGATCATGATAGCAAAAGAAGACCAACACAAGATGACTTTCACTTGTCCATGGGGGACCTACTATTGGAACATGATGCCATTCAGCCTAAAGAATGCAGGAGCAACCTATCAAAGGGCCATGACGCTGATATTTCATGTGATATGATTCAAAAAACAATCAAAGACTATGTGGATGACATCTTAGCTAAATCAAGAAAAAGACAAGATCATATAGCAACCTTAAGTGCTATCTTTGACAGATTGGAGGAATACAAGGTCAGACTAAATCCCAAGAAGTGCGTCTTTGGCATACAATCAGGCAAATTGCTAGGATACATAGTGTCCATGAGGGGTATTGAAGTGGATCCGGCAAAAGTGAAAGCAATCCTTGAGATGGAAGCACCAAGGAATCTAAAACAACTGAGAGGCCTCCAAGGAAGGCTCTAATCCATTAGAAGGTTCATAGCACAACTGGAAGACAAGCATAATCCGTATTCACACCTACTCCACAAGGGGGTAGCATACAAATGGGACACAAAATGTGAAGATGCATTCAACAAAATCAAGGAATATCTACTGACACCGCCAGTATTAATGCCACCTATCCCAAGAAATCCATTGATCCTATATGTGTCAGCAACAACAACAGCCCTTGGGGCTCTCCTAGCTCAACATGATGAAAATGGAACAGAGAGGGCCATCTACTATATCAGCAGGACAATGGTCGGTCACGAGCTAAATTACTCATTCATTGAAAAAGCTTGCCTTGCAGTAGTGTTTGCATCCCAAAAATTTAGACATTACATGTTGGCACATAAGATAAAGCTCATTGTGAAAATTGATCCCCTCAAGTATCTCTTATCCAAGGCAATGCTCACGGGCAAAATGGCAAAATGGGTGATGATACTGTCAGAGTATGACATCAAGTATGTTGAGAGAAAAGCCATCAAGGGTCAAGTTATTGCAGACCAATTAGCAAAAGAACCTATGTATTATGAGAATCCCCTTGTCTCAGAGTTTCCAGATGAGTCTATTTTTAACCTCAACGTTGCTGATCACTGGAAACTATACTTCGATGGGTCATATACACAACACGGATCAGGAGCTGGTATCTTCATTAGCCCCCAAGGGGACTGCATACCACGGTCATACAAACTAGCATTCCCTTGCACGAACAACATAATAGAATATGAGGCTTTGACTATAGGTCTCAGGATAGCAGTACAATGGAATATCATAGCCCTCAAAGTCTATGGAGACTCTCAGTTGATCATAAATCAAGTCAATGATGAATATCAGACTAAGGATGACAAGATAACTCCATACAAGAAATTGGTGGAGACTCTCAAGGAATCCTTCATTGACATAACATTTGAGCAGATTCCAAGAACCAACAACAGAGCGCTGATGCCATGGCTACAATTGGGTCTCTAGTAGACATCCCTCACAACATGTCAAAATATGAATTTATGATCGAGCAGCTTCTTGTTCCCACATTCGAGGTACCAGAATCAGAATATGTATGTGAAATCGTTGGTCCTGGTGATCCTTGGTATCATGACATCTACACTTATCTTCGAATAGGAGTCATACCCACTAACCTACCATCGAGCCTAAAATGAACTTTTATTAAAAAGGCATCTAGATTTGTCATCCTAGGAGATACCTTATACCGTAGAAGCATAGAAGGTACCTTACTGCGCTGTCTAAATGCTGAGGAGGCATTAACCACTCTAATCGAGGTTCATAACGGTGTCTGTGGCTCACACTCGAGTGGGATGACCATTGCCAAGAAACTGCTGAGGCTGGGGTATTACTGGCCCACGATGGAAAGAGAAGAGCATGATCATGCTAAAATGTGTTTACAATGTCAGCAGCATGGGGATCTCATCCATGCTCCAGCTCAAGAGCTCCATCTGATTGTCACACCATGGCCTTTCTCACAATGGGGACTCGACCTCATTGGAAAAATCTCACCCACCTCATCTAATGGCCATAAATTCATTATCACTACAACTGAGTACTTCATAAAGTGGGTGGAAGCCATACCCATGACCTATATCACTGGAAAGCAGATCTCAAAATTCATCTTGAACTATCTCATTTGTCATTATGGTGTCCCACAAACCATTATCTCAGATAATGGGACACCCTTCAAGAACCAGGAGGTTCGCGACTTGTGCAAGAAATTCAAAATCCAGCATCGCTTCTCCACCCTGTATTATCCCCAAGGCAATGGCCAAGCAGAAGCTATGAACAAAACCATCCTCAAAATCCTCAAGAAAATAGTCAATGACGTAGGTTGTGACTGGCACTTGTAGCTTAATTCTGCCCTTTGGGCTTATCAAACCAGCATCCGCACACCCACTGGCGCCACCCCATTCTCCCTGGTCTATGGATCAGAAGCTGTACTACCTATTGAGATCGAGCTCCCATCCCTTAGAATATCATTGCAAAATCTCATCACTGATGAGGACTATCGGGTGTCAAGATTAAACAAGCTAGAGTTATTGGATGAGAGATGCATAGATGCTTTGAATCACTTACAAGTCTATCAGAATAGACTCAAACGAAGCTACAACAAGAAGATCAGAAGTAGGACTTTCCAAGTTGGAGAATTGGTCTTAAAAGAAAATCAGAAGAATGTCCTGAATCCCAACAACAAAGGAAAGTTCAAACCCAATTGGTTAGGGCCTTTCATCGTCACAACAAGCTATAAATCAGGGGCATATCAGCTATCAACATCTGAAGGGGAACCTCTGCAGGAGCCCATGAATAGCTCCCATCTCAAAAAGTTTTATGCTTAATTCTTTCAAGGTATAGAACCAAAAAATCCAAAAAAATCAAAAAATGTCCTGAAAAAATGGTTACTTCGGTGAAAACCTGGCAAACAGGCATCTTGGTAACAACAAAAAAATAAAAAAGCAAGAAATCCAAAAAAATCAGAAAAGGATCAAAAAATCGCCCTCTAGTGAAAACCACTTCGGTGGCACTTTGGGCAAGTACCTCGGTGAAAACCTGGCAAATAGGCGCCTTATGTAAATAAGCACTTTTCATCCACCAGGACCTTTACGGCTTGTTCATCATCATCCCTCCATTTCGCTTCCATCATCCATCTCATCCATATCTCCATTCATCACTCATCCACTCGCATCCGCACCATAGCTTGGTCCTGTGTTCGTATCATGATCCCTCCTAGTACTACTCGGCCCATTCTCAAGGTAAGTTTGTCCTGCCTTTATCGGAGTAGTCTATTGCATCACGCTGGGGGCATGTTCTCATCGGATTGGATTCGTGTATGGTCTTAAAGTCCTCAAACATCAAAAAATCTAAAACATCAAAACATCAAAAAATCCAAAAACAAGTCAAAAAGTCATTCAAAAGCCAAAAACAAGGTCGTCTTGTCGAATTACATCATCTCTAAGCTTGAAACATAGGCAAGGTTGATCTTTGATAATCCCCGAGACATTTAGGTCAGTCCTATAGGAGTCCGTCATAATAAATGACATCTCATCATGTATATCGTCATCTAAATCGGCCAAGTCGTTAGTCAAACTACGTGGTCTCTGCGTGTATAACGTAGGCAAGGCTAATCTATTGATAAGCCCCCGAGGCCCCAAGGATAGGTCTTTAGGTTAGTCTCTTGGTCAAAATCTCAGAAAATCCCAAAAAATTTGAAAAATCAAAAATCAAAACATTTGAAAACCTCAAAAAATACCAAAAATAGCCTCAAAACATTGCAAAACTCCAAAAACATCCAAATATTTGAAAAAATTCATCCACCTCATCTCGCTTGCACCCGTAATAAACACCATTCATAATAAACTGATCGTCATCCTCAACCTTTGGCGAAACAATTAGAAACAAGTCTAGCAGGTTAAAAGTAAAACTCAAAAGCGCCAAATCTCAAGTCTCAGTCAGTACGTAAACAAGTTGGTCAAGTCTTTGTGTCGATAGTCCATCATCCAAATGGTCCCATATCAATCATCTGATAACATCATGTCGTAGGATGAATCCTTCCTACAAGGGGAATTATTTATCAAAAACAACACTTTGGATAGACGAAATGACGTGCCGCCATCCACTAACATGTCCTAGGATGTATCCTTCCTACAATGGGCATTATCTTTTGGCAATAAGTTTCAGTTCTTATCCTTAAAAACAAATTCCCTTTTGGTTAGCGGTATTGAAGAACATCAACTTGTTTGTGTGCTTGGTCTTTTTCTTTTGACTTATCTTATTGCGCTCACTCCAAGGACCTCTCGATGATATCTGAACAAAGGATTTAGATAGATAGGAATGGGGCAATGATCATTATCTTTTGTCTGTTGTGCTTGTTGGACATTCTTGCAATATAACCTTGGTGAATACTTGCTTTGTTAGGCATATATGGAAGAAGTCTAGGACAACTTGTTGACTATTACAGGGATAGGTTTACCTTTCTATGTTTTGGTCCGAGGTGTCTGAAACTTTTGAAGTACATCCTAGCAAGGTTTCCGTATGTCAGGTGTGAACAAAAATACTCCTATCTGATTGTCAAGTCAAAGTCCATCACACTAAGTACAACTCCATCCTAGTCCTTTATACCTTGATGCATCATGCTTAGGCGTGTTATCAAACATAAAGTAAGTGACCCTTTAAAAATCCCAATCCTTGATAAGCAAATCATCCATCTATCATCATCATTTCTCATCATCATTTCTCATCATCATTTCTCATCCTCATCTTTCATCATCATCTCTCATAATGTTGGCTTGTTGGATCCTCTTGTCATCATCTAATTTCTTCATTTTTTGCACTAACATTACAACATGAATAGTTAATCATCATCACCAATTCATCCATCATGCATCCATTATGCATTCATCTTGCATCCATAAATCATCAGAATTCTGCATATCATCTCACATGCATCATCATCATAATATAGATCTGTTAGTCTAAGCATCTCATAACTCATCCATTGCATAATTACAATATATCACATCATCAATCTCATCCATCTCATATCATATCATTATTTAAGTTGTTTAGGATAATATAGATTTGTTATTGTAAGCATTTTAAAATAATCTCATTTGAATCATCGTCCATAACCACCCATTTTGAACCTCTTTATTGCGAGATCGACCCTCAAATCGAATCTTTTCGCTCGATCTCTCGAGGGGGCAATGTACCAATGTATTTCTTTCCACTGGGGTATTCGAAAAATCAGATTTTTTTTGATTTTGATCGCGGCAAGTTATTCTTTGAACCAACACAACAAGTACATTGCTTCAAAGAGGGGAAAAATGTAGACACATCAAATTTGCATTATGCATATTCATCCGCTTAATAAATAAATCAAATGCATCACATCCATTCACCTGGTAAATCGAGTTCTTATCATTTAAATAAATCAAAAGCTCACATCATAGTTTAATTAAATAAATCAAACTTTATTTAATTAAAATCTCAAAAAATGCATCTTCCATCCTTTTCTGATTTAAATAAATCAAATATTTAAATCCTAAAAGTCAAAATCATCTAAACACCATTAAGCTAACCTAATCATCATTAATTTAATCTAACCATGATTAAATGGTAATCTCATCCCACTTGCATTATCTAGATATCTCCACTTGCACAAGTAAATAAATTTTATTGATTTATTAAAAGCCCTCATTTTCCCTCAACATGACAAGTCCAACATTGCATTTATTGCTGTTTTCTTGTCCCCCTCTCAAAATTTATTGCAAAATTTGAATTCAAATTCTCCCTCTCATGGGCACTCTTCCCAAATCTTGCACAACTATTGACCACTCACCACTTGACAAGTGTCTTCTTCTCATTGGAGGATCTTTAGTCCCACATTCACCATCTTGGCCAATCTCTCATCAATAAAATCTATAAAAGAAGGCCTTCATTCTCATTCATGGATCCACAAAATTTTATGCAAGGTTACTCTCTTGGTTTGAGAAATAATCTTGTTCTTCATCTCCATTGCACTTCATCATTTTAGCTATTGATCAAGGGTTGGGAAAGGGTCACTAGCACATGTGACACCAATCCACTATGGAATAGGTAACTTGTTTTTGTTTTCATAATGCTTTTAGTTGTATTTCATCCTTTGTTGCATTTTGAAGCATTTGCAAAGTATTTCATAGGGTCATGCTTGAGAAATTTGTAAATTACTAACCTTGTATGAAGTTTAGTTTTGCATATTTCAAAAGTATGCACCACACATTGTTAGTTATGATTTTGTGTGGAACATGAAATCATACCAAGATATTTTCTTTGATGAAATTACACACCACATTTGATGATGTCTATTTTACTAGAATATCCTCTACCCATATTGTAAATAATCTATCACCACTAGAATATGAGTATGATTAGCACTAAAATTTGGATGAATTGGGCCAATGAACTCAATACCCCGTTGTTGGAATGGCTATTTGATCACAACTGGCTTTAACGAAAATGCAAAAAAGTTATACTTTTTCTTTAAACTATTGACAAGATTCACACCATTTCACCCACTGATCTGCATCTTGAAACAAACTAGGCTAACAAAAATAGTTTTAAATAATTTTAAATGCTATAACAAATGATGAAAAATGACCTCCACAAGCCTCATTATGAAAGCATTGAAGAATCATCTTTCGTTTCTCTTTATCTACACTCCTAAGGAAAGTACCATCAATCCTTTTTTTGTATAAAGCATCACCCCATATGATATATTTTTCTCTCTCAATTTAATTTCCCTTTTTTGCTTAGGAGACAAATTCTTGAGACATTCTCAATATGGATATGTGCAGGATCATCATGGAAAAAATAGTCCCTTAAGTGGCAAAAAATTAAAAAAAAATAGAGTTAGGCAATTTGACGTAAAAATTTGAATAAGTTATCGATATTATTTAAAAAATATGTAAGAATAGAATCTGTAGAAAATTGAATGTAGTTTCTAAACTACTAGGTTTAATTTAAAAAAAAATCTATTTAGTGAATATTTGAAATTTCAATGCAGTAGTACTTAAATTTTTGGGAAAAAATAAGTAGGTGTCTGTTTGACCACCCTAACCACAATAAAATGAAAATATTTTTTTATAATATTTTAGATATAAGTAGAGGACTCATGTCCTAATGTGATGCATATTTTTGTGTAATTTTTTCCAAGTAAATAATTAATTATGAATTTTTATTACAAATTTTAAAAATATAAAACTCGTATATCTAACCACCTTAACTTGGTCAAAAATTCATGAAATTCATTTTTTTTTAATCCTATAGTATGTGAAGCATAGAATGTGACGATGTTTCATATTCAAAAATGTCATACCATTTGAAAGCTATAGATGTTTTTCAATCAGCCTATCAATTAGGACTTTACTGTAATTCAAATAGAAAATAAATAATAATTATTTATTAAATTCAAAGTAAAGCATAATTTATATTGGTGGAAAGCTGAGAATCTCCTTTAAAAACCTTTTTCGTTTCATCAATTTTGGGTTTTAAAAAAGTCGTCAGCCATATACCCTACAAATACCCATCATATCGCCACTTTTTAGCCCATCATGATCCTGCACATACCCATATGTAATAAAATATGCTATGCTTGAGAACCATTCTTCTATTACCCCAACAAAAAGGATAAGGGGTGATTTAGATTCTTCTTCCTCCTATGTGTTTGGTTCATTCTCTACAATCAATTTTCACAAACCTCTTCCTCTCACAACTTGGTAGGATTGATATCAATATCATATTCTTGCACCTTGGTGATCCATGAGGCTCTTTTGTTCATTCTGATTTCTTGTTACATAAGAATAGTTTTTATGGTTGTATTAGTCACTAAATGGTGGAATGAACATAAATGATATAAAATATAAACTATTTCACTACACTAACAATAGAGTATGCATGTTTTTTAATGGAAAAATATTTAAATTCGTGCTTCTTCAAAGGAACTCTCATGAAAGAGAGGTGCTTCCACTTGTTCTTCATTGAATTGCATCAATATAGAAGACACGATGGTTTGAGAAGAATAACAATATATGTTAAAATCCTTAGTAAAATTTGGATAAGAGAGCATGGGAGCATCTTCTATCATGGAATTTATCTCATTAAATGCTTTCTTTCCTTTTTTTTTATATTTAAAGATAGAATTGAATTTCATCATGTCAACAATGGATTTTGTTTACTCTATAAGTGAACCAAAAATTTTCTTAAAAAAATTATTTGGCCAAAGAATTACCATACACCTGGCTTGCTAGAAGATAGTGACAACTGTTGAATCACCTTAACCCATTTAGGATCAATGAAAATACCTTATTTAGACATGATTTGTCCAAGGAACTTACCTTTTGTGACACCAAAAATTGACTTCTTTAGATTCAAAGAAATACCTTATCACTTACACCTTTGCAACACACATTCCAAATGATAGGCACGATCTTCACATTTCTTTGATAAAAGTGTCAGTTCATCTAAATAGATGACAATTATATTATTTAGAAAATTTCCAAAAAAGATCCATCGCCCTTTGAAAAGTCACACTTGCATTCATTAGTCCAAAATGCATTATGTTGTAAGAAAAAGTACCCCATAGTGTCGTGAATGCAGTTTTGTGCTAGTCCTTAGGAGCTACATCGACTTGATTATAACTTGAGAAGTCATCTAACATTAACATCATCTTAGAGCCCAATAAAATTTGCAAAATGTGATCCATATTAATAGGGAGTGGATAATTATCTTTTAAAAAAGCTTGGTTTAAATTGTGAAAGTCAACATAGATCCTAATCTCACCATTCTTTTTTCTTATAGGTACAATATTAGCAACCCATGTGGAATGATGGATAAGGTAAATAATTTTGGATTTCAACATTTTAAATACTTCTGCAAAGATGGTATTTTCTACCTTTGGACTGAATTGTCTTTGTTTTTTCTTGAATGGGGTAGCTCTAGGTTTTAGTGAAATATGGTGTTTGAATTCTCCCTCCATGAAATATTTGAGATCATCGTAACACCATGAAAGCATATCTTTATATTCATTGAGTAAAGAAATTAGCTCTAATCTCTCCTCTTTAGAACAAAATTTTTCATTGAGAATGAGTTTAGGATCTCTCAAAACCAATAATGAATTTTACATATTGAGCAGAGGCATCTGTGTGTTCACTGACTTTAATTTTTACACCACAATCTTGTTTGTCAAAAAACTCCTCGAGTGAAACCAAACCTTTGGGAATGGTGTTTCCTTCCAATGCAACACTTCAGGGCTTGCCTCTAGATTTTCTGTTGTATTAATTTTCTCCAAGCTTGAGAACATTCAAAAACCAAATTGGAAAAGTACCACTTCCTTGAAGAAAGGAAATGATATGTTTGTCACCATCAAAGACCTGCTAGTTTTGATTGTTATCTAGTAAACTAGGTATACAAATCATATCAATAAAATATACATCCTTTTCAAATGCAGGATGTGGAATTAAAAGAGAAGTAGATACAACTAAACAATCTACTTTAGAGTTTTCCTCCCTTGGAACATGTATTGAGAAAGTGTCAAAACCTTCAATTTCATCCCATACTTTATTTCTATAATTCTAAAGCCTTTTGTTCTTGGTTTAGAACCAATTCCTAACTTGGTTAACTGCTAGCTCTACATCACCAGTAACTTTAAGCTTTTTAATTACCTTCTCCTTAGTAAACTACATACCCAACTCTAAGGCTTCATATTATGTTATATTGTTAGTTGTTTCAAAGGATAATGTATAGGCCTTAGGAAATTTTTCTCCTGTAGGATAAATGAGAACTATCTCTGCACAAGAACTAGAAGAAGATGAACTTCCATCAAACTACATGATCTATATTTTAGAAGAAATATCAAGGGTGAAAAGATCAAGAATTTATTATTCTTTTGAATTGAGCATATAGGTACTAGGACCGGTTTCAACATATAAATTTATGATATTGGATCATCTGATTTCAAAATAGTGTATTTCACCTTGGGCTCAGGATTAAGTTGAAACTTATTATCAACAAGAGGTATTAAGGCATGATATCACTCCAATTGGATTGCACCACCCAGACATTTAAAAAAAATATGCTTAATAACATACCATAGCTTGTGGGAATATCAACCACCAAAATGTTGAGCTTTAACTCCTTTTGTGGATACACTGCTAAGGCAACTTGTGCATCTTTGATCTCACCTACAAGCAATACTTTCTTTGACTCCATAGAATAGAATTTTTTGGAAAAAATATTTAATGAGATTCCTAAGGCATGAGCTACCTTAGATGGAATAAAATTATCCAAAAGCTTCATAATCAATTATATAAATGCTAAGCTTATAATTTACAATATACAAATATGTAAAATGGATCAAGTTTATCAGAATTGGCTGCAACTATGAGAGGAATATCATTAGAGACTCATTCTATTAGAATATAATTGCTCTCTAGTTCATCTTATTCTTGATGAACCATGGATTTGAGAGATTTAGAATATCCTTTCATACACTAAAATTCTCTAATTGGTGAGGGTTAGTTTTTAGATACTCCATTTGATAAATTTTGACCTTAGTCTTTTTGCAATGTTCAATAAAATCAAAGGAGTCATCAAAAGGAACCAAGATAGATTTAATGATTTTTGCACCTTATTCACCTTATCAAATGATGTGGTATCTTCCTGGTTATATTTTCTACCAATAATACATTTAGACATTACATCAAAAATATTAGAAGATGCATCAATATTCTCATTGGTTTTATCTTCTTGTCTTTGGAATTGATTCTTGTGAAAGTATTACAAGAGTAATTATTTATATCCTGTAATACTTCTTCATTAATAAATTCATATTTGGGTATGTGTAGGATCATGATGGGCCAAAAAGTGGCGATATGATGGGTATGTGTAGGGTATGTGGTTGACGACTTTTTTTAACCCAAAATTGATGAAACAAAAAGGGTTTTTAAAGGAGATTCTCAGCTTTCCACCAATATAAATTATGCTTTACTTTAAATTTAATAAATAATTATTATTCATTTTCTATTTGAATTATGACTAAAGTCTGATTGATAGGCTGATTGAGAAACATCTATAGCTTTCAAATGGTATCACATTTTTTGAATATGAAACATGTGTCACATTCTATGCTTCACATACTATAGGATTAAAAAATTGAATTTCATGAAGTTTTGACCAAGTTAAGGTGGTTAGACATGAGTTTTTATATTTTTTAAAAGTTGTAATAAAAAATCATAATTAATTATTTACTTGGAAAAAATTACAAAAAAATATGCATCACATTGGGACATGAGTCCTCTACTTATATCTAAAATATTATAAATTTTTATCATTTTATTGTGGTTAGGGTGGTCGATAGACACCTACTTATTTTTTCCCGAAATTTAAGTACTACTGCATTGAAATTTCAAATTTTCACGTGGAAATAGATATTTTTTTTAGAATAAACCTAGTAGTTTAGAAACTACATTCAATTTTCTATAGATTCTATTCTTACATGTTTTTTAAATAATATAGATAATTTATTCAAATTTTTACATCAAGTTTCCTAACTCTGTTTCTTTTGAATTTTTCGCCACTTAAGGGCCTATTTTTTCTATGATGGTCCTACACATACCCATTTCAGGAAACTTATTGATAGTTGACCAAACTATTGATTGGTGTCTTCTTTAGGAGTAATGTAATCTTCAATATTCTCACTGGTTTGATTCATTTGCATGAATCTTGCCATCTCTGGATATGAAGATCCATCACAGTCTTTTCTCAAATTAAAATCCCACATGGTAATTGTATTGCATTTACTTGAACTTGGATTTTCAATAGCTAATATTTGTTGAGGAGGAAGTTTCAACTATCTATTTTGCTATAATGGAACATAATTCCTCCTTGGGATATCTTGATATAGCTCGGTCAAGGATTTTTGTGGAAATTGCTTTTTCAACAAGAGAAAATCATTGGCCAACTTCTATGCCATAGGATCTATACTGGTAGTATTTACCTAATATGCTTAAATTCCTTTCCGCAAGTCTTTGTTTCGTTTTCCTACACTAAGCAGGTCATGTTCAACCTCTATGGCCATTTCTTGGGGTTCTTACAAAGTAGCTACTTAAGCTCTCCCCAAATGGAAGCTTACATATGGCGGGTGCACATTAATGAAGAAACACTTTTGATTTTATTTAGTAGGCCTTTTATTATAATAAATTTTATTAACAAAGTTGTTGAAATGAGCATCAAATTCTCTCATAGATTCATGTATCTCCTTTTTCATTTGAGTTAGTTGAGCTAATAACAAGTGTTCATCTTCGGTAGTTTTGAACCTCTGTTCAAATTTTTGTTGCATAACCACCCATGTGGTAATAGTCCCAATTGGTGAGTGATAAAACCAAATGATCCCTAGATTAGTTAGAGATTCTATAAATAGACAAATAGAGACATCTTCTTGAATGATGCCAAGAATGCCACATGTGGCAAAGAAGGCATTGATATGATCATTTGTGGTAACCTTGCCATCATAAGTGAACTTAGGAAATATTTTTCTATACCTTGAAGGAAAATCATGCAATTGGTTCCCTAAGTATAAGGGACCAATTACCACTCACCATGGCATTGGTTGAGCCATAACTTGTGGTACATGATGCTAAAAATTAATCACCAAAAGTGAAACAGTTCCATGTAAAACTAAGGATATTGTAGAGGCCATAGAGGTCAAGCAGGCGGAGAATGACAATGCCCCCAGTGTTCAAGCTCAACGAGAAACTACATAGCCAGACGTGAAGTTTCATTCTGTAAAACTCAAATTTAAGTCAGTTTCAAAAATTAGAAGCTACCTTGTCAAGAAGAATGTTTAAGAAAATTTAGTGGTTCAAAAGGAAAATATGATGAAGAGGTAAATATACGCCCCCTCCTAGTTTTTCCCCCAGCTAGGTGGGGTAAAAATAGGAAGGATGGAAGGAATATTTTCACCATGAAAAATGGGAAAAAAAGACCTATATATGCCTAGGTGGGCCCATAGAAGGGTCATTTCACTATTTAAAGCAAGGGTATTGTTGAATTTTGTGAGAGAAAAGTTAGCAAAATGTCTTGCAGATGAGACTACATGGCCCTGAGGATTGAGAAGATTTGCATGGTGATAGCGATGGGTGATGAGCTTGAAGAGGTATGAGGAATTTTGACCCCGCTTGTCATTTTTATGCATTTTTTTAATGTTTTTCTACTTATTGGGTAACACAGGCATTCAACTAGTGCAAAGGCATTTGATTGGCATGTTATCATCCAGAAAACATGTTAGCAACCTCTGACCGCACTAACATCCCTCCCGCGCACTATCGTAGCAAAGTGTTTAGCCTCAGATGCTAGCACGTCACGTAGATTTCTACGTAGTGTGCCTCCATCCTAGAGGTGAACTTAGGCATAATTTGATGTAGAGATAGATTTTTTCTTGATTATATAGAAGAGGCTAACGTGAAGCTTTGTGTATTTTCTAGCTTGGCTCAAGATCTGAGAGCATGTGGGTGGAAAACTATTGACATTGTTGTGAGACCATAATAACAAGATGCATTTGGATGATCAAGACTTACTAGGATGCAGATACAGATACCTCATGGAGCGCTAGGATGTAGATACCTCGACCTTCCACGTACCGATGGGTGAAATGACCGTCACCTTTGAGGATGTCTACCACATCATTGGGCTGCCCATCCATAGATGGTGGGTGGCATATGATGAGGGTAAGGCATTCGAGGATTCCTATGAGGGGCAATGATAATCTATCGAGTGGTTAGTCCCAGGAGACACCATGGGCCATATCTACATTAGGTGGCTCGAGAAGGGGAAAGTTTCCTTATCACTCATTCGACAAGTGATGATTTTCATAGTCACCCTCTACATTGTGATGGATGGGTGAGGCTCACACCTAAACAAGGACCTCATCCATTATATCCAGGCGATAAAGGAGTAATAAACTATCTTCACCCAGGGTCAGAGCATGTTGAATCATCTGTATCATGACTTGAGGTGATATATTCATTATGAGTACCATAGCCTAACAGTCTACACACTATTATAGGTGTGGGCATTCAAGCACACCAGGTACACGAGGCCAACTGGGTTTCCCCATGGAATAGCCTCTGGTACATCCATAGCCCATGCAACCCTCTAATGCACGACTAGCACTATAGAGAAATTTTTTTTTAGTTGTTAAAATTTGATTCTTTATGGTAGTGGAACATTAGGTGGCATCCCTATAGGAGGATGGGTGTCTGGCCCATCAACGGGTGGTAATTGTGGAGGATGCAACATGATCATCTCCTAGCAGGGTGATTACAGTATATTGATCATCATCCCTTATTATTGTTATGGATTTGCTTGACAGTTCAAGTAGGTATATATCATACCTTCGGTGCCTCCCATGTATGTTCAATCAGGGAGGAGTGTAGTTTGAGTGGGCGATCATCCTTGTTTGACCATCATAGAAATCGTTATTAGTGATGATAGGTCAAAAAATGAGGACAAACCTCTTGTTCTTTTATTTGATGATGTCAACGTCACACATGGTTGTGTGGAAAGGTCAGCAACAGTTGGCTCGACTCCATTTTTCCTAGCGGATGCCCCCATGGGCGATGTTGGTGCGTAGGGGTTGGTAGGAGAGGATGTTAGTGGTGAGGAGGGTGAGGTAGTAGCAGGTAGAGTGGGAGAGAGGCTAAGATGACAATGGAGGGTGTCATCTCTTCCACTAGTATTCCTAGTCTCGTTGGCCCCACCATCAAGCCAAGCAGTCATTCCCCCTACAATAATAGCAATAATCGGGCTGAGTGTAACACCCCCTAATCCACACTAGTAGATTGGGGACCTAGGTATGAATGTGATACATGTTATTTCCTTTCATTTCTTTTTACTTTAGTTTCTGTCATATATATATAAACATGTTTTGATATGATTTGGTATTGATAGTGTCCACTTTCTTTGTGGTTGTAGTGGACACACAAGAGTGGACCACCTTCATCGAGTGATGCATTAAAGAGGTGGTCCCAGTCGTCCTGATCTAGGAGAGCATCCTATACATGTACAAGCCAACTTCAGTGGAGTGACATTCCCACCTTTTTGAGCCTATAGTGTGGCTAAGGATAAATTTTGAGGAGGCACACATGGAGGCCATCTAGATGATCAATGACCTTTCTACCATAACTGAGCAGTGGGATCAACACTTAGCAGAGCTCCACACTATGCTAGCCAAGAAAGATTAGGAAGTGACACGAGTAGAGAGTGACATAGCAGAATATGATGCCTTGTAGAGCCGACTTAATGACCTTAGTAGCCAGGCAGAGGCAATGATCCCAACTATTGATTCTAGGTGCAACAGCTCCAGGAGGGGCTATGACAGGCTCTGAGTGGAATGCCAGGCTATGGGAGGAGATGCCTAAGCTAAGAGGAGAGATCTAAGGGCTACAAGCATGAAGGATGTTCATGTCATGGTATCGTTGGTTGTATTCACTCGCATCTACCCAACATCCACCTCCCCCACCATTACTAGGTCTAAAGGGCTCAGGGATCCATGCACCTAGGGGATAGAGGCCCATTTTACATTCTAATTTTTTGTATACTAGATCATATTCTTTGGATATATACCATTATTTTGATGTACAAAAATATACAGATATTTAGGCACTACATTTTGATATACTCGTGTGATACATGTACATGACATTTTGATATATATATATATATATATATATATATATATGAGATTTTGTGCGGCATCATGATGTTCTTATGTGTACTTTACTTTCATGTATGGCTATGTGATAGATTTATGTTTATGGATGTATGTTTAGATTATATGTTATTGTGATCTAATAAACACACATTGGATGTATGTTTAAGGTCAGTGCAGGATCATGGGGGGTCCAAACTAGGCCCTTAAGTGGCATTGGAAGTTTAGAAAAATAGAGATAAGCAACTTTATATAAAAAATTGAATAGGTTATTAATATAATTTGAAAAATATGTAAGAACAAAATTTTTGGAAAAATAAATGTAGTTTCTAAGATACTAGTTCTTTTTTGGAAAAAAACAAATGTATTTGGCAAAAATTTAAAATTTCAATGCAGTAGTACTAAATTTTTTTAGGAAAAAAGTAAAAAGTGGGTTAATGTCTAACCAACATAAGTACAAGAAAAAATAATTAGGTTTTTTGAAACTTTAAATATAAGTAGATGAAACATGCTCGGATGTGCATTTTTTTGTAATATTTTTGCAAGTAAATAATTAGTTATGATTTTTTTATAAGAACATTTTTAAAATATTAAAAAATGTTTGTCTGACCACCACAACTTGGTCAAAAATTTATGAAATTCATTTTTTTTTGCTTTTTATCCTATAGTATAGGAAGCATAGAATGTGTTGCATCTTTTAGATTCAAAAAATGTATTTAAATCATTTTAGAATTATAAATTTTTTCAATCAGCCTATTAATCAAGACTTTAGTTAGAATACATGTAGAAAATAAATAATAATTATCTATTAAATTCAAAATAAGGCATATCTTATACTGGTGGAAAGCTAACAATTTTCTCAATAAACCCTTTTCGTTTCATCAAATTTGGATAAAAAAATTCGTCAGCCACTTTTTGTCATGTATCACCACTTTTTGGACCCCCATAATCCTACACTCACCCTTAAATAATTAAATATAATGATGATCTAATTTCCTAACCAAAAGACTTAATCAGATAAAATTCACAAATACATAACATAACAAAACACATGTATACATATAATTCCTAATTAAATAAATTAATTACATATACATGATCACATCATAACACAAAATTTAGATGATGTGTTAATGAAGGAATCTTATAGCATAATGAATTACAATCCCTGAGGGACGAAAACCATGTGTATGCCACATAGACAATATGTATAGTATTGATGAAGATGTGTTGCATTGACCAGTTCTTTTAGAGGCATTCCATCCATAGATGATAGTCCATAGGAACTAGAACCATACACGAAGATGATTATGTAAGGACCTAATGAATTAGGAATGAACTTACCCTTTTGATCAGGTGGTGCATTTACATTTCTCTAATTCTCATAGAGAATGAGATCACCTACCTTGAAGATTTGAGAAAGAACACCTTGATTGTAATGCTTAGAAATAAACCGTTGATAAGCATGGAGATGCTCAAGGGTCTACAATCAACACTCATTGAGCAAATCAAGCTAATAAAAACAATCAACACACTAAGTGTCATCATCAATCAACCCTTTAAGGGAAAATCATAAAGATGGAATTTCTAATTCTAAAGGTATGATAGCCTCAACACCATACATGAGGTTATATGGTTTTGTACTAGTATCCATACAAACACTCATGCAATAGGCCCACAAGGTGTATGTTAATTGAGTATGCCTATCTTTACCGTGTTTATTCACTATTTTTTGGAGGATTAGCTCAAGATTTTTATTAGACACTTCAACTTGTCCATTAGATTGAGAATAGTATAGTGTAGAAAAATGATGTTGAATATGATTTTTTTCTAGGAATTGCTTCACCTCTTTGTTCTTAAATGAAGTACCATTGTTAGAAACAAGGGTGGAAGGAAATTTGAAACACGCAATGATATTATTTAAAAGAAAAATATAGATTGCTTCAACATTCATGGATCAAAGTGAAATCACATTGACCCATTTCGTAAAGTAATCTGTAGCGATAATGATGAAGGAATGTCCTTTATAAGAAGGAGGTGATATTTTTCCAATGATATCCAACCCCCATTTTACAAATGGAAAAGGAGAGATATAATTTTGAAGCTCTTGAGCATGAGCCTGAATTAGATTACTATGTTGTTGACATTGAGGACACTTCTTGACAAAGGAAAAGGAGTCTTGCTCCATTGTTTTCCAAAAGTATCCCATGTGAATTAGTTTACGCATTAAGGATTTACCACCAAAATATCCACCCCTAGAGCTTGAATGGGATTCTTGAAGGGAAAGAGGTATTTTAGCCTTAGTGAGACACCAAAGAAGAAGACCATTATAAGATTTCTGATAAAGGACATCATACTTGATATAATATATCATACTAATTTTTTTTGTATTTGAGTGTAAGCATTTTTAGTCACAATGTCAAGAAAATTTATAGTCTTCAAATAACTATAAATGTGAGAATACCTTTCCCCTGATTTTATGTGAGCACACACAAGAACATCGGGTTCAAGTCGATCTAAGACAATAGGATAGTAGAGAATGTAAACCAAAAAGTAGTATTCTTCTATACCATTGTCCAAAGACACAAGGGAGGCTGCACTCACCATTGCATCTACACACATTGATTTTCTCTCCTAGGGATATTATCTATAATGAAGGAAGAGAAAAAATCAAGCAATGATAAGGCCAAATCTCGATACTAAGATAGTTTATTTTGCTTAGCCTGATACATTCCTATAACTTGATTTACAATAAGCTTAGAATCACCATGAATGCAAAGATGTTTATTGTTTAAAATCATCATGACACACAAGCTAGTAATAAGCGCTTCATACTCAATGAAGTTGTTAGTGTAGTGAAATTACAATTTAAAGGATAGAGGAACTGGCTTGCCTTTGGGTGAGACTAAAACTACACCTTCCCTGAAGCCAACTTTACATCTTGATCCATCGAAGTAAATATTCCATATAGGTTCATGGTTTGTTGCAAAGAGATTTTCTTCTAGAAATAAATCTAGATTAGGGAAGGAGTGAGATGAGGGAGCTTCCACCAATTGGTCAGTGACAAATTGACCTTTGATCAATTTGAGAGTTACCAACTTGATATTGAACTTAGAGAGAAACATTACCCATTTTACCAACCTTCTTTAAATATTGATTCCAGTAAACAAATGTTTAAGGAGATCATTTTTTACAATTACATGGGTTTCAACATGAAGAAGGTAATGGCACACCTTATGTGCTGCAAAAATGAGAGCAATACATTGATTCTCCATGATGGAATAACGAGTTTCATAATCAACTAGAATGCGACTAATGTAGTAGACCGCTCTTTCTTTACCATCATCATCATGTTGAGCTAATAAAGTTGCTAAGGCATGAAGTGATGTAGAGATATAAATAAAAAAGGGTCTATCCCACAGGAATTAAGATACGAGGATTGGATAAATAAATCTTGATGGACTCAAAATATTTTTTACACTCATCATCCCATCAGAAGCAAACATCTTTCTTCAAAAAATGTGGGAAGGGAAGAGTGCGATCATCCAACTGAGACACAAATCTATGAATTTCCTAAATCTTCCCTTGCAAACTATGTAGTTGAGAGATATTTTTAGGAGGCATGTTAACAATTGCATCAATATTAATTGTGTTGAATTTGATTCCATGGTGAGAGATGATAAATCCTAAAAGCTTTCTGGAATCCATGCCAAAGATGCACTTAAGATGATTTAGTCTCATTTTATAGAGTCAAATCCTTTCAAATATAAGATGAAGATTTTCATCGTGATCTTAACAAATCATGGACATGACCAAGATATCATCGACGTAATCTTCTAGAATTTTTTGAATGAAATCATGAAAGATAAGAGTCATCACCCATTGGTAAGTTTCTCTGACATTCTTTAACCCAAATGACATGACTAAATAATAGAGGGTACCCCAAGGGGTAGTGAAGGCTATCTTGTATTGATATTTTGGGTTAATATGAATATAATTATAGCTCAAGAAGCCATCCATGAAAGACAACAAGGCATGGCCTGCGGTTGATTCTACAATCATTTCAATATTAGGTAGCAAAAAATAATCCTTAAGAGAAGCCTTATTGAGATCACAAAACTCAATGCAAATACGAATACAACCATCAGGGTTGCTAACAAAAGTGATATATGATATCCAAGGTGAATAGTTAATAGGGAAAATAAAGCCAACTTTTAAAAGCTTCTCTATCTCAGTCTTGACTAATAAGGAAACCTTGGGATTCATCTTTCAAATATTTTGTTTGACAAGCTTAGCATTGGGACATAGGATGATATTCTAAACCACCACAAACTCATCAATACTAGGCATGTCCTCATATGACCAAGAGAAGATATCAAGATGAGAATGTAACAAATTAGAATGTTGTTTAGATTATTTTAAAGAAAGGAACTTCTCGATCTTGATCACTTTTTTGAAAGACTTAGGATCCATGAAAACATTAGAAGTCCCCAATTTAAGAAGATTACTACAGTCTTCAAGATGGAAAATAGGAATGTCATCATCCACATTAGACAAAGGAGCCTTCTCATCTATGCTCATAAAAAATTCTCCAAATGACACCTGCTTATTCAAGAGATATGTGAATTATTGTTTATGGTGATAAGAAGGTAAATAAGAGTAGACACCTAAGAATTCCTCCAATGCTTCCTCCGAAGATAACACATCTAGAGGAAATTCATTAGAATCTACCCTTTTTTCAATCAATTCAGGATGAACTAATTTAGGAGAAGAAGGTTTGGTAGAAATCATATTATGCTCATGATGATCAAACTATATGGGGACTTGAATTCCTTTCTCATTATGCTCACAACCTTTACTTCCATAACCATACTTAGATAAAAGGTTTAAATTGGGACCGTAACATGTTTGCAATTCTTGAGGAGGATCAACATAAAGAGAATCATTCCAACCATGTGTATCATACTCCTTCACATGATCATAATCATCCTTCTTAACGGGAATAAAAAATTTAACCTCTTTAATAGAAGCATGATTATTTTCCTCAATAGGGTCATAACCATCCTCCTTAGGAAGGAAAAGATTGTTTTCTTCAACAAGAGTATAAATAGCTTTCTTGATAGAGGTGTATGAGACTGTTGGAATGTCAAGATGGATATGATCAACTTTTCTTTCCTCAATGAAAGATTTAGTAAAGTCCAAGTACCCCCAATTATCACCAAGAAATGCCTTTGATTCAAAAGAAATAGAAAGGGTAGACTTAGGATTCTTTTCTTTGGGGTAATCTGCTTTAGGGGCATCTATCTTAGGAGAAACTTTCAAAGAAGACATTACCAAAGGGGTGTCAATGTGTTAGAAGATAATGAAGGAATATAATTTTTAAGAGTGGAAGCCACTGAGCTCCAACCAACAACTTCCATTTAACAAAGGTGTATAGCATTAGGTCAAACTTGATTATAATTACTTCATTATTAGCAATAAATTCTATACAACGATCTGCAAAGTAGAAGTTACTGCCCCCAAAGTGTGAACCTAGGGTCTTCCCAAGATAATTTTATAAAATAAAGGACCTGGCATAACATAAACCAAGGTGGGTATGGTAACAGGTCCCAACCTCAAAGGAAAGATTATTATGCCTAGTGCTTGTTGACCAGTGTTATCAAATCCACAGATGTACAAAGAAGCAACAAGAGAAGATGAATAAATCTTAATATCAGGTAATAATTTAATGCTACATACATTTAGGGTTGAACCAACTTCAATGAGAGCACACCTAATACCAATGTTATTACTATTGATTATTATCATTAAAGGATTTGCTTGCTTCTATACTTCTGAAGGTGGGATTTCCTCTAGATAGAATGTAATATTCAGTGAATTCACATGAATATGAGCCATCAGTGCATTAACATCCACCAACCTAGCAGAGGAAGGAAAGCAAATATTTTACAAGGTATCCTAAAGCATACCTTTTTAAATTAGAGCAGTCTAAAGAAAATCCCATATAGAGACCTTAGAAGGAGTAACAAAATGTTGCTCGACAAGATCATAATCACTAGGTGCTTTAGCTACAGGTTTAGGTGTTGGAGGAAGAATTGGTTAAGAAGGTGGTAAAGAAGTTGGTTGATTTAAATTTTGTTGATTCCTTCTAGTGTTGTAAGTATGAGCTACAACTTTATAGGAAAAATTCATAGATTGCAAGAATCTTGTGTAAAGGTTTGGTGAGTCAATAGTGAGTAGAACCCCATGAATAGAATGAACCATTTTAGGAGATGAGCTAGCTGGAGTCACATAAATGACGGGTCTCTTATGCCTTTGATGATCTATAGAGACTACAACCACATTCATAGACTCTTTGACTTGCGAAGAAGAAAAAGATAGTTGTGATGAAGAAGTCAGTTGTGATGAAGAAGTTTGTTCAAGATATCTACAGATAGAAGAGATGCCTCTAAGAAATCATCTAGGTCATCATCCAACATATCAAAATATTCTTTAGAGAAAGAATGATCGAAATCATTAAAACTTTGAAGAAAATTATTTGACATGATTTGATTCACTTTTGATTCACCAAAAATGCAATGGAGAGGATTCGCTACTCCCAAGTCTCTAAGACAAGGAAGAGTATACAAGGAGTGAATAGCCCTTGATTACCTCAAATTACAAGCTCAAGTGGCAAAGTGAAAGATGAAAGAGATTGCAAAAATGTAATTAAATAAAATACTAAGCTATGAAGGGAAAACTACAAATTACCATAATCTCATAAAAGATCATAGAATATAAATTACAAAAATAGAAAGATCAGAACTTATAGATTCTTCCCTGAGAAGGATAGAGTCATGACCAATATAGACATCAACACATCGTGCGAACATCTCCATACCATGTTGTCATCCTTGTCAAACTAGAAGCTAAAAATTGGAAATCTACAAGTACCTGACTCTCCGAATCTGAAAACTTGCACACATAAAGGACAAGGAAAATTGTTGGGGCTGTTTTGAGGCTTGCCTCAGTCAAACCCCTATTTTGGTGTTTTCACCTCTACAAACAACTAGATAGATAGAAAATAGATGAGACTTAAAATGAAATAGAGGAGACATGTGATAAAAAAAAATCCAGCTATGAAGGAGAACCCCTATCAAAAATAAAATAGACAAGATGAATATATATTTACTAATAGCCAACACAAAGTAATAAGAGAGCATTACCAATAGTTTGTGCCCCCTCCTTGGCTTGATAGATGAGATGTTGTATGATCGCAAGAGATCCTTGTCTATGGAAAAGATGTGAACCCAATAGAGCTTCGTTGCAGAGAAGAGATGTAGAAGATCATAGAGCAAGAGAGCAAGATGGAATGTAAAACAGTACAAATGAATGAGAATGAGAGTGAAAGGAAGAGTTTTGTGAGGCCACATGGATGGGAAGATCCATTACTTCTACAATTCTTCTGCAATGGCATGTGTCATGGGAAAAGTTTGTGAGATTCCCTCATTTAAACTCAAAAGGTTAAGGGATGCTTGCATGTTGTGCAAACGTCCACACATTGCACATGCATCCAACTCAAAACTTTAAAAGAAATGAGGTGGCTGAATGCTAACACTTTGTTATTTTCCCTTATGGAGTTGAAATTGTGAAATTTTGACTCATAATGATTTTTTCATAAATGTGGTGAGGTTACATAAATGTAGCGGGCTAAATGCACAAGTGTGAAATTTCCACGGGGTGGAATTTTACGATACTATAGATACCATGTGAGATAGTTCTAAGATATTTTAGATCGAATGCCTATACTAGTTCAAGCAAAGTGAGTTAAGAACATTCATAGTTGTTATTGTGAGATGAATTAAAAATAGTGAATGAAAAGAAAAATAATTTAAATAAAAATGGATCAATTTTTTTTATTAACCCATGAAATAAGGTGTACATATAAGAGAGGGAATAAACCACCACCTAGAATAGTTGAAAATAATAAGTAGTTGAATCCCACTAACTAAGATTGATGGCAAGTTAGCTTTCTCAAGACTAGCAAGAGGTGATGAGCCAACTCCATGATACTTTCTAGATAAATAGAAATTCATATCTCACTAACTTAGACATTTAAGTAGGCTTAACACCATGGGGAATTATCCATGAAAATGAGACAATATCTACACTAACATTCATACCTTTCTTATCCTAATTTTTTTGTTGAAATCCAAGGGAGTTTTATGAGAAAAATAATTTGGAGATCACGAGAAGCAAACAAACATTAGATTATTTGGAATGCTTGTGGATTTTATAATGGTACTTCTATAAATCAATAGAGTATTTGGTGGTCACCTATTTTTCAAAGAAAAGATCATCCTCTTATGAAGATGCCTTGGATTTTTTCCTTGCTTTTTTAAAAAATAATTAAAAAACTCAATATATTTTCTTGAGAGGTTCCATGAGTCTCCTTTCATGAAATGAAGCTAAGGCTAGGTTTGACCTTTCTAATCAATATTGTGAAATTTTTTATACTTGGTATACAAGTTATCCCAAGTGATATGATTCATACAATTAGTATCAATTCTTGTAAAACTTGGTGGGAAGATTGGAAGTGGTGTCCAAACACCATTTTCTAGAGTATAAACCTTGGAAAAGATATCATTGGATTTATCCTCATTTGTGCATGGTGCCCACCTTGAATGAATGGTGGAATTTGTAATCACTAGTTTTGGTTTGAAAATACATATTTGACACCATCTAGTTGACAATTTAGGAACCAAAATTGACTCACTTTGCTTGGTGTCTTCTTTTTCAAGGCCTTCCCATTGGCTCCAAATTATCTCATTTGGTAGTATTTGAATCTCGGGCCCCAATATGTCTTTTTTTGGAAAAAATGAATATCTCAAATATCTTATTTTGTTTTATCATATAGCTCAAAATTTTGCACCTAAATACATGAATTTTTTAAGCTATTCGAACTAGAACCATTTTCATGACATATGGTTTTTTTAAGGGACTGACCTTGCATCCCTCACAAATGCACTTAGATTTTGACATACTTTCAAGGTGGAGATTATGTTCAACATGCAAATATAGAAAATTTATTAAATTTTCTAATTATTTAAATGTAGTTTCATATTTTTCTTTATGCTAAAGCTATCTTTTTTCAAATTTTTTATTGTAGATAAAAGTGCAAGACAATAAATTTACACTGGAGATGGCTAAATTATAGTTGCTTCTTGATCACTAACATAATTTCCCGTGTGTGGTTGTTAGGGTTCCTTCATATCCCTCTTCCTCCTAGGCCCATTCTCCTTCTCATGGGAATCATCATGGATATAGCCTCTTTGATTGAAGTAACCAATATAACCACTCATAGGCTTCTCCCTTGGCTATGGGAAGGGATCATGGTTAGCATGGTTAGTCATGGCCTACTCTTCGGTGCTTTGTATCTCTACCCCTACAAGAGGAAGTTTTCGATGGCCAATAGGAGTTACTAGATGATTTGACTCCAAAAAATCCCTTAGCTGGTTCTCTTTCTATTTTGACAACTCATGCAATTGAAGAAGAATATAATAAGGAGAAAAATATTGATAGGTGGGATCTCCCCATGGACACTCTAGACCATGTCAATGTATGAGGTAATTATCCCCACTATTACTATTCTTGCTGCTTAGTGGCTTTGTTTATGTTTTTATGTTTTGAGCTATTGCCTCATATAGACTCTAGGGGAGTGACTATTTTCATCCACATTTTTTTATGAATATGTGTAACTTTATTTTAACTTGGTAATATAAACACTTATTCATAAAAAAATATTGCTATGAGTACCAAGAAAAATAGTAAAAATAATTTAGAGTGAGGTGGAATAAAGTAGGAAAAGAATTATGGTTTTCATGTGTAAAATCATGATAGAGTTAAATTAGGTTTTATTTACTTGTTTTTAAATTACGATTACAAGTTAAGGTTTAAATTAAAATTTTTGATATATTAATAAATTAATTCTAAACTAAAATAAAATTGCTTTGTATCCTTTTTTTCATCAAATTAGAAATTTAAATTAATAAACTTGTCATTCAAAAAATAGTTAAATATATGAAGTAAAAAAAAAATTGTTTTTATAAAACTTTGGATATAAAGATATGTGATAAATAATTTATTAAAATTGTAAAGAAACGATATCTTAAATATATCTATCAAAGAAATATCAAATCTCAAACACAAAATTTTTTTCTCTCAACATCTTTTAGATAGATGTATTTAAGATATTTATACTAGTATTTAAAACTTCTAGAAATCTTTATTTTAAAAAGATCACTAATTTTAATTTTCAGACAAAAAGTTTTTATTTTTAATCATTTTTAATCAGATCCTCATTTAATCTAATTTTAATCAAGGTTGAGTACTAGGTGATGGAATAATTCAACCAACAATAATATATTAATTTGATCAAATCCTCATTTAATCTCATTCTAATCAAGGTCAAGTACGAGATAGTGACAAATTTCTTAAGTTTTATAAATAAATATAATTTCATCATAATGATGTGAATATAATAACGTGCATTTCTAGCTTTCTAATGCATACCTCTAAGAAGTCTATAATGTAATGTTTATTGTTGCCATTTTAATGGTAAAAAAACATGCCTCTACATAGGCTTCTATGTATTACCCTTTTGTTTTTAAATCCCTTTCATAAGCTAAAGTATTTTGACTATAAAACAACCTAAATACTTAGTTGCATAATCATAAATCTACTTAAAACAAAAACTAAGAATAGATCGCCAAGAAGATAGCTAACAAAGTAAACAAACAAATGCTCCAATTGGATTTAGCCTAAAACAACAGCCCAATCCAACAATATTGTGTTAATAACTAACAACGACAAATCTAGCATACAACCTTACGAACCTCAATATTAAAACTACAACCAATGTTATTGGCTTACAATAATATTTATTTTTCTTTCAATGGAGGACGCCGTCCTTATTGTCTATTCTGTTTAAGCTTTTTGTCTCTCTGCTCCAGACCAATGGCTTATATGAATCCTAGGAATAGAAGGAAATATTTGTGGCTTAACTTATTAGTCTATTGAATATCTGCAGCAATGGCTGACAAATGCTTTAGATGTATCTCATCAAAAAATACAGATGATATCTGTAGTCCACATCCAAGATTCTGTGACAATAAATCTTCTTGCCCCACTTCCAAAAAATCAACAATAAGCAATGTGGGTGGGAAAGAAGAAACTTTTACTGGGCCCAAAACTGCTTCAGAACTGTTGAAACAATACCTTAACTATTGCGTGATCTTTCCAGATATATCTACTAGACCTTGGGCTGCTCTAAACCCTAAAAGAAAGCTCTTTGCAGGACAGAAGATTTGCCTTGTGCACAACTCTATTGTGCAAAATTTCCAATATGACTCGCTCCAAGAACTCCATGGTTTAGCACTTGAAAATCATAACAGTGGGGGGATTGTTGAACAAAAGCTTCAGAGAAGCGCTCTGGAGTTTCACACTAGAAGTGAAGATGATGGTATGAAAGATTTCAACAAGTCATCAGCTGAAAATGGAAACATGGAAAGTTTGGCAAAAGCAGCCCACAGTTTGAAGTATGCAGAGATAGAGAATGGAAATCACAATTTGCAAAGGGCTGTTACTATGCCCATTCAGAGCAGAAAATTTGCAGCAAGGTCTCAGGGTTGGTTTCCTGAGCTTGAACCAGTACAGGAAATTGGGTCTTCTGCTGAGAATATCCAGTAGGCTTTGCATGTGGGTTTTCTGGTTTTTTTTAAGATATTTAATGTATTTGCTGGTTGGGCACCGTCGTGTTCATGTGGAGCCACAATATTGAATTAAAATAACTTATTGGACATGATGTGTGTGAGTATTAGAGATTTTATTGAAAATATTTAAATGATTTGGAAGGTTAAGAAGATGTTATAAAAAGTTTACTAGACATATTGCAGTTTATAGGGGGACGGATACCTGACCGATTCCTACAGTCTATAAAAAAAAGAAAAAAGAAAAAGGAAAAAAAAAGAAGATGTTATAAATACAAAGGAGAAAATAAGGTTGTTCCATAGTCATGTCTTTTTTTTGGGCTTATGTACTGATAAATATAATTTATGTTGATTAAAGAGATTGTTAAATATGTTGTAATATTTTAATATTTAAAAAAAAAAATGTATGTTTTGAAAAAGAATAAAATAGTAAATATTTTTAGTTGTAAAATTATGATAAATAATAAGATGTGTTTTGTTAATAGTGTAAAAATATCAGTGACTATTTTGTTTGTTACTAGGATATCTTTATGATTATAAAATAAATCTTGTGGCTATAACTTTGATCTTTGGTTCATATTTTATTTAGGCTCGTGAATCTAATCTCTGTAAACTTGTATGATATCTTTCTTAGTTTTCTTTGATCTTTATAAATAGATTTATTATGTGATTTATTAGTTTGCACATGCTAGGAATAATCATTTCTCTTGTGTTAAATCATGTAAAAATGTTAATTTAATAGCTATTTAAAAGGTTGAGTGAATCTCACTCTTATACATGCAAGATTCCCTATGTGCGTGTAAGGAAAATATTATATAATAAATATTCTTGATAATGTGTTGAAGTAATAATTCTAAGAGTTAGGTCTAGCATGTATTGATCAAAGTATGACCAATGCCTAAAATGAACAAAGGTTGGCCCTTTAAATACATCGCCAAGAGTCAAATGAAATGCTTATGCACCTTGATTCAACACACAATAGTCACAATGGCAACATAAATCAACACTAGATTTGAATATGAACTTTAAAAGTTAGTGGATCTTGTTTGCAAGTATATAAGTTATATAGATTAATTTCATGATTGTAAATTGACGTAGGAAGAGATTATGTTTGGATTGTATCCCTAATCTAAGTTAAAAACATGCCATTTGTATGTTCCTAATTACATAAATGTTAACCAAGCCAATGTGAGTCCAACCTGACTAAGAAAAGTGGAAGGTATGCATTTTTCACCATTATATTTTCCCCCACTTTTACTTGTATGCAAAGTATCAAGATAATGCATATGAAAGTAAATATAGATAGCTAATAAGAAATTAAATATGAGGACTACATGTATCATTTACATTGCAAGTACTTATAAACATTGTTGTAATTTAGATGCTAGGTATGATCAAATATTTTTAAATAATTTTTTTATGTATTTATCTCAAAAAGTCATGTAATTGGAAAAATGGAACATAGATAGGAGTTGGAGAGACATGTGAAATGAAATTTTCCTCTATTTCACTTTTGCAATATCCATCATAAGGAGCTTTCAATAGGAGGTTATAGATTTGGTAAGTGTAATGTATTTCCCATTTTTTACACCAATGATGGATTGTATATTCTTTGATAAAAGTTTATGTACACTAAATTTCCTATTATTTTATGCCTATTATTTTGTAAACCACTTAATTATTTTCTATAGTGATTTTCCTATAAATAAACATACATGGATGGATATGAGCATCATACTGTATAATGCATTTTGAAGGAAAGATGTCATATAGTTGTAAGGAAATAAAGATTCAAAAATAAGCTAAGTGTATTATGTATTCTAGTATTTGACATCAACATAAAGGTGGTTTCAATGGTGGTGGGTTATAACCTATAATGTCATAAAATTGCACCCCTTGCACTTTCACATACATTCTTGTATCTGATTTAGTCTCCACTCCCTTAGAACTTGTGTAGGCTCATTTTAGCCCTTGCATAATCCTTTTTCCCCTCTCAAGATGCTCGAAAACCCCTTTTTCAGTAGATACCCTCACGTGTCAGCTATGCATTGAACTTTGTGCTTTTCTCATTCTTGTCATTTTGTAGCATGATGTGTCTAGACACTAGCGCACTGTGCAAATGTTCATGCACTGTGCGGACATCATGTGATGTTTCAACATTCAAATGACCATTTTTGAGCATTTTTTCCACTTATCATCTGCTTTTGTCGATGGTAATGGCTTGGGATGCCTTGTAACCACTCGGGAAGCTTCTTTTTGCTTCTCTTCTCTCCTTAAAAGCTATTTGTTCAATTAATTTGTGCTTTTGGATTCTCTCTAGCTTTGGCTCTAGCCTTCTACTCTCTAGCTCTTGCTTGCACAACTCCATACAACTTGCTATAGTAGCCTCAAGCTCTCAAGCTCTTACAACACCCTTTGTAGCTCTCTTGGCTCTTGCAACCCTTTCTCTCATCCTTGCTCTTTTTGGCTTACTTAAGCCTTGCAACTCTATCTCCCTCACCTCGTGCTTGCGAGCATCTTGGGATTTCACACATCCCCTACCTATTTCATCTCTACTTTGTGATACATGGGTTCTCCTCCTCGTGCGAGGATTGTTTTTATCACCTATATTTCATGATACAGGTTCTCCTCCTTGAGTAGGGATTTCTTTTATCGCTCTTGCATTTATTTCATTTCTATCTATTACTTCTCTCTATCTATTTGAGTGTTCATGGAGGCAGGAAAACCAAAGCAGGGGTTTGACTAAGGAAAACCCCTATACAACCCCAACATTTTCTCCTGATCTTACACATGCAGGTTTTGAAGATATCTACTTGCTGGAGGCTTCATTACTTGGGTTGTTGTGAGAAGTTTCTATCTCTTATTCTCTCACTTTATCATTTACTTTACTTAATTTTAGTTCTATCATATTCTATTATTTTCTTGTACTCTAGAAGTTCTCAGTAATCAGATTGGTAGTAGTTGCTAAGCTATTTTCTATAATAAACTTTCTTTCTGGTCTGTACGAGATGCTAGCGTGCCTTTGGTATGCCAATGTTCCATGCTATCATCCTTATTTTGTGCTGTTGTCCTTTGGCTGAGAGCTCATTAGTTTGTCCAAAAAATCTTCATGACCTGCTCTTCCTAATTCTAGAACTTTTTCTTTGTTCCCTGAGGTAGTTTAGGGCTGTTCGTCCCTTAGGAATCTCTTGAGAATAAAGAGGCTCATGAGTAGAAAACCCCCTTCTCTACATAACCTAAAAGAGTTTTTTTACATATACAATCATGCATTTTTGTGTATGATCTTGTTTTTATCTAATTCTTTGTCCGTACTCTTATATTATTTTAATTATATGGGAAAAATAGGTTTTGAAGGGACCCGAAAGCCCTTACAACTCAAGGTACAAATTTTTTCTCAAGAGAACCTAAGATAAACCACCACTAGCAGCCCAAAACCCAAAACCATATTAGATACAAAAAGCTGCTCTAAAGAAAAGATAGTAAACTATAAACAACACTCGATAGCTACAAAACAACAAAACAATAGGAACGAAACCTAGACTCATCAACAGAAAACCACACAAAATATAGAATAATTGAAAATTAGGAAACTATTTCCTACTGCTTAAGGTGTTGGCCACCTCAAGCTATTGGATCCTATGTGCTTCAATCATGTCCAACAACTCTTTTTTCTCAGCTTCAAAGGAATTCTTCCAATCAGCCAACCCTCTAATAGTAGGGACTTTACCATCATCTTTCACACCCTTTTCCCCTTTACCTTTGGCCAAGTGATCCTTCTCCATTAACTTAGAAAAATAAAGTTGATCCTCTCTCAGCTCACTAGTCTTACGAAACAAGACCTCCAAAGAGTTCACACTATTCTTCATTGAAATGTGACAAGCATGGAGAATTTTCTTTATATCTTCATTGGTATCCAATACATTGAATTCTAAACTAGCCAAGTGATACTCACATAGGGGTTTGAAAACATATTAGGAACCCTCATGTAAACGAAAATTTTATGGACCCTATTAGACACTTACCCTTCTAGGATGTTTCACTTAAAAGGGAAGGAATAGGGTTGATGATCTATTTGTTTACACTCAAAGATTTATGTAAGAGGGATGAAATGTGTCTAATTGTGATGTAAATATGGACTAATATGAAAATGGAATGATTTAATGATGCAAAACTATGAAAATGCAAAATGTTGGAAAACACATTATGATATGCAAACATGAACTAAATGACCGAGAAATGCAAACAAAACTAAATAGAAATTTATGAAATAGAATGTGTGCACCTAGAGACTAAAAATGGATGGCATGAAGGTCTGAAATTATGGTAAAATTGATGCAAAAATCAACTGGGACACTTAGGTTAGTTTGGGCGACTTAGTCCTAGATTTGAAAAAACTACCCAGAAACAACTTTCAACCAAATGGGTATCCAGATCTACAAAAATCACTAAAAATAAAGTTCAATGGGACTAAGTCACCCAAGGTGGTGACTTAGTCCACTTTTGAATCTCTAAAAATTTAGAAGTGGAAACATATGCCCTAGGTCTGCACTTTGGTTTCCTACAGGTGTCCACTTTTGAAACTCTGATTTCTGACCCTAAAAATGACTTTTAGGTGATATTTTGACTTGTTGAATAAAGAGAAGACTTGAGCAACCATAAAACTTGATCTACAATTATTTCCAAGCTTCCAAGAGTCCTAAATCTACAAATACACAAGAAGAGAAGAAGAAATGTTGATTGTTAGGGCAAGGGGGTTTTCCTTGGTCAAACCCCTTTTAGCTAATTAAACCAAAATGATGAAAGAATGGAATGAAACATGAAATAATGGAGTTGATTACCTTTCCATGATGTTTGATCTTGAATTTCTGCAACAAAACTTGAATAATTTTCCCTTGAATGTCTTTGGAAGCTATCTTAATGACTTGCAATCATAAAACCCCAAGTTGCTTTTGACTTGAGATGGAAGATTGGTGGATAAATAATGATAGGAGATATGAGATGTGAATTAGGGTTAAAAGACTTATATTTATAGGATTTTCACCTATTTTACTCGTTAATACCTCATCACAGGCCGACCTTAGGTCTTAAAGAATAGAAACCTGAAAGAATTTTGAATTAATTTTGATTTTTGTGTCACATGGGATTAAGTCGCCCATGGGGTGGAAACTTAGTTCACCTATGAAATTTTGAGTGGATGTCAGAGATTAAGATATATTAAATGTTATTTATCAGGTTCTTCTTCAACAAGACACTTAATTAAGACCTGTAAGTGCATAAAGGGGCCATTTAAAGCATAAAAAGGTGTAAATATTGTTGACAAGCCTAGGAAAGTGTGAAAGTTTGTTACAGGGTATGTGCAGGATCATCGTGGAAAAAATAGGCCCTCAAGTGGCAAAAATTTCAAAAAAATCAGAGTTAGGCAACTTGACGTGAAAAATTGAATAAGTTATCTATATTATTTCAAAAATATGTAAGAATAGAATCTATAAAAAAATGAATGTAGTTTCTAAACTACTAGGTTTATTTAAAAAATCTATTTGGTAAAAATTTTAAATTTCAATGTAGTAGTACTTAAATTTGGAAAAAATAAGAAGTAGGTATCTATCTGACCACCCTAACCACAATAAAATGATAATTATTTTTATAAGATTTTAGATATAAGTAGAGGACTCATGTCCCGATGTGATGCATATTTTTTTGTAAATTTTTTCCAAGTAAATAATTAATTATGAATTTTTTATTACAAATTTTTTAAAAATATCAAAACTCATATGTCTAACCACCTTAACTTGGTCAAAACTTCATGAAATTCATTTTTTAATCCTATAGTATGCAAAGCATAGAATGTGACACATGTTTTGGATTCAAAAAATGTGATATCATTTGAAAGCTATAGATGTTTTTCAATCAACCTATCAATTAAGACTTTAGTCATAATTCAAATAGAAAATGAATAATAATTATTTATTAAATGCAAAGTAAAGCATAATTTATATTGGTGGAAAGTTGAGAATCACCTTTAAAAACCCTTTTCTTTTCATCAATTTTGGGTAAAAAAAAGTCGTCAGCCACATACCCTACACATACCCATCATATCACCACTTTTTGGCCTATCATGATCCTGCACATAAACTACAAGACTTTACAACACTTTAAATAGGTCTTGGTAAGGATATTTAGGTGAATTATAACATTATGGTCTTAGAAAGTGTGAAGATGTATTACAACACCTTACAACACTCTTGCAAGACATCAATAAATGTATTTTATTCAATTTGCAAGGGCCCAAGACCTAGTGTGGATGTGTTTAAACACCTAACAACACCAAACCGAGGCCTCATTAAGTCTAATTTATCATCAACTATTCCCATATCAAGCAAAGTATATACTTTTTGGCGATAGATTAAGCCCCCACTTTAGTGAGAGGATGAACTTGCTTCAAACTCTCGCTAAAGTAGCCATTCAAGAGGAGTCCAATCATACCAATATGGATGAGAAAGAATGAAAAAGATCAAAGGAGGTTGCGCAAGCCCCCATGATCCAAGATCCTAAGTCAAGCCAACATTAGTATGAAAGGACACACATAAGGTGAATGATTTGTAGCAAGATAAGATACATGATCATACAATGACAAGAACTAGAAGGAAACGAAAATAGAAAGGTGGATCAAGCTTTGACCATTTGTCCAATTAGTTGTGGATCAAATCTAGGTTGTTTGTTTGAAACAGAGAATGCATACTCACTCTGGGGTGACAAAACTCTTGGTTGTCCGCCAGGTGAGAAATCCCAAAAATATACTCACTTTGGGGCCACAAAACTTTTGGTTGTCTGTGGGGTGAGAAAACCCAAAAAATGAGAAACATACGCTAGTTGGTATGTACTTAAACACATAGGTGGCTATGGGGAAAGTCACACCTCAAAATGGGCTTCCCGCTCAACCATATCAAAGTCATACCTCCTGATAACTTTGATAAGGTGCCACAAAAATGATCTTCAAGCTCTATGAGTTAAGCAAAATTTTGTATGCTTGACACTTATAGAGAAACAAGATGGCACCACATGCATGTAAGTTGTATTATGTAAGGTGGCCATATAATAGTTGCAAAAATAGTGTAAGGTGTGCTCAAAGGGATTTTTCTTAGTTCATGCAAGGTCTCTTCTTAGGGATCATCATGCCTAATGTCTCCAAGAGAGGAAAATTCAAAGAAATATCACACTCTTGGAGGGAATCGATCTTAATGATCCTACAAATAAAAAGGATGCATCGCAAGAAGGAAGAAATCACACAATGAAATGTGAGTGGTGATGTATGCCCCCACTTTAAAGTAGTTGGTAACACCATTACTATGAGAAATTTATTTAAAGTAGAAGGAGAGCATGAGAGCTTACTCAAAAATCCCTATACCAAGTCATATGTTTCTGATAAGCTACGTCATGAAAGAGGTTAGTATGTCACGTGTGAGCCAACTTAAGGCATGTTGTCCACATCCCAAGCTTGCTCTTATATGTTCATGAAAGGTTAACGATTAGTCAAAAGAGGCAAGGGCAAGTGACATATGAGGAAAAGGATACATTACCCCTCACCCCCATTGAGTGCAGGAAAAAGGTGAGCCAAATATTATGAAAGAAGATATCAAGTAGAAGAATTAGGTGCTTCAACACAAGGAAGAGCACCATTCTCCTTGAGATGTCGAATTTGGGTGGACCAAGTTTTGGATGAAAGGGAAGATGACAGAAATACGCGTAGATTGTTTTGGGAAGAGTAGGATATATCAATGTGCGTTATCCGTGTAGTGCATCGATGTGTAGGAGAGAATTTGGATCCAATATCATAACAATTTTATAAGTGAGATGAAGGGGATTTATGTGTCAGAGAAGGATTGGTTGCTTGGCAAGAAAAAAATCCCTTTTAATGTTACCTGCCATTTCCTTATGAGGGATGGGAGTGATGTTTCCCCCATCACTATCATAGGATAACATTATGGATGTTCAACCAAAGGGAGGGTATAGAACACAAGGTTGTGTAGGGTGTGATATTGCACACTTTCCCATAAAGGAAGGTGAGAAACCACAAGTGATACCAAGACATGTGCTTGAAGATGAGTTATTTGTAGATGACTGTGTGGACCATGAGGGAGAGATTGTGGAAAGTCTATTGAAAGGGGGTGCAGCTTCTAATGACTCCTAATTATCACTAAAGAGTGTTGTTGGAGGTGAAGAATTAGCCTCAATTGGTAGATGTTCAAGTTTTGTTTTAGTAGGATTAGAGGAGTTGGAAATGGTGTGATTAGGTGATGGATAGCTATGTTCATCGACATCAACTGTGTATATCTTGTTATTGTATTCAAATTTCATTGTACGGTGAAGGGTAGATGTGACTCCTTTCATAGCATGAATCCATGGTCTCCCTATGATAAGGTTGTATGTAAGGGGTTCTTTCATGATATGGATAGGGGTAGGTAACACTATAGGTTTGACCTCAATAGGTAATGTGATCAACTGCAGTGGTTTCCTAGTAACATTGTCAAAGCCATGAATATGAACATCTTGAGGGTGAATGAGTTTTTTGTCTATCCCGATTTTGTGAAGGAGATCAACGCTACAAACATTGGTTTCAAATCCATTGTCTATGATAGTGTGCCTAATTAAAGTGTCGTTAATGATCACCTTTATCATCAACAAATCATTCTAGTGTTGAATTGCAAGTGAGGGCATTTTATATGTAGAGAATATGATGTATGAATGGGTAACTTGCATGGGAGAAGGGGAGGATATTACACGTTGTGATTCTAAGTAAGATTGTATCTCGTCCTTCTATATCTCCATCATTTCATTAAATAGATATTTAATTGTAGGTGATAGTTGAAGGAGTTCCCAGACAAAAATATTAGCAGGAGTCTTTTTAAGGTCCTCAACAGTAGGGACACAATGTGGAAGAAAAGGTAATGGAGTAGGAGTATTGTGTGATCCTAGAGATGTTTGAGTCACTAAGTTACAACTTAGTGGCTGCAAAACATTGTGATGATTGGGTTGCATCATCCATTTCAAAACAACTCTGAATTTTTTGTGTGATTCACTAATGGGAGGTGACTTAGAGAGCTCAGTACTTAAAGGAGATCTCACTTGTGTCATCAGAACCTCAAGAATTGTATGTTTATGTGTAGGAGGTGTTGGTGAAGGGGATGTTAATGCCACTTGATTATTTTCATTAAGGGGAGGTTTAGTGTTGAAAGGATGTGTGTCAAGGTTCATATTGTTGTGTACCATGATATTCTCCCTAGGAGGAAAGTGTTGATAAGCCAAATATTCATGAGAGGAAAAGCTTGGGCCATGTAAAAGTTCATCACTAGTAGGGGAATGATCAATGGGTGAAGTTTCCTGCTCCATAAGGGTTTCTCTAGGAGAAGGGGGACAATTAAGATATTCATGACCACCATTGATTGTGTTTTCTAACAACAAAGTATCTTCATCACAACGATGAGAGATACTAGGAGAAGAACAAATGTTAATGTCATGATTATCGATGGTTGTGGTGTCTCGTTTAGCAATGTTATGTCCACTAAAAGAGGTAAGAGGATAGAAACAAGTAGGATTCTCAAAATACTCATTGATTGGCTCTTCTACCAAAATATCTTCGTCACTAATAGGAGAGATATTAGGAGAGGAACAAATATGATTGTTAAGAATGTCCAAAGTTGTGTTCTCTTGCACAAAAACACTCTCATAGGGAAGAGATAGGAAATATTGCTTAACATATCTAAATATGTAGGGTATTAACACTGTTTGGACAAAAATGAAAAGCATTTGTAACCATTTCATGCAATGTTTCAACAATGTAAACAATGTATATGCAAAGATACAAAACACTCATATCCAATGTATGCAACACCTTAAGAATGTAAACAGTGTATATGCAAGAATGAAAAGCACTTTTATCAAACTTATACAAAGTTTTATGAATAAAAACATTGTGTAGGAAAAAGTGAAAAGTAACTTTATCCATGTTATGCAAAATTGCAGAAATGAAAGCATTTTCAGATCTAATGATGCTTGCAAGTGAGATGATTTCAAAAATGGCTACTCTAAATTGATGTTTTGGAGCAAAATGCAATAAAAAAATGATCTTGAAACTTTCTAGACTTATAGTATATAATACTAGGAGGTCTAGGAAGCATAGAAATGGAGTTTCTGATGCTAGAACTGATAGTGAAAAATTAGGACAAGGACTAAGTCGCCCATACTGGCGACGTAGTCCCAGTAAGGGATTTTTTTAGGATTTTCAAGAATTTTCAATGGATTTTGATGATTTATGTATTGTATGATGTAGAACTAACATGAAAATACAATTTTTTAATGATATATAATGATTGGAGATGCAAAAATGCAACCTATATGCACTTTCACTAATGCAAAAATTTGAAACCCTAGATGCAAATTAAGCAATGCAAAGCTTAATGCAAGGCTAATATGAGCTAGATATAGGATTATGAAGGACTCCAAAATATAAAATAAGCTATTCTAAAAGTAGGTTCACCAAAATGTAATTTTTTTTCTTATGAACCCTATTGGACACTTACCCTTCTAGGATGTTTCACTTAAAAGGGAAGGAATAAGGTTGATGATCTATTTCTTTACACTGAAAGATTTATGTAATGAGGGATGAAATGTGTCTAATTATGATGTAAAAATGGACTAATCTAAAAATGGAATGATTTAATGATGCAAAACTATGAAAATGCAAAATGTTGGAAAGCACATTGTGATATGAAAACGTGAACTAAATGACCTAGAAATGCAAACAAAACTAAATAGAAAGTTATGAAATAGAATATGTGTACCAGGAGAATGAAAATGAATGGCATGAAGGTCTGAAATTATGGTAAACTTGATGCAGAAATCAACTGGGACACTTAGGTTAGTCTAGGCGATTTAGTCCTAGATTTGAAAAAACTACCCAGAAACAACTTTCAGCCAAATGGGTATCTAGATCTAAAAAAATCACTAAAAATTAGGTTCAGTGGGACTAAGTCACCCAAGGTGGTGACTTAGTCCAATTTTGAATCTCTAAAAATTCAAAAGTGGAAACAAATGCCCTAGGTTTGCACTTCGGTTTCCTATAGGTGTCTTCTGAAACTCTGATTTCTGACCCTAAAAATGACTTTTAGGTGATATTTTGACTTGTTGAATGAAGAGAAGACTTGAAAAACCATAAAAATTGATCTCCAATTATTTCCAAGCTTCCAAGAGTCCTAAATCTGTAAATACACAAGAAGAGAAGAAGAAATGTTGATTGTTAGGGCAAGGGGGTTTTCCTTGGTCAAACCCCTTTTAGCTAATTAAACCAAAATGATGAAAGAATGGAATGAAACATGAAATAATGGAGTTGATTACCTTTCCATGATGTTTGATCTTGAATGTCTGCGACAAAACTTGACTAATTTTCCCTTGAATGTCTTTGGAAGCTATCTTAATGACTTGTAACCATAAAACTCTAAGTTGCTTTTGACTTGAGATGGAAGATTGGTGGATGAATAATGATAAGAGATAAGAGATGTGAATTAGGGTTAAAAGACATATATTTATAGTATTTTCACCTATTTTACCTATTAATACCTCATCACAGGCCTACCTTAGGTCTTAAAGAATAGAAACTCAAATAATTTTGAATTAATTTTGATTTTTGTGCCATATGGGACTAAGTCACCCAAGGTGGCAACTTAGTCCACTTGGGAAATTTTGAGTGGATGTAGGATATTAAGATATATTAAATGTTATTTATCAGGTTCTTCTTCAACTTGAGACACTTAATTAAGACCTGTAAGTGCATAAAGGGGCCATTTAAAGCATAAAAAAAGGTGTAAATAATTATGACAAGCCTAGGAAAGTGTGAAAGTTTGTTACAAGACTTTACAACACTTTGAAATAGATCTTGGTAAGGATATTTAGGTGATTATAACATTATGGTCTTAGAAAAGTTCGAAGATGTATTACAACACCTTACAACACTCTTGCAAGACATCAATAAATGTATTTTATTCAATTTGCAAGGGCCCAAAACCTAGTGTGGATGTGTAAACACCTAACAACACCAAATCAAGGCCTGATTAAGTCCAATTTATCATTAATTATTCCCATATCAAGCAATGTATACACTTTTTGGTGACACAACTCAATATCCATAATTTTGTTAATCAAAATATCTGAGGTTGAGCCTTTCAGGATATTCTTCAAATTCTCCTTCAAACCCCTTATTTTAATGTTTACTCTATTAAATTCCTAGAGATTCCATTTTTCTAATTTGAAAGTGCCTGTGGCCCCCACCCTTTCCATTTCAAGAAGCTAAAACATAGAGGTAGAATCATCATTAAGATAGGATAAGTACTCAGATAGGGGATTAACCTTTAGAGGCTCCAATTTTTCATACTTCTGCTCAACATGATCCTCCTCTTGAACCTTATTCACACCCTCCGATTCCACATTGGGAAAGCTATGAATTGATGAGTCATCGATATCCACCGCCTTCTCTTCCAAAGCCTTCTCACAGAGCACTGAGGAATCCATAACCATATTTCTCAAGGTTTGGTTCTTCATCTTGGAAATGTGTTTAGAAGCCCTCCTCGACTTATTCTTTGCCTCTATAGACATCACATTCTATTGCAACCCCTCCTCCTTACCACCACCCTTAGTATCGCCTTGGCCAACATTCAAAGCATCATTTTTGGGTGTGGAATTACTAGAGCCCACCTCTGTATCCTCACCATTAGAATGGGAGTCCAACTCATTCAAAATAAGGTGCTTAGCAGCCCGTTTGCTTTTAAGGTTACTCTTCTTCCTCTTTTTCGAGGGGGAAACAATAGGGGTGTTGGGATTAAAGTGTCTCAACCTTAGAGTCTTAACATGGTGAATTGTTTTTTAATTAATTATTGCATAATAAATTTTATCCTAAGTTAATAACTTCCTAAGTTGTCATTCATCTTTGTGGGACTTCTTTGTGAGGTGGCATCCTACATGGTAGGTGATGAGATGGCATAATCCCTATTGTTTAGGAAGTTGGAACTCACTTGGAAGATACTATATTTCAGAGAGATATTGTCATATATTTCCATTTTGGAGTGGAAATTTATTTGGCAATTTCCTTTGTTAACTAAAGAGTCTTGGTTTGCAAATTCTATTATGGATTGGAGTTGTATTTTAGCAGCTGGAATTTATGGTGGAGTTCACATTTTTTAAGTGGTGTGAGGTAAGGAAAGCACCTATTCTTGGTTATTGCAGTTTCTATGTTGAAATTACATTGTATTTGGAAAGATGACCATTATAGATGAGATAGGTGTTGTTTCTTTTGGAAGTTGCTATGTGCAACATTTCATGGATTAGCAAGTTATTATTTTTTGACACAACTTACCTCTTGGGATTTGAAGTTGGTTTTGGAAACCATGGGAGCCTACCTTTTCATGTTAAGCTCTATTTGTATGCTAGTTCCTTAGCACGTTTAATGAGATAGGTTAAATATTTTTAGAGACGCCATTATGCTACTAAAATTATTCTAAAATCCTGTAATAGTGTGAAAAATCCTGAAGATCATAGCTTTGAGATTGTATTGTAATTTTTGTTGTTGCTGATTAATACAATTGAGCTAAGTGTTTGGCGTGTGGGTTTTTTCCTGAAAGGGTTTTCCCATGTAAATGCTATGTTATGAGTTTATTCTATTTTGAATATTTGTTTATGTGTTTTTAGATGTGCATTTGAATACCTAAATGTTAATTGGTTTAGAATTTTTTGTAACTCTCTCTTGATAGATTTATTGTAGGAAACTATTTTCACTAGTTGTGTTTCCTTTCAGTTGGTATCAGAGCCTGATCACCTTTGATCTCATTTGTGGGGTTTGTTGGGTTTTTTGTACTAATCTAAGTTTCTGTGGGAGTTTTGTAGAAGTTATATTCTTGATATCCTATTGCAGAAAAAAGATGGCAAGCACATCTAGAAGGATTGAAATGGGGAATGATTATTTCGATGAAGCATTGGTTGCAACTTTGGCAATGCAAGCATCAAAAGATGTGCGGTTATTGATTCTGGGGCATCTTTCCACATGACATCACATAGAGATTGGTTCTTGAAATATGAAGAATATGATGGTGGAAAGGTGTATCTCAATGATGATTCTCATTTGAAGATAGTTGGACATGGAAGAGTTAGGATACAACTCCTGGATAGTAGAGTGAAGGGAATTGATAATGTGTTGCATATCCCAGGTTTGGAATGAAACATACTTTTAGTGAGTAAATTGAATGATGCGGGTGTGCAAGTTGTCTTCTCGAGTGGAGGATGTAAGATGACTAGAGGAGCTATGGTTTTGGCTAGAGGAGTTTAGATAGGAACCCTATACAAGATAGATGCATGCGCGATACAATGCAATAGTTCTTCTAACAAGGTGAAGAAGAAAATTTCAGATTCTTCATTCTCACCATCGAATAAAGCAATGAAGAAATTAGTTGCATCTACTTCTGATGGTTGTGCTTTCTGGGTACCAAAGGGCGCTAACTCTTTGGAGATGAAGCTACTAGCAAAGAAGACGATGTTATGGTACCAGAGACTTGGCCATATTGGTGAGAAGGGTCTTAGAACCTTGAAATCTAAGAGCCTTGTAGAAGGCCTTGACCAATGCAATCTCGAGTTTGAATTCTGTGAGCATTATTTCTTTGGTAAACAAAATTGTGTGAAATTTTATAAAAGTTCTCATAAGTCTTCCGGGGTTTGGAATATGTGCATTCTGATGTTTTTGGTCTTGTGAATCTTCCTTTGTTATCAAAATATATATATTTTGTTTCTTTCATAGATGATTATAGTAGAAGGAAATTTATTTATTTTCTCAGAAGAAAATATGAAGTCTTCAGTTGGTTCATTGAGTTTAAGGCCTTGGTAGAAAACTAAACTGGTAGAAAGATAAAGTGTTTAAGGACTGATAATGGTGGTGAGTTTTGTTCCACAGAATTTAATAAGTTATGTAAAGAACATGGGATTGAAAGGAATAAGACATCATATACCCCTCAGCAGAATGGAGTTGTAGAGAGAATGAATAGGAAGTTGATGGAGAGGGCTAGGAGTATGCTAAGTGCAACTGGCCTTGAACAAAATTTCTGGGATGAATCTGTTGCCACTACATGTTATCTGGTAAATAGATCTCCTACACCAACTCTTGTTGATAAGACACCTATGGAGGCATGGTCGGGCAAGAAGCCCTCATTGAGACATCCTTGTGTGTTTGGTTGTGAGGAATATTCTCATGTGCCAAGGGAGAAAAGGTCGAAGTTGGAAAAAAAGGATGTCAAGGGAATGTGCATGATCATCATGGAAAAAATAGGCCCTTAAGTGGCAAAAAATTCAGAAAAGTTAGAGTTAGGCAACTTGATGTAAAAATTTGAATAAGTTATCTATATTATTTCAAAAATGTGTAAGAATAGAATTTGTAGAAAATTGAATGTAGGTTTATTTTTTAAAATATATATATATATTTAGTGAAATTTTTAAATTTTAATGCAGTAGTACTTAAATTTCAGGGAAAAAATAAGAAGTGGGTGTTTGTCTAACCGCCCTAACCACAATAAAATGATAATATTTTAAATATAGGTAGAGGACTCGTGTCCCAATGTGATGCATATTTTTTTGCAATTTTTTCCAAGTAAATAATTAATTATGAATTTTTTATTACAACTTTTAAAAAATATAAAAACTCGTATGTCTGACCACCTTAACTTCGTCAAAACTTAATGAAATTCATTTTTTCTTTTTTTAATCCTATAGTATGTGAAGCATAGAATGTGACGCATGTTTGGATTGAAAAATGTGATACCGTTTGAAAGATATAGATGTTTTTAATCAACCTATCAATTAGGACTTTAGTTGTAATTCAAATAGAAAATAAATAATAATTATTTATTAAATTCAAAATAAATCATAATTTATATTGGTGGAAAGATAAGAATATCCTTTAAAACCCCTTTTCGTTTCATCAATTTTGGGTAAAAAATAATTCGTCAGCCACATACCCTATATATACCCATCATATTGCCACTTTTTGGACCATCATGATCCTACACATACCCTCAAGTGTATCTTCATTAGATATGGTATTCCAGTGTGAAAGGGTACAAGCTTTGGGATTGAGTGGCCGAAAAGGTTCTCTACTATCGAAGTGTTATCTTTAGAGAGACAAAACCTTCTTACACCATTTTACAACCTACAAAAGAACAAAAGAAAGAAGATGTGGTTCAACTTCCTCTTGACGCTAAGAAAGTTGAACCTGAAGCCTAGAATGGGCCTGATGATGAGGGGAACTTGAGAAGCTTGGAAATTTTTGAATAAGGTGAAGAACCTCAACTTCAACTAGTGAGGAGGTCTACATGTGAGAAGCGACAACCGGATAGATTTCAATATTCACCAGAGAGGTTTGGATATTCATTGTTGGATTCAAATTGTGTTTTTACTTTGATTACTAACACTAATGAGCCTAGAAATGTTATAGAGGCTATGGGTATGGATGATATAGATTCTTGGTTGAAATCCATGGATGAAGAAATGGCTACAATAAATAAAAATGATACTTGGGATCTAGTACCTTTGCTTGAAGGACGTAAACCTGTTGGTTGTAAATGGGTGTTCAAGAAGAAATTGGGTCATGATGGTAGTGTTGAGAACCATAAGGCATGGTTGGTTGTGAAGGGGTATTCTTGGAAGGAGGGAATTGACTTTGGTGATATTTTCTCTCCTATAGTGAAGTTGACATCCATTCATTTTCTGTTATCACTTGCTACAACGTATGATTTAGAGATTGAGCAGATGGATGTAAAGATATCATTCCTTCATGGTGACTTGGAGGAAGAGATTTACATGTCACAGCCAGAGCACTTCGTGGTTGAAGGTAAAGAACATCTGGTATGTATGTTGAGGAAATCTCTATATGGTTTGAAATAATCTCCTAGGATGTGGTACAAAAAATTTGACACCTATGTGTTGAGTTTGGGATTTTAGAGATCTAAATCTAACCATTGTGTGTATTTCAAAACTGAAAATGGTCACATTTATATTTTTGCATTGTATGTAGATGATATGTTGTTTTTTGGGAATGGTAGTATGATTTCAGATTTGAAGTTCTAGTTGTCAGCATAGTTTGATATGAAAGATCTAGGTGCAACAAGGTATATTCTAAGGATGGATATTAGAAGAGATAGATCTAGCAAAAATATTTGGTTAAGCTAAAGCAAGTATGTGAAATTGGTGTTGGAGATATTCAACATGTCATCGTGTAGATCCTTGGTAGTTCCTATTTTTCTTGAGGTACAAAGTTATTAGTTGAGGATTGTCCAAAATCTCCTATTGAGATTGAGGACATGAATAGAGTACCATATGGAAGTGTTGTAGGAAACCTGATGTATGCTATGGTCTATATGAGGCTAGACATTGTCCAAGCAGTGGGAGTCTTGAATAGGTTTATGGCTAATCTTTGATGAGTACAATGGGATGCAATGAAGAGAGTGTTTAGATATTTGCAGGGTACTTCTGAGTATTCCTTATGTTTTCATGGTTATCCTACTAGACCTCAACATTTAGTTTGTATTCATGGGTTTGTGGATTCAGATTAGGCAGGTGACGTTGACAGCAGGAGATCCACTAGTGGATATGTTTTCACAATTTTGGTGGTGCTATCAGTTGGATGAGTAAGCAACAAGTTGTAGTCACTTTGTCCATGATAGAAGTAAAGTATATGGCAGCCACTCATGTTTGTAAGGAAGCCATTTGGCTTAAATGGTTGTGTTATGATATTGGTTTTGATGTTGGACATATTACAATCTATTGTGATAGAAAAAGTGTCATTAGCTTAGCTAAGAATCCTACTTTCCATGCCAGAAAAAAGAACATTGATGTACAGTTTCATTTTGTTTGTGATATGGTAGAAGATGGAAAGGTGAAGTTGGAAAAGGTTGATACTTTGGTGAATATCATAGATGCATTGACGAAGCCAGTGAGCACTAAGAAGTTCAGATGGTGTGCCAGTTCCATGGGCCTTGGGGGTTTGAGTAGTTGATGTTGTATACTCTTGACAAGTTTTTGACAAGTGGGAGAATGTTTGGATTAAGGTGTCTCAACCTTAGAGTCTCAACATGGTAAATTATTTTTTAATTAATTGTTGCATAATTATTTTTATCCTAAGTTATTAACTTCCTAAGTTGTCATCCATCTTTGTGGGACCTCTTTGTGAGGTGGAATCCTACATGGTAGGTGATGAGATGGCATAATCCCTATTTTTTAGGAATTTGGAACTCACTAGGAAGATACTATATTTTAGGGAGATGTCATATATTTCCATTTTGGAGTGGAAATTGATTTGGCAATTTCCTTTGTTGACTAAAGAGTCTTTGTTTGCAAATTCTATTATGGATTGGAGTTGTATTTTAGCAGTTGGAATTTATGCTCGAGTTCACATTTTTTAAGTGGTGTGAGGTAAGGAAAGCACCTATTCTTGGTTATTGTAGTTTCTATGTTGAACTTACATTGTATTTGGATGTGTCACCAAAAAGTGTATACCTTACTTGATTTGGGAATAATTCATAATAAATTGGACTTAATGATGCCTTGATCTAGTGTTGTGAGGTGTTTTACACATCCACATCAGGTCTTGGACCCTTTTAAACTGAACAAAATGCATTTATTGATGTCTTGTAAAGGTGTTGTAAAGTGTTGTAAATGACTTTCACACTTCTCTAGACTTAATGGACCTATTTTCCCCTTAATTAAATATTATAAAATTTATTTAATCATTAATCTAGAAGTCTTGTAAGTTAAACCTAATTGTAATATAGTGTTGTAATGTGTCTTGCACATTCACATTGTATTTTGTACCTTTCTAGGCTATGTGGACCTCATTTTAATGATGCAAAGTCTATTTAATCACACTTTCACATTAAAATTTGGTTCCCTATCCCTAATTCCCTTTTTCATCATCATTAATAGGCCCCTATGACCCCGCATTGTGCATCCCAAGGCTTGATTTGACCAAAGACCTGATGAAATCAACATAACTGGAATTCTTCATTCCCAGACAATCCAACTAGAAAAATAATCCCTATGGGACCAAGTTTCCCATCTGGGAAAATTAGTCCCATCCAAGTGGGACTAAGTCGCCCAACTTGGTGAATTAGTCCCATTTGGGCTATTTTTAAGGTTCGACCAGAAAAAAAAAGGATTTTAAGTTTATTTTTCCTTCATGTTAGCCTTGGGGATCAAATTAACAAGAAAATTAGGTGGCTTTCCTATAAGTACAAGCTTTTAAACCCTAATTAATCATTAACTCATTTGATTCATCATTCATCATGTTCTCAAGTTAAGCAAGCTATAGTTTTTACATTCTAAGTCATCAAGATAGATTCTTCATCTTTTGTTATAGGAAACAAAGATATATCCTCATGGAAAGTATCTAACTCCATTATTTAATGCTTCATTGCCTTATTTCATCATTTTGGTTTAATTACCTAAAAAGGGGTTTGACCAAGGAAAACCCCCATGCCCTAACATCCAACATTTCTCTCTCTTTCCTTGTGTGTTTCTAGATTTAGGTACCTTAAAAGCTTGAAGATCATTAAAGATTAAGTTGAAAATTTTTTGCAAACATCTCCTTATTGCCTAGGTTAAAATATCAACAAAAAGTCATTTATAGTGCTAAAAATCAGAGTTTCGAAGGCAGACACCTGTTAGGAACTGAACTGCAGATTGAGGGATTTTGTTTCCACTTTCAGATTTTTAGAAATTTAGAAGTGGACTAAGTCACCAACAGTAGTGACTTAGTCCCACTGTACCTATTTTCAAAATTTTATGTAGATTTGGATACCCATTTGGCTGAAACGAGCTTTAGTGCAATTTTCTAGATCAAGGACTAAGTCGCCCAACTTGGCATAAGTGTCCTAGTTGGCTTCAACAATAAATTTTGTAGGATTCCAAAGCCTCTCTGCCTCACATTCCTGATTCTAGGTGCACCTCTCCAGTCTTGTCTATTTATGTTATTGTTTACTTGCATTCTTAGGTTTTTTTGCATACATCATTGTGTTTTCAAACATCTTGCATTTCCTTAGTTTCTAGTCATTAATCAATCTCTTTTATCAGATATTTGTATTTAGAACATTCCATTTAGACATATTTCAGTCATATTTGTATTAGTATTGAGTGAATCACCAAGTTTTTGTGGGATAACTTTCTCCTTTTAGGTGCAAAACCCTAGAAGTGCAAGAGATAGAGTATCCCTATACAAAAATTGGTGATATGTTGGAAAGATGACCATTATAGATGAGATAGGTGTTGTTACTTTTTGAAGTTTCTATGTGTAACATTTCATGGATTAACAAGTTATTATTTTTTGACACAACTTACCTCTTGGGATTTGAAGTTTGTTTTGGAAACCATGGGAGCCTACCTTTTCATGTTGAGCTGGATTTATATGTTGGTGCCTTAGCATGTTTAATGAGATAAGTTGTAGATTTTTAGAGACGTCGTTATGCTGTCAGAATTATTCTAGAATCCTATAGTGGTGTGAAAACTCTTGAAGAGCATAACTCTAAGTTTGTATTGTAACTATTGTTGTTGCTGATTAATACAATTGAGCTAAGTGTTTGGAGTGTGGGTTTTTTCTCGAAAGGGTTTTCCCATGTATATTTTGTGTTATGAGTTTATTATATTTTGAATATTTGTTTATGTGTTTTTAGATGTGCATTTGAATATGTAAATGTTAATTGGTTTAGATTTTTTTACAGCTCTCTCCTAATAGATTCAGTGTAGGAAACTATTTTCTCCACTTGTGTTTCCTTTCAAGGGGATGGGGTCACATCCTTGTCATCTTCATTCCACTCCTCTTCCTAAAAAATGATGGTATTTGAGCCAGAAGAACCATAAGCCTTAGTCGGAATCTTCTCTTTTCCCTTAATAGAAGAGGCAGCGATAAGGGCTTTAACATGCTCCATAATTAATAGAATAAGACCCTCATGAAGGATCAGAGCCCTCCTATTTTTTAAGTCTACATACACAGAGACCTCCATGGAAGACAACAAAAAGAACATAAAGGAAATAAACAACTAATGTCTAAAATGGTTTAAAATAGTATAATGATGGCTGAGGATTGCAGTGAACTGTCCTTCCAAAGTCACATACCGCATTATCACCTTCACAATATTCGCCTAGACCTTCTTGAGAGACTTCCACTCATAGCCCCAAATTTCTATTTTGATGAGTTTTTTCCATTCGTCATCTTTGAAGAATTGAGCCCTAGCTTCCTCGTTACTCTTCTTGTCCTTATAGAATTTACAACCAACTATAGGCAACCCAGTCATAGTAGCAATAAGCTCCTCATTGATATCAATGACCAAGCCCTTTATCTAAAGCTTATGGTTATTCCAACAAGAAACAAACTCTACCAAAGCACTCGGGTCGTGTCCATGCAATATTTCTAAGAACGACATAAAATTCCCATGTTGGAGAATATTCCAAGTTTTCTCATTCTTTCTAAGGCTCGCAAAATAATTTGGCTCAATTCTACTTTTTTTGCCTCCCATATTTTCAAAAACCAGAAGTAGAAAACCCTAGTAATTAGCTTTTGTCTGATATCCAACAAGCCGAACAAAACCCACAAAGCGTGTGAGTCGAGAATTGGTACTAATGTTTAAATGACGCCACCACATAAACTTAGCCAAAACCATCATTTCTCATTAATATCCTAGCCACCTTGGGAAGGAGAGAGCCTTCCTCCCATGCCCGATACTCATTAGCCTGACCTCATTGGCGAAAAAATATGCCAATGAATCACCTTCTCGAAAAATGTGAGATATTTAGGTCTTTTCACAAGAACTTAACATAAGTATAGAATCCTTTATTAAATGATCCACATTCCACCTGGTCTTATGGGTGCCACATAGATAATTGATGATGTTTAAAGAGTCACCTTCCACCTGTATTTTAGAGTAACCCCTGTCCACAACGTACTTGATACTTATGAACATAACCTTCACCTCAACATAGTGATTAGTCCGATTTACCAATGGGAGTGCCACTAATCTTATATTGTTGATTACTAATTTACTACAATATATTAATCTAGATTTTATCACTAAAATAAATGTTTAATTGTAACTTATAACATAGATTTTCAGTAGTAGATTGAAAGACACATAAAAAATATTAATATCAATCTCATTCTTCTTAGACAAGTGCTTCATATTAGAAGCATACAAAATAAAGAGAAAAATAATAAAAGATCATGTAGGAATTTCATATAATAATGTATTATCCATAATAAAAAAAAAAAGTGAAAAGAGAAGAGGGATATAGATAAAGATATCATATGAAGCAACTTGGTGAATAGGTAGTCATAATAATTCCCTACTTGCTATGAAATCATGAACTAATTGAAAGTTGAGAATGGACTAGAATTAATAGTTTAAATATTTTTTCATTTTAATTACTTGATTGATTTAATACATTCCCAAATAGGCGCCTATCAATGAGTTACAGAGTAACAATTAACAAGAACAAATTATGGTGAAACGAAGCATAAAATAGTTGATTAAAGCATAAAAATGGATCAAGAATTGAGTGTCATCTAGATAAAAAATAAAATCTATTATCAAGTTGCACAAATCCTTTTGTAAATACAAATAATTATTACAAATATTGTATTAGTTTTAAAATGCTATCGCATTTACCAAATTAGATTTACACTCATAACAACAATTGTAATAAGTGGTAGTCTTTTGTTCTATTCATAAATTCTCTTAAAAATGTACATGTAATTTTGGAGACATAAAATCTGCAATACACTCTTTAAGATTCTCTTCACACACTTCAATTTCCTTCTTCTAACTAAATTTCAATGTTTGAAACCCTCAAAAGCCACACTAGCTAAGTTTTCTTAGAATAATCTTTAACCATCTAAAATGAATCCTAAAACACCTTTTACCATCAAGATCTTTCCCTGGGAAAAAAACACTATAGCAATTTGAAAATTAAGGGCATAGATGCACTCCCTCCAAAATGGACACTCCAAATGAATTAATGCAATAAATAAGGAAAATTCTACAATAATGGTGAGAAAGTGGAATGGGTAGTTAGAAAAATCATGCCATTGCATTTGGTTCCTAGATTAGAAATAAATTTAAGATGATTGGATTTATGTTTGGCATTCATCATACATTTCTGGACATTTTCTTACAACCATTATACCATGGTGTTCCTTGATTCTTGGATTAAGCTCCTTAATTATTGGAAATTAATCCCAACTACCCCTCATTTACTCCACAATAAACTTTTCATTATCCTTGCCCCAACATAATTTATAATCTGCTCACAAGTGTGAAGTTTCATTTCCCTGGCTAAGTCTCTTTAAACAATAATTTACAACATTCAAGTGTAGGACATATTTAAATAAAAATTTGAAGGCATAATCTTCTTAGGAAAGATTTTGAGCACGTAGCATAATTAAATGTAATCAAATGATTTTTTCTATTTTCCCTCCTTGTTGAGCTTATACATAGGTTTTAGTTAGTATTTTTTTAACTCATGAATGTAATGCAAAAGAAGAGAAAAAGGGGAGAGCAACCAATAGTGCTATAAAAAATAGTTAGAAGAAACAACCAGTAATAGGGGAGTTTATTTTGCTTTATTTTCTGATCACAAGAAAGAGTAACTATGTGTATTGGTTTCATCTATTTTATGATATGTGAATGTAGTTCAAGCTTTATGCATTTTTGAAATATATACAATTTTAGCTCATCTTTATTTTTTTTTCTTTTTTTTCATCTCTATTTTTTTCTCTATGTTCTATTTTGTTTTATTTCTCTACTTTGTTGCCTCTTTCTTCACATGGTATCAAAGCCTAACATTATCAGATATGAAGTTTTTCAAGAAACAAAGGTTTATCTAAGAAATTTTTTTACAGTCAACAATGGAAACTCCAAGCACAAGTTTGAAAAAACCACAAATTCCTCAATTCAATGGAAAAAATTATGATTACTCGTCAATAACAATGAAGGAATTATTTTTTTCTGACAACATATGGGAACTTCTTGAAAATGGTTACCCAAAACTAGCTAATGCAGCAACATACAATGCTCTTACTCAACTAGAGAAGGATTTACTAAGGGACAAAAGAAAGAAGGATTCCAAAGCTCTCTTTTATATTTTCCAAGAAATGCATGAGATAATATTTCCAAGAGTTGCAAGAGTAACCAAGTACAAAAAAGCATGAGACATTATGTAAACAACATATCAAGGAATGACCAAGGTGAAAACAACAAAGTTATAGATGTTGAGAAAAGACTTTGAGACAAAATTCATGGAGGATTTTGAATAAGTAGATTCACTTTTTGTACAAATTATTGGACTGGTAAATCAAATTAGGTCTCATGGCAAGATACTTGAATAAATAAGAGTGTTTGAAAATATTTTGAGAAGCCTACCTACAAGGTTTGAGTCTATAGAAGTCATAGAAGAGACAAAGTATATCTCTCAATTTTTAGTGGATGAATTACATGCATCTCTCATTTATCATGAGCATAGGTTGACTAGGACAAAAAAAAAATCTTTGGAGCATGTCTTCAAAACACAAGATTGAATCAACCATGGTAGAGGTAGATGAAGATCAAATTCAAGAGGAAGAGGAAGAAATTCATACATAGTTGGAAGAACAAGCCCATCAAACTCAAGTAGAAGAGGGATTATCCAAAGTTTGAATCAAAATCAACCTCAAGGTGAAAGGTATGATAAATCACAATTCTAATGTTATTATTACAAAAGATAAGGGAATTACTCAAATGAATGTACAAAGAAACAATATGGTTCTAGGCAGCAAAATACAAACTTTTCCAAAGAAACCCAAAACCAGGGTAGTATGTTTTTAGCTTGCAATGTTGCATAAGAAAATCAAAACCTTAATGACTATAAAGTTATTTGTATGATGTTGTTTGATCTCTCCAGTACTGTCTTTAGTTTGTAGCTAATACATGGAAGGTTAAATGTTTGTTGGCTTGAATTGGTTTTTTGAAGTGTTTGCACCAAGTTTTTGAGGTGCATGCGATCATGGGAATATGCGCTAAGGTAAAATAGGTCCTTAACACCTAGTTTGGACTATATTGAATTTCCTATTGTTTTGGTTTTTTTGAAGCTAACTTATTAATGGTAATTTCACATTTCATGTCCACACTTTCATAATGGTTGACAAGGAGAAAATTTTTAAAGCTTAGAGAGGATGTAAATAGAAGATCAAGTTTTTTGAAAAGTGTATGAGAGTGAGTGATTGTGTGAAGATAATAATAAGATGTGTTGAAGGTAGTGAGTCAAAGGTAGTAGAGATTGTTGAGTAGAAGTGTTGTGGTGGTGATTAGGCAGGAGATTTTTTCAAGTATGTTGTATTGATTCTATTGCCTTCTTCTTTAAGTGTTGTAATTTGTAAGTAAATATATAATTCCTTTGTTTGAATCCATTTAAATCTATGTTTCAAGGGGTTGTAACTTCCTTTGGGTTGTAGCACATAATTTTTTTTGTAATTTTAATTTTATTTTTGAGGCTAGATTTGGATAGTAGCTCCAAGTAGTTTTCTCGTTGTGTTTTTTTACTTCTAGGGTTTTTCATATAAATCTAGTGTTATTGTTGTGTGCTTGTGCCTTTGAATTTCATTTGATATTTTATCTGTCTAAGGAAGTAAGAAGTTTTGGTTGATAAAGTTGAATTGGATAAAATATTGGGATATATTGATTCACCCTCCCTCTTAGTATATCATTTTGTCCTAACAATTCTCCCAAAAATTAAAAGAAATTAGCTTAATAGGTCACAAAACTATTCTTTTTTGGAGGAAAATTGTAGTTTTTTTCTAAGATTATCATGACTACTCTTTTTTATTATTCTTCATGATGGGTTCCTTCTAAGTCTTCCTACATGAAACTGTAAAATATTCTCATGAATTTCTTTGGACATATTCTAAGAACTATAAGGGATTTCATTAGATGGCTTGGGAATTTTGTTGGCTCCCTTGAGTTTTTGGAGGATTGGGGTTATTATCCACTTAGTGTGAGGTTTTTTCTCTTTACATTAAGTAGAATATTTGTTCTCTTCAAAAAAACGGAGCCTCAAAAATCCTAGTGTGATATTGTATCTCTTTTGGTAATGGTGTTGAGTGGATTTCTTGGAAGGGGCTTTGGTTTCATACCCTTCTTATCTTTAAAAATATATGTGTGGATCTAGAGGAATTTTTTAATTAAATTTTTTTGGAGAGCCTAAGAATCCATGAAACCTTGGATCCTCTAAAATGGTTCTAGATAAAGTAATGGTCTTTCTATTAATCAATAGAATATTTTTTGGTCCCTTATATTTCAAGGCAAGGACCACCCTCTAGCAATGATTCCTTGGGTTTGTGCCTTGATATTTTATAAAAAATAATTTAGAAATACTTAGGAAATTTTTTCTAATGCTTCTATGGGTCTCATATCATGGGATGAAGCTAAGGAAAATTTTCACCTTTCCAATAAAAATGTGAAAATTTTGACACAATTATAGGGGCCATTTTGGTTTATATGCTTCTCGAAATTGATATCAATCCCTGCAAACCATGGTTGAAATATTGGAAGTGGTTTCCAAACACCACTTTTTAGAATTAAAAATAATAGTAAGGATATCATTCTTGTAGAAGTTTATGGTGAACTCCTCAACACCCTAGGATAACTTGCAAGCGAGGAATTCCAAAAGTATTGCACTATGATTATAGATGAAATATTTTCATATTAAATTAGATTGTACATATGATACCTTTATTATAAAGACAAGTTGTGAGATAGGATTAGTCAAGATGTTGACATGTCTTAATCCTATATAATGAGACAAATACCTAAAAAAATATTAAATAATTTAGGAAAAAATAATTAAATATCAAAAGAGAATATAAGATCTAATGAAAATTAACACTCTCTATAAATATTCCCTCCTAGGACCTAAGTGGACTTTACACTAACACCCCACCTTAAGTACAACTTGGGGATTATTGTTATTCAAACATCACAAAGAGAGTCCCCTTTTATGAAGCCATGTTAAGAACACATGTACATATACAATTCAATCTCTCACAAAAAGAGAAAGGGAGAAAACCAAGTGGGACAAAAATCCTCCATAAGAAAGATAAAAAGATGCTCTCAATGATGCAAGAGAACTTGAAAAAACCCCATACAAGGAAAAATATCCCCTATAAGAGAGAAGAAGAGTTACCATGAAGCCCTCCCTCAATGTAGTGTCTCCTACAATGATGGTAGATGTCTAAAAAGGAATGTTGAAGATGATCTATGACCATCGAGCAACATCCCTCCCCTTGGGAAGAAAGAAGACTAAGATGATATGTAGGATGTCTTCCAATTCTTGAAAGGAAGATTCGTGAAGAATGATGGTTTGTGATGTCTTTGAAGAATTCTCAAGTGTCTCCATATTGATGTCAACAGGTGTCACACTCCAAACAAGCATTCTAGGCCACACTATTGAAGAAGAAAATATAGAATCTCCTAGAAATGATTGTAGAACACAGTCCAAAGACAAATATACCTACTCTAAAGACAAATAATCCTCCTCCAAATTAAATAATCCACACTTATGTTGAATTGCAAAGGATTATGATGTAGGGAATGAACAAGAAGGTCATAGTGTTCCCTTGAAACAACTGAAGAAGGATAATCCCCATTAAAGAGAATATATATGCAATCAATCATGTCTCCCAAATTAAAAATGTGGGACTCAAAAAACAAACCACCAATATTTGTCAAGTACTCATCCCATGTAGCCATCTCTAGAAGATGATGAATGTCCCACTGCATTGAATCACAAGCATCATCAGGTACAACATTAGATGAAGGAGATGAGATATCATTTCATTTCATTCGATTACAATTATCATCCCCCATTGTATCCTCAAGATATGGTGAAGTAAGAACACTAGCTGATTCTACCAATGTTTGATTACAAGATTCATAGCCTTAAGATGTTGTATCATAGGGGTCAGTGCAGGATCATGGGGTCCAAACTAGACCCTTAAGTGGCAATGATAATTTAGAAAATAGACTTTGCAAACTTGACATAAAAATTTGAATAAGTTATAACATAATTTGAAAAAAAATGTAAGAACAAAATTTGTTGCAAATTGAATGTAGTTTCTAAGATACCATTCCTTTTTTTTTGAAAAAGTAAATCTATTTGTTGAAAATTTAAAATTTCAATGTAGTAGTACTAATTTTTTTAGGAAAAAATAAAAACCAGGTGTCTGTCTGACCAACCTCAGTACAAGAAAAAAGTGATATATTTATTTGAAAATTTCAATATAAGTATAGGACACATGCTTAGATGTGCCTCACTTTTTTTAAAATTTTTTTCCACGTAAATAATTAGTTATGGTTTTTTATTAAAACTTTTTAAAAATATTAATACTTGCTTGTTCGACCACCATAACTTGGTCTAAAATTTATGAAATTCATTTTTTTTTAAAAATCCTATAGTACATAGGAAGCATAGAATGTGCTACATCTTTCAAATTCAAAAAATGTGAAACCGTTTAAGAATTATATATTTTTCAATGAGTCTATCATTCATGACTTTAGTCAGAATGTATGTATAAAATCAATACTAATTATTTATTTAATTACAAATAAGGTGTATCTTATATTTTTGGAAAGGTGACAATTTTCTCAATAAACCCTTTTTGTTTCATCAAATTTGGATAAGAAAAAATTCGCTAGCCATTTTTGGTCATATCGCCACTTTTTGGACCCCCATGATCTTGCACTCAACCATAGATGGAAAAGATACACCCTCTAAATCTAGACTAGGTGCCATAGAAATTGAAGTCTCAATAGAAGTCTCGGTATGAGGAGAAAGATAAGGTTCTGTGTCATCAAAACAACCATACCTTTCCCAATGAGCAAGTATGATAGTTGTTTTATCATCAATTTCTCAAAGCCATTCAAGTGGAACAAGAAAATCCATAAAAGAATTCTCATGGAATGGAGTTTCATTCAAGTCTCCATACATCTCCCAAAGTTTGGTCATAAGTGTTGGAAAAATCAAGGACATCTCATTTTCTTATTTTGTGTTGTCATTGATGTCACCATGATATATGAGCTGCAATTGCAAGATCAAGTCTAAAGTTGTTATGGTATTCTAGTCTAGTATCTGAACTGGTATTTTGCTTACATCCTTTGGTATTTTGGTCTGCATTTTTTTGTTGGTGATTATTGTTGCTTGTGGTTTTTGAGAAATGATTTGTAGACGTCGGGAGAACATACATTCAAGATCTCACATATCCAGATGCTCGTATGGTGTATCGGCATTATACTGGTATTTGCAATTGTGCTATTAGGTCTATCCTTGGCCGACCTAATGGATGTATTGTGTAATGATGAATTAATTTTTTTATGCGGATATATATGTGACCTATCTTAAGTCCATGCTGACTTGATGTAGTGTATTGGAAGTGTGAATTGATTTTTTAGAAGATTTTGTGAAAGCTTGAAGCTAACAATTGGTATTTTTGGTGGATGAGAAGTGCATCTAATTAGGCCGACGTAATTGATTCTTGTGGAGAGATCAAACATATATATTGGATAGTTTTTCAGGATTGTGTAATGGATATGTTGTGAATGTGAGTGTGAAGAAGAGAAAATATGATGAAGTGTGTCAAGTCAGTTTAGTGAGCCTCATTGGAACTGAATCTGCACTCTCTAGGTGTACCTTATCAGTTCATTTTCTGGTTGTAAGCCATTTTTGTCATTGTAATTCTGTAGGTAGTGAGTATTTGTTTTTGGAAAGTGAGTCCTGGAAGTGAGCCACTCATTTTGTAATATCTTATAATCGGTTATGCTATATTGTGAGCTAACACGCACCATTTTTTTTTCCCATTTTGGGTTTTCCATGGAAAGATCCTGGTGTTCATGTGTTTTTTGATTTCATGTTTTATTAATGCTTTCACTTATCTTTGCTATTGTATGCATTGGAATAATTGGATGGTATCTGATCAGAAAATTTAAGAAGATACTGATTCATGTCCCCCTCTCAATATCTTGGAAATTTAACAATTGGTATTAGAGCTTGGTTCCTCAAGAAAATACTAACAGCTTGAGGGAGATCCTGAAGATGGAAGAAATGAATGATAAAGGAGAGATCCATACTACTCTTGAGGATCTTGAAAAAGTTGGAAGAGAAAATAGGGATCTGAAAGAGAATCTTGAAGATGTGAATGAATGTGTTTGAAAGTTAAAGGAACAATTGAAAAAGTTCAAAGATAGGAATAAGGAAGTAACTAATCAGTTGAAGAAGGCTAATGAAGATATTGTCAGTTTGAAAGTGCAAGTAGAGGAGAAGAAAATAATTGAAGAGTGTCTGAACAAGTTGGTACAAAGAAAGTCAAAAGATTTCACCAAGCTTGAACAAGAAGTTGTGAACTTGAAAGCGAATCTGGAGAAGGAAAAATTCTATGAGAACAATTTCAAGTCTAGCTCAGACAGGCTTGATGAATTAATTGTAGGATAGAAACTGAGTAAAGAAAAAGGTGGTCTGGGAAATGATACTGGTGAAAGTTATAATACTGTGAACAATCAAAAGACTTTGAATGAAGGAAAGAAGAAAAGAAATTCAAGGAACTTTGCTACAAGACCTCCGGTGAGACAACCTAATGCACAAAAGTATCCTTCTTTTAATGGAACTTATTTTCATGTAATAAATTTTGTCACAAGGCAAAAAAATGTAGGAGTAGGATGAATCAGTTCCCTGGTCCTTTTACTACTCAATGCTTTGCATGCAAAAGAATTGGACATAGGGAAAGTGAATGCAAAACCTTGATGATAAATCAATTTAATGGAGGAAGAGTGAATCAATCCTTTATTGGATACTCTTATACTTGTAACAAGTATGGACATAAAGCTAATAAGTGTAGAACAAGAGTCAGTGGAAGTCAATCTAATCAGAGAAATATTGTCTGCTATAACTGCAACAAACCAGGACATGTTTCAAGAGTTTGCACAAGCAAGAAGAGTAAGGAGACCTATCCGGTAGAAAAGAATGAACCTACGAAGAAGGTTGAAAAAGATGAGATTAAGCAAGTGATGAATAAGATTTGGAGAAAGAAAGAAGAACCAGACATTGTTGATGTGTTTGTGCCCTCATCTGGTATAGACATTTCCTCTGAAGAGTAGACTTAGCAAGGTCGTAGGGGGAGCATTATCAGAAAATTACAAAAACCCCCTGGATAATTGGTGTGTTAGAGGTTGGCATGAGGATGAAATATGAAGAATGAATAATTAGAGGTTTTGGAAAAGGAACTAAAAGAAAATATGGAGGAATGATCTTTTGTAGAGAGAATTAGGGTTTTTCTGAGTAAAAGAGAAGAATTTTTAACAAATTTTTGAAATCTACGACATTTAATGCACATTAGGGAAGATTGTTGTTTTATAAAGGAAATGTTTAAGGAATTTTGATCATTTGTGCATTTGAAGAAGTTGAAGAGCTTTTGGAGCATTCTTGGGAAATTTGGAGTTTGAGCTGTGCAAACCCTAGTTGTGGTTCATCGTGAAGAAAAAGGTATTTTAATCTTTTGTGTAGTTGTGTTTTGTGTTGTTTGAATTCATAATTGGAAGAATGGAAACCCTTGTAGTCATTAAAGGGTCGAAGAGGCCAAAACCCTCTTATAGAAAATATTCCTCAAAAGTTTTCGAAGATGACCCCATGGGCGCATTCTCATCAATCCCTCATGGAATTATGTCGACCGAGGATACAAGTCCATGTATATTCATGTAAAGTTTGAGGAATACAATCATAGAAATTTGATTGACATTAGGAAAAATGAGCTTATTGGTGATGATTTCCTAATAAAACTTGAGTAGTCAAACTTGGTAGCGAAGAGGTTAGACAGATGGAACAATTTTCCCAACTTCAGCTATGATGAAAAATTTGTGAAATCAGTCCTAAGTAGAATCCATGACAAATTCTTATGGACTGACCAACCACACCTAATAAATAAGGAAGCAATTAGGGCTATTATTGAGCTTTGGGATAAAGGTATAGTACGTATGTTGAAAACTGTGAATAATGAAGTTGTAATGGAACTTACAAGAGCCACATATGATAATAGAACCTTAATGATGAAATCCATCTCTAATCCGGCTATGAAGTATGCAACTATCATGATCGGTCATAAAATATACTTCACAAATAGAGAGAACTTTTTTTCGGCTACAATAATCTATATTGTCTTTGGTATGGTTGTATATGGTGCTTATTATGATCTATGTGAGCTTCTATGGTTACAACTGCTTGAGAACTTGAAGTCGACGAAGGAAAGGAAGTATGCTTTCAAGTTTTTTTTTCATTGATTGTATGTCTGCTATTTTATTTCATGAAGAGGCTTCTGGGAAAGAATGGTGAAGTAAATTGGGACTCATCCAAACTAGTGGCACATCAAACTTTTGATTATATGCATAGTCTGGGTAATCTGGATACTCAAGATGATGCTCTAACAACATTCTTTTCTCTATTCAAAAGAAACATGAATGAAAGGGAAAGAATTCTGAAGAGAATTATTGAGAAGTATAAAGATGACATCATATTCCATGTTTCCTTTGATGAATGTATGATTGAAGCTATAGAACCTCAAACCATATGGATTCAAACTTTGGGATATGAGGTAACAAAAGAAGAAGTTAAAAGTTATGTGGAAATGTTGCTAAAGAATCTTAAGGATCCCAATGAACCCAGAATTGGGACATATGTTGAAAAGTCTATGGAGATTAATTTGGAGCAGTAGAAGCCTAAAATTTGATGCAGGAGCATCCAGTGGTGTAAGGGCAATCTTGCATCACCCAAAAATAGTTAAATTTCAAGTTTCTTAGTTTTTAGATGTTTTTACATTTTTGGATACCCTTTTCATCATATTGAAATTCCCAATTTATGGTTTTTATTTTTGGTTCCTGGGTTGAAAGATATTGCAGTTTTAGTTTCCCAGATTTGCACCTGAAAATCTTCCAAGTTAGATTTGAGGCACTTAGAGCTCCTAGATCGGCCTTGAAACTTTCCAAAATCAACGTAGTGATTTCAAGCGCGTTATTGACTTCGAGACCTTTCCAACGGTTCAAATGGTTCACAAATCAGAGTCCCAGATCAAAAGTTAGAAGTTGGTGCACTTTCTAGAAGATACAATTGCAAATGCTCTTTTGAAATTTGAACTTCATGTTGTAAATTTTGGCGCCAAACCACCTAAACTCAAATTTGAATGTTGTTTTGGCTCCAAACTAATGAGGAGCTCTATTTATGGGGTTTCTAATTTTGGGTAACTTTGGGGACAAGCTCGCATATTGCAAAAGGGTTATTGAGCTTTCTATAACTTGCATGTGTTGTAGAACTTGGGGATTTGAGATCCTCTGCATGTAAGAAGCTCCATTTTCTGAATAATAAAATTATTCTCTTGTTTGTGGGTTATTTTCTAAGTCTCGGGCTGCGCCCTCATCAAAATCATAAAGAAAGTGGAGAAAATTCTTAAAGATGTAGGATTCATTGATGAGGAAATTTCCCTTGGAAGGGTTAGGGAAGAACAGTTGGAGGAAAAATCATCTGGCTCAAGGAGATCTAGAAGGAATACCTCTTGCAAAATCCTCCATAGCCCCTGCAACAAATATTGAACCTAGTACTATTGATAAAGGCAAAGGTCTTGTTTCCTTTGAACTGACTACTAGATCTGGGAAGAGGAAAGAAACTCCTTTGGTAGCCCCTGCAAAGAGAGGAAGGAAAGAGAAAGAGACAAGGGAGAAGAACCTCAGTGTTATAGATCATTAGGATGAAGATGAAGAAGAGCCTGATGCAAAGCTGGTGAGGAGAAGAAGAGGAGGTTTATCCTCTTGTGAAGGGGCTTCTACAAAAGTTAGTTCCAAGAGAGTACATGTTGTATCATCTTCTGATGATGAGGAAGTGCAAGAATTTGGTGTTCATGTGTACACCAAACTAGAATCAAAGAAGACTAAGGTGTCTAATGAAGCCTCTATGGACAAGAAAGAAGAATAAGGCAATTTGATAAGTTCTGGTACACGCTTTAAATTAGAGGCAGCTCTCAATTCCTTGTTACATTTTGAGAACATGCTTCAACCTACAATGAAATACTATGATAATGCTGAAGAAGAAGATAAGAAAACTTTGCTTTTAGCTATTATTCAATATGTTATTATCTTAGAAGTCAAGTGGGATGATATAAAGAAAGATATACTTGAAAGCATGTGGGAAACTCTGATGAAAAGGAGATTAGAGGCTATTGATTTCGAAGAGAAAATCAGGAATGATGCATACAATAAGATTGGGTCTTCCTTGACCCTAGATGATTTGGAATCTTTGAAAAAGATTTGTGCAGAGATGTTTTAGATGAAGAGAAGAGTAAACATCTTAATGAAAAAGAATAAAAGGTTGAAAAAGAGGATAAATAATGAAACAACAAAGGTAATCTAGGATACAACAAAAAAATATGGCATGCTTAAGGCTAATGAAGATGCTGTTGCTAAGGATGCTGAAGAAAATATTCCTCTTGATACAGGTAATCCAGATTTTTCTAAAAATATTGATGTTGAAGATGATGCCAGTGGTGAGAATGATCCTTCAGAAGGCGAAAAGTAGAATGAAGGTGAAGATGTAGTGCCCCTCCATTTCAGTTGTCCTCGTTTACTGAGTGAGTTGTTTATTTGTGTTTTTGTGACGTCATGTTGACCTTGTCATTTGACGTTGTTTAATTTAATGGACAACATTTACTAGGTTTACTCTATCACTTTTGAGGAAAGAAATTTTATAGTAGGGATAATTGATTGCTTTATTTAATCTCTATCATTAGTTGTATCTCCCTATAAAATAAAATAAAAAAATGTTAATTCACTTTAGAAGAAAACATAGATTTCATTATTTTATTATGTTTTCTTTGAAAAAAAAAAAGATAATAAAATGCTTGATTTAGAGTTTAAAATTGGAAATTTTGTTTAAACAAGAAAGTAGACACACACACACACATATATATAATATTTATTTGTATATAATAAATATAAATAAAGTAATAAATCATTTTACTCCTCCAGAGAGTAATAATAAAGTAAAATAAATATTATTATTATTATTATTGTTACTAAAATAATGTTCATTGTGGCTGATAACCTTGTGGCATTAGTTTTACAAAATTAATGCAAATAAAAATAAAAATAAATAGTAAATATTATTAAATTGTATCATTAAATATGTTGATGCATATAAAATAATATTCAAATGATTAATAAAAAAAGAAAGAAGTAACAAAATATCATCTAATATGATCTTAGTTCTGAATTAAATGGCATTTAAAGGAATAAAATTAAGGTGAATATTTGAAAAGCTAGGCTTTCCACGTGCCTTCCAAATTTTTCTGTCCAGCTTTCCATGTGCCTTGTCTTGGCGTCCTCCTTGTGCATGCTCCTCTACGTGGTACGGTGGCGTTACTTTGGAGGAGGGGACTCGGTAAAAATAAGAAAATGGTTCTGGTAAAAGGAAAAGAAAGGGGGGAGGAAGAAAAAAAGAAAAGAAAGGAGGAAGGGTGGTCTTGCGATCAAATTTGGATTTCAACAACAAATTCAGTTCCGGGGGCGATAGCTCCGATTACAACATAGGCAGAAGGAGGGCAGCGTGGAAGAGCTCATGTAAAGTTGGAGGTATGTATCTGCCATGGCTTTAAGAACTTTGGTGGTTTTCTATTGGACTCTATACATAGTTAGACCTTTCTTCTATTTACATTTTACTTCATACTAATTCAGTTCAGTTGTTACCTGTTAAATGGGAGTAAAAGTTCATGTTTATCCTCTACAACCGTCTTTTAATCGAGTCATTGCAGACCATGTGAGCTCATCTCTATCAAGTATTCTGTTAACCATTTCACGTGCCTTGACTGTGCTTGCATTTATTTCGTAAATGCTTGCCAGAGCCATTGCTATTCACAGCTAATTTCCCCTTTTGTTATGCTTGATGTTTGAACACACCTTGTTTCATGCACCCAGTTTGTGTACACCCTGCAATCATTTCTGCCATGAGATGTCACCTAGTTGAGGCATTCTGCCAAACAGTCACATGCCTTATCTATGTATCGTATTTAGCCTTGTCTCCCAGATGCCTATCATTAGTTCTTGTTTCTGGTTTACGTTGGTGCAAGCCTCACACTGGAGGTGCCTAATTCTCCTCCATTAACCTCGGTCTTGGGTTTTTGTTTCGCTGCCTCATCTTCATCATCGGCATTAAATAAGTATGCAACATCAGTGTATACTCGGAGCTAACCCCAGTTGCATTTTCGGGCCCATTATCCTTAGCAACCACCGTTTTAGCAAGGAGCGATGTATAATTCTGTGTTTAGGGTTCCCAGCCTGACTCAGCTGCAGCGCTTGAACATCATAGGAAGTTTAAAAGTTTTAAATAACCTCCCTATTGTTCTTGGTAGCCTATCGCAGCTGCTGTGTTTAGACTTTGGTGGGCGTATAAATTTAAATAACCTCCCTGATACCATTCGCAATCTATCACAGCTGCAGTGTTTAGAATTTGCTGGGTGTATAAATTTAAATAATGTCTCTGATCCCATTCGCAACTTATCACAGCTGCAGTGTTTAGACTCTAGAGAGTGTATAAGTTTAAATAGCCTTCCTGTTTTCTGTTGGTAATCTTTCACTTTTGCAGTACTTGAAATTATAATGTTGTAGAGGTTTAAATAACCTCACTGATTCCATTGTCAACCTATCTCGGCCACCACACTTGAACATAATAGGAAGTTTAAGGGTTTAAATCACCCTTCTCTGTTGGCGTAGGCAGAGAGAGGGTGCTGGTAAAGGTTGTGGAAATTGGCTTTACATCTGCCAATTGCATTTGCTTGAAAGTTTTCTAAAGCTTTTTTTTTAAACCTTGGACGGCCCTTTCTGGCAACTTAACGCTGCTGTAGAGTTTAGACTATGGGGGGGGGTGTATAAATCTTAAATAATCTCCCTAAAACCATTGGCAATCTCTCCCTGCTGTTGCTGTCCCGGGGCTCCTCCAAACTTCCTCTCGTTGGTAATGACCTTTCACTTCTCCAAATTGGCGAATTTGCAGCCTAAAAATAAGGCTTTGTCGAAGGTTTTGCAGTATGTTTATTTAATTAAAAATTACTACCAAGATCTTAACACTGTGCACATTTAGGTTTTAACATTTTAACATCCTTTACCCTATGTACTCAAGTGTATTTCAGCATAAAAATAAATAAATAAATAAACCATAAGAAAATATAAATAAAGAATAATTAATTAGAGTTTTCTTGTCCAACGCCTACCATTTAAGGCAAGAAATAAATTATTACTCTTACTTCCAAACATTAGGTGCCACTTGGGAGTTTCAAAATGGACGTGGAAAATTCATGTTAACTGGATTATAATATGTTCTTATCTTATGTTAACGGAATGTATAATCATTGCGCCACAAACCTTACCAACTGAATAAAAGCTCAAATGAATAAAAGATATTTTGTTACCGCTAGAAGTGAGGGTTAGTAAAGTATGATCTTTTTTTTTAACACCAAAGATGCTTTGGTAATGCTACTGCAAGAGGAGACTTAGCTAAACTAAGGGCAAACAAATGCAATTTAAAATGGACATGTAAGTTTGTTTAATTAAAGCATATTCCCTATTCTTTAACTAAATTGCATTCATCGTATTTGTACGGGGTAGGGTTAAGCATTTAACTTGGAGTATATAATATTGAAATTAAAAAGATATGTAGAAGTCTGAAATGATGTAAAGATTCTTACCTCTAAGAATCTACATAATATAAAATAAACTAATAGAAGCTTATACTTTATAATTATCTTACAGTATCCTTGTTAAAGGACATAAATAATAAGACTACAAAAAGTTCTAAATTTAGGTTTTAGAAAAAGTCCACGTGGAGATTTTATTTTGATTTATTTAAAAGAAAACAAAAGTCCTTGAGATATTCATGGAAAATGGGGGAAGTTTATTGATTTTTATATTTTGAAAAGTAATGAAAAGAAATATAATAGGTAAGTTCTAATAGTAAACAGGTTTTCTTTAATTAGTATTTTGGCATCTATATGATCACTTTTATGTATATATATATATTAAAGAGAATAAATAAATGCTTTATTAAATATTAATTAAATATAAATAATATATATATACAAATATTTGTGAAAGTAGGCATATGTTGGAATATAATTTTGAATTCAATATTTTGTTATTTGTGAATATTATACCCTTTTATTTTGAGTAAGTTGTTAAGGTGATTGGTAGGTTGTTTAACTTTAATTATTTCGATTCATTTCTTAAATTGTCAATAACCTCTTAATTGAAATATGGATTAAATGGGAATTAAAAGCCTAAGTTAGTATAAAAGAAATATATTGTCATGTGAATAAGGACTTCTTTTTTTAATTATCTCTTGGTTGGATTAGTTGTAAGTGTTGCCTTTATGATGCGATGTTTTCTTATCGTAAATATTGTGGTTGCATAATTGATTTAAGTGTTGAGTCATGGGGGTACTTATGGAGATGTTCACAATGGCATGATTATTGTAAGTTGCTTTCAAATAGTGTATTTCAAGTTTGCAGAGTTTGATGTTTTCCTTGTGTGGAATTATGTGCGTGTTTTGGAATTTAAGATGATTGAGTGCTGTGTTTAGTGGATATTGAGTTGAGTTTGGAATGTTATTTACGAAATATGTCATGATTGAATTAGTTATGTTTAAAATGATTGAAGATTTGATATACATGGAAACATGACTATTGTTTGTTGTATTGGACTTCTTGATTGTAATGTAATGTTGAATTGTAAGTCTATTGGGTAATTAGTCGCTAGGTATCTTGTAAGGAGAATATTGAGGGTTCCCTTGGATACCTATTGGCTAATTTTTTTGTTGATAAATTGAGGTTGATTTTGTATTAAATCATTTATGTTAGCTTTGAGTGAGTTTGAGGATCTCGTCATGATATTGCCTCCTTTACTCTTCACTTGTTTTTGGGTGAATTATAGAATTTATATAATCATTTTGTGGGTTCCTTGATGTGAGTCTTCCTTTTTGTGTTAATTTTGATTGAGGAGACTTTGTTGCATTATCTTTCTTGTGGTCATATTTGAGATGGTTGGGAACCTGATATACTTGAATTACCTTCAATAGAAGGTTGTGTATTTATGATGTTTTTGGCTTCCAGAGGCAATGGAGGAACTTGACTTATGTTGATTTTTACACAATTGATCTGTTGTGATTTATTGCTCTTATTTTAGATTTTGAGCTCATGAGTAGTACCTTGTACTATGGCATTGAATTTTGATGTGGTGGGTGGTACCTCCTTTATTCTTGTTTCAGTGATATGGAATGGGTTTGCGAGATGGTTCATGCCTCGCATGTTTTGTGTTATATTCACCTTGATTTCTATGTGATATAAGGTACACCCCTTGCATCTTTTGGTTTGGGTACCCATAGGGAGAGTGGCTCTTCATGGGGGCCGGCGCACAAAGGGGCTGTTAGGGTAACCCATGGAAGAGTTTCCTTAAAAAGTGATAATTTAATTAATGAACTGGTGGGTTTTGGGTAAATAAACATTAAACAAGATTAATTATGTTCCTCACCCATACCGTTAGTGCTATCATAGGCTAAGGATGGGATGAGAAGACCTGGTTGGTAAGATCACTGCCTTGTCCTCACGAAAGGTAAGTGGTTCCGCATGAGTCACCCTATGGAGCGGTGCCTTGAGATAGGCTGCCTGGATAACCATAGATGGAGGCGGTACCTTGTGATAGGTTGCCTGGATAATCCATGTAAGGCCATGCGATGACACTCTCCTATAGTACCCATTTATGTTCCCTTGTTTGGTTGCCTCTGGGAGTGTTGTTTGAATTGTTGATGTTGTTGAGGCAATTGGTTCTTGGTGATTGTTGTTGAAGCCTCCAAGTTTTATCTTTTAGTGTTGCATACATGCCTCATGGCAACTTGATTGATGTTAATGAAAGCTGCCCTTGATATTTATTGTTGATTGATATTGCAATTTTATTTGAAGGATTGGATCCTATTGTTGTCGGCACCTCTTATGGTTATTTAGTGTTGAGCTATAATCTTGACATTTGGATTTGTTGGAATTTTCGTTATTTTGTTTTGGCTAAGTGATGACAATGTTGTGGTTTGTTATCTTATGTTGATGATATCCTTGTTGTGGATTCTGGTTTGCTATTGGTTTGTTTGATTGTTTTGGATTGCGATATGGGGATCTTTCTTGTCAACTCCTAGCACGGGGGGTGGACTTTCAGGTCCACATGGTCGGGTGGAACGTGCTATGCACCCCATTGGGTCCCCAGCCGAGGATCGAGCTGTGCAGATATGTTCCTCTTGTGGTGACTCCAGGATTGTACCTAAGTCTGAGCCATACTTGTTAATTTGTATTCAGCTTTCCAGTTGTATCATTCTATCTTATTGTATTGTTCCCATTGTTGTTGGGGAACACTTCTGTATCACTATCACTCTTGTACAATGTAACTTTTATTATCATTTTAATGAATGAAATCTTTGACCTTAATTTATGGTCTTTGTTGGATGCCTATCATGCTTGAAATGTATATTGATGCTTGGTACTATTATGAGACTTTGTTTCACATTGTGTATTTCTTAACGGTGTTGTATCTGTGGAAATATGTATAATTACGTCCATAGATGTGATAGATGGTTTTATGTATGTTATGATGTGGATGCTGTATTTTGTCTAGTAATTCTAAATAATGTTTAAGTGGAATACTTATTGTTAGTTAAACATTGTCTTGGCATGGGTTTACGTTATTAATGTTGTCACACGTACCCCAAAGGACATGGTTTATGAAGTATATTTTTATCTGCAAAGTATGTTTTGGTTATTCATGTTCATCATATGTATTGTTCTACTTTCAAAAAATTTTTATTGTGCTTTTATTGTAAGTTTTATAGTTGTCCTTTGGGGTTAGCGTGGCGGGGCATTACATATTGGTATCAGAGCATAGGTTCATACACTGGGCACTATGAGCCCAATTACGTCAACCTAGTTGCTCGAACTCTGGAGGGTATGTCCTTCTTTTGTGTCATCCTCATTTAGCAAACTGAGTTTGTTCCGTAGGGGTGTCGATCTAGTGGTGCAGGAAACTAGTGGAAAGAATAGGACCCTCGGTGTAGTGCGCAATGCACCGATATTCTTCCTACTGGGGATGCATTATGGACCTTTGTGTTTTCTTGAGATGAGACTTATGGAAGAATAAAAGGAAGAAGAAGAGAAGGAAAAGAGAGAGGAAGAAAAGAAAAATGAAGAATTTTTTGGAAAAAATGAAGAAAGTGAAAAGCAGATTGTAAAATATCTTAAGAATCTCGGAGAATCATCCTCCGGTAATGATGTTGTGAAAGGCCTACTATCCAAGCAAATATGATTTCAGTCGATAATTCCCTAGGAGCTTCTACAACTTCCTATGATTGAAGGGTTTGTGGATATGGAGAAGATGTCTTTGGTGCATAGAGTGGTGTTAGGAGATGCTCTGCAAGCATCCAGAAGGAAGGAAATTATTGAATCACATCAGAAAGGAACATAACTTATAGAAGATGCTATCAAGGCATTGCAGGAAGTCATACCTGGTGCATCCATTGATACATCTCTCACTCCTATTGAAAATTTGAAATTGTTGTTACATTCTTTCAAGGAGTATACCTCTGGGCTTAGTGAAAAGAAAAGACAAGAGGTTGAGGAGAATTTGGTGGAGAAAAGGTTATTGGCATTACATGATAAGTGTGCTCTTGCACACTCAAGTGCTGAAAAGAATCTGGATGCCATGAAGGTTTGTGAGGTAGAAGAAAATGTTGTCCTTGCTTATTGCTTGAAGTGGTCGGATGCCACTCAAAATATTAAGGTTGTTATGGATTCCATTGAGTCTCAATTGTTTGTCATCTCCGATACTTATAGCCTATCCAAAGATGGAGATAGATCAACCTAGAATGCCATCACTCGCATAAAGAAAAATTCTTTGTCTTGCAGAAGCAAAAGGAAGAAATTATAAGAAAATTTGATCAATTGAGTGACATTGTAAGAGTGGAATTGGTGCAGGAGCACCCAAGCTTTTCAAGGAACACTTCAAGAGACATGAGGATGCAGGGGTCATGAAGACCTATCAAGGAACTCAGAACATTAATTGTGACATTTTGAAGCCTATTATGACTTTTAAAATGGTTAAAAACATTAAAGGATTCAAATGTCCTAAGGGTCCAAATAAGAACCATAGGACCAAAATGCATTGTAATTGGACAAATAATGTCCTAAGAGTCTAGATAGGTTTTTAATGTTTTAATCATGTTAATTAAGGTTGAATAATGCCATTTAATAGGTTTGAAGGATTTTTAGTTGGTAGGAGTTAATAAAATAAAAGTTGGAAATTTCAAATTTTAAACTTCCAACTTTGGGCGGGAAAGTGATTTTTAGGAGTTTTAGCAACTTTAATGTAATCAAACCAATTCCAAATGGTTTGAGCAGTTGTGTGATGGGTCTATAACCCTAAAGGAATCATTTGTACAGAGTTTGGGTTGCTGGTACAGATTTTGTACAGATTGCTACAGGAAAAAGCAAAAAAATAGCAATTTCTTGCATTTTTCTTGTGCTCTTTTGATGTTTTATTGATTTCTATTGAATATTTGTTTAGTAGGATGGTTTAGGGGATTGTATCAACTTTTTTTGAAGTCATTTGAATGTTCTGAAAGCAACAACAATCAATTCTTTGTATTTTATTGCTGACTGTCCTTAAGAAAGTGCAGATTTTTCACTAATTTTGAGGTTTTTCATGGATGATTGATCCATTTCAAGGTAGAATGCTGCTGTGACCTGTGAAATGGATCATTACTAACATGTAACATACATATTTAACAAACTAATGTGCAGGGAAGAAGAATATTGAGGTGTACACCAAGATTTCACAATGCAAAGTGCTTGAAGTTGGAGGCTAGGGTATAGCAGCAGAAGATCTGCCTTAATGAGGGGCATTTTTTTGAGTTGGGATAGACTAAATATGTTGTCCTAATGGTGTAGAGTCAATTAGAAAGCTCTGGAAGTGATTGGAAGGTTAGTTTTCAAGAAGCCCTAGTTTTTGAGGCAAGTTAAGGAGGGTTTTGTGTTTGAGCATGTTAGAGGTGTCATAGAGGCCTAAAAACTTGGAATCCTTGGTTTTGAGTCATTTTAAGGGACTGTTGAAAGTTTCATGGTCAGGGGTTGAGTTTAAAGGGGGGTTGCTTTGAAAAAGAGGGCTAATTAGGCCTAAATTGGAGGAAACAACAGATTTTTGATTGGTGTGCTCCAAAACAAGTGCCATCAAGAATCTAGTATGTTATGTATCATCACAAACCACATCTGGTTCAATCATTATTTTGGAGGTTCCTTTGGAAAGTTTAAGTGCAAAGTCAAAAATCCTTCGCTAGAGGCCTAGTTGGGCTAGTAGCCTAGTTAAGGTGAAAAAATTGGTTTTGTGTCTAAGTCAAAGGGTTGGGCTTTGAAATCATTCAAAACAAGTTTTTTTGGGTCTCTTAAGAGTGTTCCTAGGGTTTGGGTCCATAAGGAAGGCAAATAAGTCATCTGGTGCATTATTGAGGTTTGTCTCCATCAGAGTGCCTGGAAGAGTGGTTGAGATTGTGTCTTGCAAACCTTGAGAACTTTGTGTTTCTTTCAAAGTCCCTGACCCCTGCATCAGGAATACCTCTGGAAAGGCTCTAGCATGTAAAAACTTGAGAAGATAAATTTTGACTCATGATACTTCAGATGGTGCAAAAAATTCTGGTAGAGTTGGAATCTTGATAGGATGTTGATTGCTGCAAAGGATAGCTGGGAGATGGAAAATCAGTATGGGAAGGTATTTTGAAGGAGCTTCAAGGCTCACCATCCTCCGATTGACAAATGTTTTCTTTGTTTTCATTTTTTCAAGTTGTTTTTGGGACACCCTTTGTCCTTGATGTCAAAGGGGGAGTGAGAATGATGGAATGATGGTGTTAGGAATAGAAGTGTTGTAAATAAAAGTTTTGTTTAATTTTTTTTTTTGGGCACATGTTGCCATCAATGAAAAAGGGGGAGATTGTTGGAAAAGTGAAGAAGAACATCTCATTTTTTTTTATTTTTGTGTGTCATTGATGTCACCATGATATATGAGTTGCAATTGCAAGATCAATTCTGAATATGTTCTGGTATTTTGGTCTAGTATCTGAACCCGTATTTTGCTTACATCCTTTGATATTTTGGTCTGCATTTGTTTGCTAGTGATTACTATTGCTTGCAGTTTTTGAGAAATGGTTTGTAGATGTTGGGAGCACGTACATTCAAGATCTCACGTATCCAGATGTTCGTATGGTGTATCAGCGTTACACTAGTATTTGCAATTATGCTATTAGGTCTATCCTTGGCCGACCTAATGGATGTATTATGTAATGATGAATTAATTTTTGTTATGTGGATATATGTGCGACCTATCTTAAGTCCATGCTAACTTGATGTAGCGTGTTGGATGTGTGAATTGATTTTTGAGAAAATTTTGTGAAAGCTTGAAGCTGACAGTTGGTATTTTTGGTGGATGAGAAGTCCATCTAATTAGGCCGACCTAATTAATGCTTGCAGAGAGATCAGATATATATTGGACAATTTTTGAAGATTAAGTGTGTAATGATTATGTTGTGAATGTGAGTGTCAAGAAGAGCGAATATGATGAAGTGTGTCAAGTCATTTTACTAAGCCTCATTGGAACTGAATCTGCACTCTCTAGGTATACCTTATCACTTCATTTTCTGGTTGTAAGCCAGTTTTGTCATTGTAATTCTATAGGTAGTGAGCCTTTGTTTAAGTGGATAGTGAGTCCTAGCAATGAACCACTCATTTTGTAATATCTTATAACTGGTTATACTATATTGTGAGCTAACACTCACCTTGGTTTTTCCCATTTTGGGTTTTCCATGTAAAACTCCTAGTGTTCATGTGTTATGTGTTTTCATGTTATGTTAATGCTTTCACTTATCTTTCCTATTGTATGCATCAGAATAATTGGATGGCATTTGATCAGAAAATTTAAGAAGATACTGATTCACCCCCCCTCTCAGTATCTTGGACATTTAACAATAAGGTCATAAGGGATCTTGATACCATTAGTGGCCATTTGTGTTTCAATATCACAACTACAACCAATTACTCCCAAGACTTGCTATGTTTATATGTCCCATACAACACTCTTCCATGTAGATGAAGGTTTAAGAACTAGTTCATAGAGATATGGAAAAATATTATGCCACCTACAGTTTGTTAGGATTCCATCTATTCAACTTGATTACAATAGGATTTCTTTTGATACCCATGTTAAAATCCTCAACTTTAGTCACATAATAGACCAATCGAGAGATATAAGCCAAAAAAAGCATAAGATTATCCCCCAAAATTACTCAATCAAGAAACTTCCCCAATAATATATGAGGTTGGCACTTTATAATTAGTGTTATTATAGGTGCCACTTGACAAAAACAATGAAGTGGACTTGATCGTAGTGCATACAGATGCCAAATTTGGTCACAAGCTTAAATATTTTTTATACAAGATGAGATCAATCTTATCACACCAATTGAAAGTACACAAAAAATTATGCACTTTGAAAAAAGTCAAATAAAAATGTTATCGTAGGAGAAAGAACGGAGCTCCACAAATTCCAAAAATGAGAACGACTCAACAATACCTATCAAAATAAGAGTTTTTTAGAAAAACTGGCACCAAAATTAAAAAAACCAATTGCATCACTACGAAGAGAATGAAATTCTACCCAAGAAAATTGCTAAGGAAAAGGAGTCCATATGACCAAGTTATGAACCTCCAAATTTGGATTGCAAATTCAAAATTATTAGTGGAGAGGGGGAAAAAATAACTAATGGGCTACTGATGTCACTATAGATGTAGTGCTAACATTAGAAGTTGACGAGGTTAAATATGATGGTCCATGTACCATTGCCATCAAAATATACCCCCTGGTCCAAATATTCCTATCACCAGTATATGCGTGAAATATTCTATCAATGAAGGTTTGGATGAAATATTTCATTTGATATTGGTATATTCAGCATGCTACGATGGCCACACCTGCACCTATTGATACTCAACTGTGGATACAAGTTTCTGATACCTATATAAGCAGGTATGCAAAATTCCTACGTGTAATTATATTTATATATATTGTTTCTTAAATCAGAAAAAATTATAGAATAAAAAAATTATTTTTTTAAACCCAGTCACCCTTGGAATTGTTTTTCGACCTACAACTACACAATTTTTGGCATACAATTGTATGGATTGTAAGGTCAACCATATGATGCTAAGGGGGATATTTTTTTGAGGGCCTGGGGCAAGTTCTCCAATTTTTTGATTTGACAATCGATCTTGGAGTTTTTGGGCCTTCTAGATGTGATGGCGTAGATGATATTAGTCCAAAGAGCTTTGAAAATTTAGCTATCTCTTAGATTTGTTAGCCCCTTCCCAACTTGAAACCCTTGTAAATTAGAAAAAAAGGATAAAGTTTGATGAAATGAAAGGAAAACCTAAGTTTATTTGATGCATTAGATTTAATGTTAAGGTCCTTGAAACCTCCAATCGCACCCAAAATAATTTTCATGTGAAGATTGGTCCCTCATATTTGGGAATAATTTTAAAGCATTGAAGCTTTGATAGCATGCAAGAGTTTATGGTGAAATACTCAACACCCCACGATCAACTGCAAGACAACAATAACTTCCATAAGAGAGGAATGGTGGAAATATCATGCTATAATTATGGATGCAAGGTTGTTAGATTGAATTAGATTGTACATATGGTGTCTTTCTTATAAAGGTAAGTTGTGAGATAAAATTAGACAAGATTATGGCATGTGTTTTAATCCTATATGACAAGACAACTGTCTTAACAAATATTAAATGACTTAGGACACAATAATTAAATGTCAAAAGATAAGATAAGATCTAATGACAACTAACACTATCTAGAAAGATTCCCTCCAAGGACCTAAGTGGAATTAACATGTACATAGGACCTAGATAGGTAAAACACCTATTTACACCAATAATTCTCTCTTGATTCACCCATGGTTCCTGTTAGCAAGAAATAGTGACAATGAAGATACTACCAGGTAGAGCATATTGCATCTTTCCGCAAAACACCTCCAAAGCCTAATATTTTAAAGATACCATCTATACTAGGGGTAGAATAGATGGGTCACATTCCATCCCATTGATATAAGTATAGGGAAAGATATGAATGATAGGGAAAGGAGAAATATATGTAGGCATGAAGAGATAAGAGATAAGTGTACATAAGTAAAGATATGTAAAAATTGTACATTGAACAACATAGAATAGAGATTAGATAAGAGATAAACAAAAGTATAGGAGAAGATACTACATTGTACCATCTTCGATTTGATTAATACAATGAATAGCAAAATTCTATCTATATAATGTTATATCATTCTGCAAATATTTAATTAGTTAATCCTATGTTTGAATCAATTGTTGCTTCCCTTTATATGATTGAGTCTCAGGTATAAACTACAATATTGAGAAAGTACCCGAGCTCAAAACTTCAGTTTATGTTTCCCTAGATTTCTTGCTAACAATTCGCACCTAGAATCAATAGTGGCATTAGTGGTCACCAATTTCTATTTGATAATACAAATTTCACTTTTTTTTTTGACAACTTTGCAACCAAAATTAGCTTTCTTTGCCTCTTGTAATATTTTGCAAGGCCATTCTATTAGCTCCAAATTATTCCATTTAGGAGTCCTTGAGCCCATTTCCCTTTTTTTGGGCAACAAAAGTCTCTCAAACACATTTTTTGGTTGTATTCCAAAGCTCAAAATATTTGGACCTAGATTCATGCTTTATTCAAGCCTTTAAGATCATAACATTTTTTATGGCATATGGTTCTTTTAAGGGATTATCCTCACATTCCTCACAAACTCACCTAGATCTAACATGATTTTAGGGTCAGATTCTATTTGGCATATGGAGAGATTGAAATTCATCTATTTTTTCCAATTGTTTTGTGGACCATTATGTTTTTCTTTGTACTAACAAAATTATTTGTTCTGAAATTTTACTTTAAATCCATATCTAAGTTAACAAATTTGTACTTGAGGTGATCCATTAATAAGTGCTCATTAACCATTGGGGTAATTCCCCTTTTGTTTTGCCAGTGTCTCTCCATCTCTCTCTTCCTCAAGGGGTTGCCTTCTTGTGGGCACCATCATGGGTGTAGCTTCTATGCTTAAGGTAACCAAGAGAACCACTTCCACACTTATCCCTCAACTATGAGAAGGGATCATGATTACATGGCTTGTTATGACCTACTCTTCAATGCTTCACCTCTCTAACACCTATGGGAGAAATTTATAGGTAGCTTGCCAAAGGTGCTACTATCTGTTTTGTTTCCAACAAGTTCTTTCAATTGGCTCTTGCGATTTCACCTTCTCATACTAGTAAAGAAGAAGATAAAAAAAAGATGATGAGCGGGACCCTTTGGGGGCACTCCAAACCTTACTGATGTATTGGGTAAAATGAATGACCGGGATTCTCATCCTCCCCCACTACTACTGCTCTTGCTACCTAGCAATTTTGTTTGTGTTTTAATGCTTCAAATTGCTGTCCCATATGAAATTTAGGACTGGACATTCATTAAAAAAAAAAAAGGTTTGATACACAGCAAGCTTTTTACCAACAAATTAAGAAGTTTGAATACAAATTATTGTGTGATCTAGTCTAAGCGACAAGTCCATTATGAGAAACGAGCACAGCCAACTCAAACTCATTATGGATTGAACGTCTAGAAATAAACAACCTGTCCATTGCTTGTTATTTTAGAGTTGAACTTTCATGTCAATTCTTTGAGTTTTAACCATTGATTAGCCGTATCTTACAAGAATAGAGCTAACTAACATTGAAGACAATAATCAACAATCATATAATTAATAACATTTTGTTTCCACAGTCTATAATAGATGTGAGCAAAATTTCTGGAATAACTGTGTGCAAGATTTCTGGAAATATTGATGTAAAAACTTGCACACAAGTTATTCCAGAAATCTTATCATATAGTTTTATGTTAAACCAGTATCTCAATCTGCCATGAATCTCTTGAACACATAGATTTCAAGAAAACAAAAAAAAACAATTCTACTGAAATCTAAATTTGTGTTACAATAGCTGCTTCAGCAATACAGTAGTTACATTCATGAGAGAAGATATGATGAAATGCACCAAGAGGTGCAAGGTTAGTTGTTTATGGTGACAGTTCTGGTATGGTGTCTAGGACTGGATACCAACTAATTTGTGAAGATTGGTATTTCAGAATAGGCTTTGTCATTCCTAACTTGGTCATATGTTTCTTTTTCGTCTTGGTGGGCTTCTCCAAGTTATTGGACTGCGAAACTTCCATAAAAGATCTTCTTCCTCCACCTCCTCCATTTTTACAGAACAAGAAATTTAGTAACCGCCATCGGCAAATACATTTTCTTCCCAGGACTAGATGGTTCACCAGTTGATGCTTGCAGTCATCTGTAACCAAGTTAAGAGTTTATATGAAGGAAAAACAAACGTCGATAATGTCGACTAATAAAACAGAACAAAACAAAAATCTATGAGAACAGTCGAATCTACCAATAACGCATAGAACATAGGAAAATTGGGTCGTCGATGGGTTTCAAGTCGATATAATTTATAAAGGCTTTTTGGGCTTCATCGTTGATTTCGTTCGTTGTCTTCATCAAAAAACCTGCAATTTCTTAGATGATGTCGCGCATAATCTCAGGTCTAATTCTTTCATGTTTCTATTTTACTCTCAGGTCTAATTCTTTCATGTTTCTATTTTACTCCATAAGTTATTATTACATGATTTTAGGAAAAATATATTTTTTTTCATATAAAAATATATATATTCTTTAATCTTTTATGTTAATTAAATAAATATGTCATCATTTGACATATCTTATTTAATCAATTCAAGTTATAAGTTTTATTATATTAGAATATATATCTTGAATATATCTATCTAAAAGATGTCAAGGGATATAGGTCTTGAAATACTTGTATTGAATTTACAATATACATTAGATAGTCATACATTAATATCTCTAGACATGTTTTGTTTATATATATTTAAGATGTCTATGTGGATTTATTTACAACTTTAATATATTATACTATTTTCCAAAATTCATTATTTTCTCAGTTATTTTATTTTTACTCAATTAGGTGACTTTTGTATAATTTTGAAAAGGTTAAATGAAATTAAAATTAATGAATTGCCTCATATGTTAATATATTAATTTGTTAAAATCATAAATACTTTTTCAGAAAGAAGGTTATTAAGTAAATCTGAAAATTTATCACCAACCCCTTGGATAACCTTTCTAAAGAATAAGATGCTCACATTTGTTGGGAGTAAATTGATGGTTCATTCCCTAGAGATGCTTGAGGTAATCTTAATAATAAGCACACTCTTCCTTTTGGGTTTATTTTGGATGCTTACACTTTATTGATTTTTTTCCTATTTATGTTTATTCATCTTTTTATGGACTTCGTCTTTTTAGACATTCTATGTGTGGTTCTCTACCACCATCCCTTTTCTATGAAGATTGTACTATTATTATTTATTAAATAAATTTAAACTAGCAGTCGCATGCATAGGCGTGCAACGATTAGTTGATAGAGATCCTCCACTTATGGGTAGTTAGTGGGGATGGAGGAAGAAACTTGTTTTTCTAATGCAATGTAAAGTATAAATATTGAGAATTATTTCCAATTGTTTGGATGAGTCAAAAAAGGGAAAGTATCTTAATAATTGAATATGGAATAACATGAGCTTAATTTATAGTGAACAAAGATGTTTGAAAATGAAATTATATATTTATATGAATAATTAGATGGATAGATCAATTAAAGCAAAACTATGTCTGCAATATAAATTTGAGTTATATTATTTGAAAATGTTGTAAAGCATTTAACTTTGGTGTATAATTTATTTTATATCTCTACATTTAATTGGAGCATTGTATATCGTCTTCATTATTTGCAATCTTAATTTTAGGTATGAAATAATTTTATGTGTATTTTAGTCTTATAGTCAAAAAAAGGAAAGCATCTTAATAATTCAATATTGAATAATGTGAGATTAGTTTATAGTAGGAGGTGAACGAGGATAAGTTTTTCAAGTACATTGTAGTGAAAAAAGATGTTTGAAAATCAAATTATATATTCATATGAATAATTAGATGGATAGATCAATTAAAGCAAAACTATGTCTGCAATATAAATTTGAATTACATTATTTGAAAATGCTTTAAAGCACTTAACTTTGGTGTAGAAATTATTTTATATCTCTACATTTAATTGGAGCATTGTATATCGTCTTCATAATTGTAATGCTAATTTTAGGTATGAAATAATTTTATATGTATTTTAGTCTTATAGTTGTTACACTTAGATGTGCATCTATATTTTTATGTTTTTGTCTAGGTTAATCAATCAATTGATTAATTATTATTTAATTATCTTAAGATAAGGCAATGCATTGCAAGAATAAGAACCATTTGGATAGAAGAGGAAATTGGTCTTTGATATTTTTGTTTAGGTTAATGAATGAATTGATTGATTAGTATTTATCTTTAGATAATGCAATGCATGGGACATTATTGAATAAAAAAGTATTTTTTAAAAAAGTCATTGTTTATTTGAATATTAGTTATAATGCTCATCACAAATGAATTTTTCAAAAAAGAAACATGTTATAAATAATATGTATTGAATAATTTTGGGAATAAAAAAATTTGATGTGTTTGTGATTTATGGGTTAGAAGAAAAATGCAATGAAATGGCACAAATATTTTGCATTGTTAGAATAATTGAACTAGAAGGTACGTGTTGTTTTGAGGCAACATTAGAAACATATTATTGTATAGTATGACATGAGAAACATATTTTTGCTTCCCTATGACTTGCTCTAACATGGAAAACATGTTATTATAGAGTATGTCTATTGAAGCTAAATTAACACAACAATTTGTGTACAAATAAATCTATGTAACAATAAATATATGGTGTTAAAAGTAAAACCACAAAATCCACACTCGTTTTCCTCCCTACCATATTGGCATCATGAAGCCCCATGGACTCTAGCCAAACCCCCAAGCAAAAAAAGGATGAAACGACCACAGGAGATTTCATGGAGTTTCATCATAGATTACACAATAAAAAATTTGGCAAAACTCTAGTGTTTTTATATATAATATTTGATACTGTTGTGTTTTTTTTCATGTCGTAACTTTAAGGGAAAGAGGTATGTTGGTTTTTGAATCCTGTTACATGCTTAAGCCTAGTTCCTGCAAATGAAATAGAAGGGTATGTTAGTGCACAAGTAAGGAAAATAAAAAAGGAACGATAAAAAATGAATAAGTATATGGGTAAATTTAGTATATACAATGTGAAGTTAAAAGTAATGAACAATTTTACAATCAGGTAACCAAGTCTATCTATTGAGAGTGGGGAAGTTTTTGTACTTACATACATAGTTGATTGTGTTTAAGAAGGCCAAGTTGCATGGCATCGAGTAGCAGGAGCATCAAAGAATTTGAAATAGATAGTGTACAATACACTAATTTTCTTGAATGCCTGTTATATCTATGCAACAATATACATTTACAATAAAAAAAGGTTATCACTATTTGTTGTAAATAGAAAGAGATAAAATGGAACATTTTGAATACATGGCAAGTTGGTAAAGAATTGTCTATAAGTAATGTACTGGAGAAGTTGGAAAGAGAGCTGTGGAAACAATAAAAAATGCAATGGTTAGAGTAGAGTATGTTTTTGGTAGATAACTGTATGTGAGAATTTGTGTGTCCATGTATATAAGAAACAATAAGTATGTGAAGGTGGAAGGAAAAAGCACCAAACCACGCTCGTTGTCCTCCCTACCATATTGGCATCATGAAGCCTCACGGGCTCTAGCCAAACCCCTGAGCAAGAAATGCAAGTGAGGCCCACAAAAAATCTCATGGACTCTCATCATATGTCATAGAATAACAATGTTGGTAAAATAGTTGTTTTCAAACAAGATCTGTAACATTGTACTCATTTTTTTGTGTGAGAAGTTGACAAAAACATGTTTCCCGATCAAGAATTGGCATCATCGGATTTGGAGATGGCTGGAGGAACACGCATAGATGAAGCAAGTGCTTGTATTTGCATTGCATGGCTAAGATGTATATGCAAAAAAGTGTTTTCAAAACATGGGAACATAGATAAGAACTAAAAACCAAAAAGGAAAAAAATGTAGTCATGCACAAAAAGAAAAGTAGGGCAACCATGACATTGTAAAAGGTTTAGTTCAATGGAGCAACATACACCACTCCCATGTGCTTCTAGGGATAAACAATGTGATGCAATCAACAAATTGTTTGTCCTCTCAGAAGCACATGACCGTGGTGTTCAGTTGCCATCCATAATCACGTAAACCCACGCTTGTTTTCCTCCCAACCATATTGGCATCATGAAGCCTCATGGGTTCTAGCCAAACCACCGAGCAAAAAAATTAGGTAAGGTCCATGCAAAATCTTATGGAATCTCATCATATACTACAAAATAGCAAACTTGGGAAAGGGTAAGTGTTTTCAAACAAGTTGTGTAATATTGTAGTGTTTTTTTTTTGGTCTGACAAGTTGACGGAAAAGAGATATTGTGGTAAAGAATTACCATAATATATACATATGTATACATTTATAGGAGAAATTGTTGTTAAATGTTGTTTCTTTCATCAAAAAATATGGGCAACGCTAATAATTTTATCACCTTTGGTTTATTGTTTTAGTTATCTCTGTGCATTGTTGGCATTATAACCATTAAGATAGGAGCGATTGCAAATTAACATAGGAGTAATTCCATATATATATATATATATGCAAAGGGTTAGTATGAAAGCATAGGAATATTGGAGATAATCATTGTTCTACAATGGGGGTGGATGAAGTAAATGCATGCAAACGAAGTAAGTTAAAGTCTAGAAGTATTAGAAATACAACTGCAATCTTAGGGAGAATATAGTAAAAATGGTCATCGAATTAATAGGCCAATTGTTACATAGACTACCTACTGATACATAATGAAAATTTTGGTTTGTGGGACTGTGGGAAAAAGAATATCATAAAAGATATTGATAGAAAACAAGCAATCTATGTAACAATTGGCTTCTTGATTGAAAATTCAAGCTAGTAGATAATATAGAGAAATTGTATAAGAACTATTAGGAAAACACTTTAAGAATTAGAGATAAATGACACATGATCGAAACCCCCATGAAACATATTGATACAAGACAAGCAGTCCATGTAAGAGTTGGCCTGTCTAATCAAAATTCCTTACACGGGAAAACACTTGTCTCTGTGCATCTTTATCGTTACACCCATTAAGATACGAGCAATTGCAGATTAACATAGGAGTGATTGCGTGTTATCTCTATGAATCTTCCGTTTATTGTTTGTGGTTATGTCTGTGTATCTTTGGTGTTGTACCCATTACCATAGGAGCAATTGTAGTTAAATCTGATTTCTTTCGTCAAAAAATATGGTTAGGGCTAGTAATTTTATCGCCCTTCGTTTGTTGTTTTGGTTATCTATGTGCATCTTTGTGATTACACCCATTAACATAGGAGAAATTATAGATTAGCATAGGAGTGATCTTGGATATATATATGCAGAGAGTTAGTATAAAAGTATAAACATATTGGAGATAAAATTAGTTTGGTGGTTGTGCAGTGTTGGTAGTACATATTGAAGACAAATAGAGGAATTGTATATCAGGTATTAGAATAATAATTGTTTGGTACAATATAGCCATAGCATTCAATGATATAGCATTGATATGTTGTTAAGAACAAAGCATTTTATTGTGCAGTATGTGTAACATATTCATAATGTTGCAACGACTCTTCTGGCAATGCAACTGAATCAATATATTCTCTTGCATATTTTGGAGTATACTTTGCCACACTGCGACATTGAATATTGCATTTAGTTCCTAGTGAGCCATCACACCACAATGGCAGGATTATATATATATACATATATATAAATACGTATATACATATATATACACATATATACATATATATAAGTATGTATATATATATATATATACATACATATATATATACATATATATATGCATATATTCTAAGTATGAGCTCCATTATTTGGCACTAAATATTATAGAGAAATAGGTAATTTGTAAAAGAACTATTAGGAAATCACTAAAGAATAGCATATGTCTGATTCTTAAGTATGATCCTAATACCTCTTACAACTGTTACATAGATTGCGTGTCTTGTACCAATATGTTGCATGTTATTGTTTTCCCCTGATATGTTTCAACCTCGTTATAAAAAAATGTTAATTTCCATTGTTTTGTTGTTTGTATGGGAAAAAAATATATTGAGCCATGATTTTTTCATCAACCCAATCGTGAATTGGATTTTCTGGTGATGGAGATGTGTCGGTCGGTGGTAATTTGAGCGATTTTTTTATGGCACGTGTAGCTTTGTCTCTACGTGGACTAGCGGTGGTGGAGTTGGTGGGCTTGGTATGTAGAAGTTGAATGGTAAGTGTTTGCTTGTGCGAGGGTTAATGCATTTTGTCATTGTTGTATGAGGGCAGTGGATGAAGTGAATGCAATATTCAACATTGCAGTGTGGGAAAGTATACTTTGATTATGTTGTATTGTGGAAAGAGCCATTGTGGTGTTGCTTTGATAGCATTCTATTGTTAAAATCGTCACCTTTAGCTCCATTTTTTTACCAGATTCGAGGGTTTTAAAATTGTTGTGCTACAGAATCTGTAAGTCATTTTACATGGGTATTTTGCTAGATCTGTATAGTATGTTTATTCGCATTTATGTAGACTAAGTATTTTCTACGTTGTGAGAAAATCACTACAATACAACAATAGCATTCAATGATGTACCATTCAGATGTTGTTAAGAACAAAGCATTTACTTCTGGAGTATGTGTAACATATTCATAACATGACAATAGATCTTCTAGAAATACAACTAAATCAACATATTTCCTTGCATATTTTGGAGTATACTTTGAGAGGAGTAAATATTATAGAGGGGTATGTGCAGGATCATCATGGAAAAAACAGGCCCTTAAGTGGCAAAAAAATCAGAAAAATTAGTGTTAGGCAACTTGATGTAAAGATTTGAATAAGTTATCTATATTATTTCTAAAATATGTAAGGAGTAGAAAGTCTATATAAGAGTTGAATATAGTTTTAAACTATAGGTTTTGTTTAAAAAATAATAATCTATTTGGTGAAAATTTGGAAATTTCAATGCGATGATACTTAAATTTAGGAAAAAATAAATGGGTGTAAACCCTAACCATAAAATGATAATATTTTTATAATATTTTAGATGTAGTAGGGACTAATACGAATACGTTATATTTTTGTAATTTTTTCAAGTAAATGATTGATTTTGATTTTATGCAACTTTTAAAAATATAAAAACTCGTATAATACGACCACCTTAGCAGTCAAAATTCATAAATTCAATTTTCTTTTTTAATCCCCTATAATTGGCACAGCATAGAATATGATCATATTTTGATTCAAAAATGTGATGGTGAGAAAGCTATAGATGTTTTCAATCGGCCTATCACTCAGAACTTTAGTCATAATTGGAATAGAAAATGAATAATAATTACTTATTAAATTCAAAGTAAAGCATAATTTATATCCGTGGAAAGCTGAGAGTCTCCTTTAAAAACCCTTTTCATTTCATCAATTTAGGGTAAAAAAATAGTCGTCAGCCACATACCCATCATATTGCCACTTTTTGGCCCATCATGATCCTACACATACCTAGAGATATAGGTAAATTGTAAAAGAACTATTTAGGAAAACAGTGAAGAACGACATACATCTAATTCTTAAGTATTATCCTAATACCTCTTACAATTGTTACATAGACTGGTTGTCTTGAACCAATATGTTGCATGATATTCTTTTTTAGTCATCTGTTTGAAGCTCCTTATAATGAATTGTTTATTGCCATTTTTTTTCTTGTTTCAATGGCAAGAAAATCTATTGATTAAGTTGCATTCTCGAAAGAGCCATTGCGGTGTTGGTCCAGTATTAGACTATTATAAGAATCATTGCCCTCGGGTCAATTCTATAGCAGGTTTGAGGGTTTTAGAACTGTTGTGCTGTGAAATTTCCAAGTCATTTTACATGGGTATTTTGCATAATTGATTTTTCCATAAGTTTGAATACAAAGCAATGTAGCTCGAATTTCCAATCAAGTCTATGGTGTTATATGCAATTTAGAGACATTATTGTATGATATAATTGTTGCAATCATAACATAGAGAAAATAGGTATTTCCATAAACAAGTGGGTAAAGTTAATTGATTTGTCAGATTATCTGTCATTTATATCTAATTCTTAAAGTATTTACCTAATACTTCTTTTACAATTTCTCTATATCATGAAACATATGGAAGATAAGCAATCTATATAATAGTTTGCTTGTCAATTCAAAATTCAAGCTACATTGTCTGACACTAAATATTATAGACAAATACAGAAACTGGAAAAGAGATTTTTTCCTGATAAGCTAAAAGGATAATTGTAGAGACATGCACACTTGCAATGTGTAGAATACACTATGGATATTGCAATCGAGCATGTGGAAGATTTTTCTTGAAGTTCCCACCGGGATTCTCATTAGCCCAACTGTGAATTAAATCAATAAATTAATCATCTATGCAAAACACCCATGTAAAAATCTTGTTTGAAAGCGAAAAAAAATTCAAAGATAAAATACAAAGATATCATTAAAGGGAAGACATCAAAGAAATAACAAAAGTTTTTCTTGAAAGAATACAATGTACAAAATAAATTTATAAACGTACCTGATTTTGGTATGTACTGGAACGTATCTAGCCATGTAAAAAGAAAAGGAGTGAATGTATAACTTTGGTATCTACTAGAGGATATGTAGCTCTGTAGAAATGAAAGGGGTCAATGTATAAGTCAGTAAAATATAAATTTATAAAACAAACATTGATTATTCTTATAGCTACAGGCAACTTTTACTCATGAATTGTTCCACAAATGGGCTTCATATCTTCTTTTCCATCCATGCTTGCATCGAAGTCAACATCATATTATTGCAAAACAACACTTTATTTGAATCTATCAAAATATATATCTATGGTTAGATGTGTATGGAATAGCCAAAAAGACAGTCGAAAAACAACTTACAACAACAATAGGGGGACAAGATAGTGTGGATTGCATAGGACAACACTTGTTAAACCATCCAATTTTCCAACTAGTGGAGGTGCATGGCAGGTTTCCACCATTCTGTACCCATTGAACAAGGTAACCAACTCCACCACCACCAATCCATGTGGTCAAGAAAGTCCACCATTCTTGTGAGCAGGCTCGAGAAAGGCCTTGCAAATTGCATGGGGTGTTATCATATATTAAGCAAAAAATGCAATAAAATGCTCAAAAGAGAATTCTATAGATCAATATTATACATATACATATGCATACACATACACATACAT
>VDFB02047397.1:87310771-87342697 GCA_007258455.2 Sequoia sempervirens
GGTTAGTGGAAAATTGACAGCTCTGAAGGGTTTTGAGGCTCGATTGAGATAGATACATAGATATTTGGATCTTGTTTTTGATGGGAAGCTTCCACTTAACCATGAAATTTTGTACCATCTGAAGGTATGCAAAAGTTTCTCTACCCATTCATTCTTGATCATAAATGTTCTAAATTATATTAATGCTTCAAACTAAGATTCATTTCATTTTTATAATGATCAAAATGTTATACTTTGCTATATATTCAAGCATTCTCTTTCCCCTACCCTTTGCTCTCTCCCCCCTCCTTTTAATAATTTTCTTTGTCATAAAAGATTCACATTTTTGTCTCATTTACACAAATTTATCTGAAGCACTAGGAGTGAATAAAGATATGTAAAAGATGATGGATTATGTCTAAACAACAAATTTCCATCTTATAGCTAATTAAATCTTTAATATTTGAATAGTTTAGATCTTGAATAATGCTTGTATATGCATGCGTAGCAATAAAGGAGCCTATGTGAAGATTAAAATTTAAAACATCACTTTACAGGTATTTTCCTTAGGAATTGAAATGATATTTTGAGTAATACAAACTTCCACACATTGATATTTTAGGCATTTGCATTGAAATTTTTTTCTCATACCTACCCTCTGGCTAGACAGGGGTATATAATGGTTTCTAGGTTTATTAAATAGTAGTTAATTTCATAGAGGAAGACTAAAATCTTCTTAATGTCCTGTCAGGTGTGAAAGCATATGAATCACTTGCTAAAGGCACCATTTTGTATTCATCCAAAAACTGGTTTGTTCTTTTTTTATGTTTCTTGCATGTGTTTTTTTTAGGCTCTAGAGATGTAGCTTGGCTCTTTCCTTTGCACTTTTCATCTATTTTGATGATTACAGTAGATTGTCCTCATAATTTTCCATGTAGATCTGTTTGTAACCTTATTTTCTACCAATCAATTTGCAAACCAGTCACATATTAAGGACCATTTCACTAACTTGTAGTCATCCATTACTTCATATGTTGCAGGTTGTGTCTGTGTGCCAATAAATCCTAATGATTGTAAGAATTTAATCCTACAAGTGTACCCAATATTTCTCAAGTAAAAGTCTTACCTTATTTTATAGTACTTTAAATGATTAATTGAAGGTGCTTCTTTAGATCTAAGATAGTTGAACCCTGGATTAAAATATGGTATTAGATGGGCAGTATAATGATAAAACTGAGGTCCATTGAACATAAATTATGAACATAATTTATTGGACTATGAATAGTGTTACAATTATAATTATTTCTCCTTTACCTACCTCTGCATTAATGAAAAAGATAGCAGATATTGGAAGTTCATTACATGTCTCATTTATGTGTTAGTATTTTACTTATTTTTAAGTTGTTCAAGAGCTTGATTAGGTCAAGAATATTTTCTACAAGCTCTGTTCTCTTGACACTGCTCAGCATTTTCCCTACACATTTTCTCTTCAATCCAGATGTTTCTTAACTCCTTCCCTTGTTAGCCCTTGGTTGTTCTCAAGTGTAATGTTTTTCTATGCATCTTGCAGTCTGTATGTATGATTAGTCATCTCTTATGAAGCATGGATAACCTTTCATGGAATTGTTGTTGTAATTAGACAATTGCCATTGTGAGAATAATCATTTAATTTGTATGGAAGTAAGTCTTTTTCATATTATTTGACTTGGTATTGTAAACTTGTCTTTGCAAGATTCTCTAGGGGGGAACAACATAACTATGATGATAGGTAGAGTTGTACAACACCATAAATTATTTGGCATTATCAATATATTGCTTATAGAATACTCTGTGCAAGTAAAATGGAATGTGCAATGAGAATTGGTCTCGAATTCAAATCTGAATATAAGTACATTATACACAAGAAGATGGTATCTATTCTATGATTTAAAGAACCCCAAAATAATAAAATTAATAGGTTCCATTTGTTTACTTGCTCTTAGACACTTGTTTAATCGACGAGACCCTCAGAATGTCTTGCTGATAACTAGCAGTGTTCAAAACTCCTGAAGAGGTTGGATCGGTGTGACATTGGATTTGTCTTGCCGACGAAAGTCATCGGCAAGACATGGACTATCGGAGTGAGTTTTCTGTCCTATGCCGATGATTGATCTCTCACCGATGGGTTGGCTTCGATGGTCATCACCAAGAGTCTCCGCGATGGTACATTTCAATGAATATATTTTTTTCAAAATTGCATTGTTTCATCGCAATTTCGATGAAGTCCACCGATGAATCACTGAAAAGGTCCAACGAAGTTGCTATAACTACGACGAAAGATTTGTCATAACTCCTTTCCCATTTCATCAAAATGGCGATGAACTTTTGGTGTTGTTTCGATGCTACTCCTTGCCCATTTCGTTGAAATGGCGATGAAATTTTGGTATTGTTTCAATGCTACTCCTTGCCCATTTTGTCGAAATGGCGACAAACTTTTTGTGTTGTTTCGACACTTCGGAAGAGCCATTGCAATTGCATTTTGGTTGTAATTCATCGGTGGATACACAAATTTTTCGTCGATATTCTGATGAACATCTAAGTCATTTTATGATGTCGATGACCGATGAATCTACGCCGTTATTTCGACGTTTAATTCATCATCAAAATTTTGAAAAAAAAATAGCGATGAATTTTTTTTCGTCAATTCATTGATTTTTTGACAAATGTTTGTCGAACGACCGATGAACGTTCATTGAAAAATGGAGTCAAATTCAGTAGTTCCATATACGCACACACACACACACACACACACACATATATATATATATATGTATAAAAGTATGTTGTGAATTCTGTGAGAAAATATATTGATTATCTTGCATTGTCGAAAGAGCCATTGTGTTGTTTGTTTGATAGTAGACTATTGTAAAAATTTGAGCTATATTCTTTGACAGTAAGCCCACATTAAATAGAACTTGTAAATGCAATGGGTGGCAATAATCTATGCAAAATGGCTATAAGGCTACAGAGTTAATTGGGAATTCGAGCTACATTACTTGGCACTAAATATTATAGAGAAATAGAGAAGACTTGCCTGGGGTTTTAAATGGCAACGTGGAGCTTACCTATTCAACAAAGGATGTTCATAAATGTTGCTCATTGGTTAATAAGCATTGCAAAAAAATTATGAATTTAGAATTGACAAGGCAATTGTTACATAGCTTCGTTGTCTTGTATCAATATGTTTCATCATATTCTTTTCCCCTTATCTGTTTGAGTATCAATATGTTTTATGATATTATTTTCCACTCATCTAATTGAAGCTAGCTATAACACATTATTCTATTATTCTTGTAACAAAGATTGTTTTGAATTTTTTTAATTCTGGAATTTTTTCCATGGTTAATTTGTTTGGATGGAACTTGTTAAATGTCTTGTATCAATATGTTTGATGATGTTCTTTTTTACTCAACTATTTGAAATGAGTTTGAAGCTTCCTCTAACAGATTATTCTATTGTTCTTGTAACAAGCATTGTTCTCAATTTTTATAATTCTATAATTTTTGTCATGGTTATTTTGTTTGGATGGAACATGTTTTATGTCTTGTATCAATATATTTCACTAAATTTTTTAAACCTCGTCTATTTCAAGCTCCCTGTAACAAAGTGTTGATTACCATGGTTTGGCTCTTATAAATTCTAAAATTTTGCACACTGCTACAAACTGCAACCATGGTGTTAATCTGTGCCTTTGGACTGCTTGCAACTTTTACATAGATAGATACATATACGTATATATATGTATTGAATTCCCTGTTTGATATATAGATGTTCATTGAAGCAGGTTTGTATGGTATGTTTATTCATATTTATGTAGATTTTCATTCATAAATAGTAAAAAATGTCACAAAACCACAATGCTTCTTTTGACAGTGCAACTTAATCAGTATATTTTCTCACACATTTTGGAAAATTCTTTCCCATACTGCAACATTGAATGTTGCATCTACTTCCTCCAACGCCATGGTCCAACACCGTCGGGATGCATTAACCCTCATGTGACCAAACACTCACCATTCTGCTTCTCTGTATTGAGACAACCAACTCCATCACTACCAAACCACGTAATTAACAAGCTCCATGTTGTTATAAATAGCCCCTAGAAATCCCCCCACCCTAAGTGGGTATGGATATATATATCTGGTTATATGTGTTTTTTTTAATGTGTTGACAAAAGGAAAATTCAATGCATATATGTTCTTAGTCATTTTCATTCTTGTTGTATATATTCTATTGTTTCCATTAAAAAAGATGAAGGCAATAAGAAAAAACATATACAAATGTCATTTTCATTCTTGTTGTTGTATATTCTATTGTTTGCATTAAAAAAGATGAAGGCAACATGAATCAACATATACAAATGTCTGCATATACATATTTATAGAAATATAGTAAAAAATTGTATGCATACAATAGTAAAATGGTTGGTGAGTTATGAATATTTCTAACTTGTCTACCATTTGGCATTGGATGTTGCAATACATTAATATTTTATTTTCATTTCCAAATAGAGGTGTCAATTAGTCAACTATAATTGGAACATTTTCTCCCTCTAAAAGGTCCAATTTTTTTTTTTGCAGAATCAGGCTTTGTGGGTGGGTCTCTAGAGCCGCTCCAAATTGATTTGGTGATTGATTTGGAGACACCTCCCACAGGTCCCGCTACGGAGTCCAACTCTAAGGGTGCCATCCACTAGCCTCTAGATCCTGATTCCATAAGTTTGTATTTCCTTTTCCTTATAGTTGTTGTAGATTCGTTGTTATTGTTGCCTTCCTCTTTTGTAATAAACTTGAACATTTCCTTTCAGTTCCTTTAATTTTAGGATTCTCAAATACAAAAAAATACAACACATGCGCTTTATTGAATTTATGTTTCCAGTTTCATTGCCCTTTAGGTGTATATAGACATGGTTGGCCCTAGTAAAACATATAGATGTGGAAGTGCATATGCATTAATCTTTTACAACACATAAAAATATCTCTTTGTAGCCTTTGTTTTCCTTAGTCATTTTGTCCATTTGGTATGATGATGTGCATTTTCCTTGATTGAACTTTTCTTTGTAGGCTGCAAAGAAACAACCAACTTTGACTCCATTTGCAATTCATTCCATCAATGTTGGAGATGTCATTGCCTCTCCGGTCCTTCAACTTTTGTCCTTCAAAAAATTTGGCGGTGATGAAGGGCAGGTTGAACGATACAGGATTGTCTTGTCTAATGGACACCATATGCAAATAGGAACCCTGCCTTCCAAATGCAATGATTTGTTTCTTTCATGTGCCTTGAAAATAAGGTCCCTTGTATGTTTAAGAGACTATGTTTGTAGTAATGTCCAAGATTCAAGGTGGGCAGCGTTCTTTTTTGTCTACTTTTAAAAATTCTCTTTCCCCTTTGTATGCGCCTAATATAATGTGTCCAATATATTATTTTGCTTCTTTTACAGAGCCTTCATCATATTAAGCTTAGTTGTGATTATGTTTGATTGTCAAATCATTGGGACCCCTAGGTATCTGTTCAAACAACAAGAGGAGTAAATGTTGGGGTAAAACTCGCCTTCTCCTTCTAAACGGACCCCTAAATTTGGTCTGCAGTTGTCCCCTAAGAAACAAAACAGCCCTGCAAATGTCATCCCTATTAAAGCTTTAAACATTTATCAAAATGTTTGGACAGTCAAAGGGCATGTAACACTTATTAGAGAGATGTACCATTTCCACAAACAAAGAGGTGAAGGCCAACTTTTTAGTTTTGACATTATAGATATGGAGGGAATAGAAATATGTGCTACTTGTTTTGATGATATTTCTGAATTGCATTATGGTTGAGTTGAGGTGGGTGCAACTTATTTAATATCAAGAGGATCAGTCAAGGAAGAAAAAATAATCAATAAATTGAATAGTAACCTTGAAATTGTTTTGGATGAAAAACCAACAATAAAACGGTGTGAAGATGAGATTTCCATGCCAAAAAAATCCTCTACTTTTATGCTAGTTAGTGACATGAGCAATTATAGTGATAATAGCTTGGTTGATATTATTGGCATTGTAGTGCATATTGGGTAGATAACAACTTTTCATAGGAAAAATGGATCTGAAACAATCTAGCGAACTATAATTAAACTATATGATCAATATCTCTGCTTCGTTCATTGATGTTAATTTTTGGGGTCCAAGTTGGCAAGAAAAAGGTGATCTGGTGGAGTGGATGTATCTTTCTGGTGATATAGTGATAGTTGTTGTACGAGGTGGCCGTGTAGGCTACTTTAATGGTAAAGTTATCAATACATCAACAACAATAGTCCTTGACATTAACCCTTCTATTCCTAAGGCAAACACTCTTAGATCCAAGGGCCCAATCAAAGTAGACCAAGTGGTTTCATCTTCTTCTGCTCCACGTAGGCTCCATCCTTTGAATGATAGAGTTACTATTGCATTTATCTTGAACAACTTCCTTAGCTTTCCAAAAACTGTTGAGGCCATTTTTAAAGCAACCATTCAAATAATTGCAAAAATTGAGCCTTTTTGTTATCCTACTTGCCCCTTGTTGGTTAATGGGGAAGAATGCAAAAGAAAATAAACATGCCCCCATGCTGATGTTTGGTTTTGTGATTGTTGCTAGATGGAAATTGAGGAATGAAACTATCACTATCTTCTGCAGTTAAAGTTGCAAGACCACTCAGCCAGTCTTTGGTCTATTGCTTTCGATGAAGCTACCACTAATTTACTACAAATTCTAGCAAAAGACCTTTACATGTTGCAGGACAGCTCTGAGTCTACAACAGATCCTGTTGCTATTATTAAATGCCTTGTTTGTAAAGCATACATCTTTACTATCTTGATCAGAATAGATACTTACAATTATGAGGACCGAGTTAAAACAATGATTGTAAAAGAAAAAAAAGTGGATTTCGAAGTAGAGTGTAAAATGTTGCTTTCAGACATAGCAAAGATGTCTACCCCTCCTGCAAAAAAAGGCTCCACTAGTGAGCCAACACTTGGACTGCTCTTTTGCACTTTCTAACATTTCTCCAAGTCTTGCCTTTTTAATGCTCAAGTACTATGAGATGCTAAGACTTCATTTTACAAATATGAACACAATTTATTCCTATGTTTATATATATATATATATATATATATATATTACATTCATTGACCGCCATTCTTTTGATTTTAACATGCTGATTTTAACATGCTGCATAGATTTTTTTTAGTCTACATTGTTACCATGATTCTTGATTCCTATTAGATGGTGGAATTTTTAGTTCTTCTATGTGCATCCTAAATTCACTTCTTCCCTTTATAATCATTGAATATTAATATTATCTTCAATGGAAAACATATAACAATAGTCAAATATTGAAAAATGGTTAACGGAGAAATTTGTATAGTACTTCTATATATATTTAAATATATTGTGATGCTGAAACCATGTTATTCCTCTTATGATCATTCATAGATATATATTTATATCCACATGTATACATATATATTTTGTTATATGTTTGCGTGTAATTACTTTGACCATCATAAATAATACTTAAATAAGCAAAAATGAAAATAAATAACATCAAAGTAATAAATTTTCTACAGCCATATAAAAATTGGCAAAAATATGCCATACCTAAAGTTATGAAGTGATGTTTTGGTAAAGAATACTTTTTTATTGAATATTAGTAATTAAGGACATGACTAACAACTCTTTAAAAGAGGGCAGTCCTTTAATCTTTCATATTTTTGATAAATATTATATAATTCATAACTTCAAGTCTGCCATGTATTTTTATGCATATGTATGTTAAAATAATCAAATAATAATCTATCAATTGATTGATTAGCTTGGACAAAAAGGTCAAATATAGATATGCATCTAGGTCTGAGAAATATAAAACTAAGGCACAGGTAAAATTATATTGTACTTCAATTGATCTATAAAATAGTCCACCTGTCAATTCAAAATTCAAGCTACATTATTTTACACTAAATATTATAGACAAATAGGGAAACTGTAAAAGACCTATTAAAAACACATTTACTATGTAGCAGTTCCCTTCTAAATTCTAAATTCATAATTTTTTTGCAATCCTTATTGACCAATGAGCAACATTTAGGAACATCCTTTGTTGAATAGGTAAGCTTCACATTGTCATTTATAACCCCGCGCAAGTCTCCTCTATTTCTCTGTAATATTTAGTTCTAAGTACATGGTGAATAGAACACGTGAAAAAGTTACTAGCCCTAGCCATATTTTTTTTACAGAAGAAAGAAAATTAAACTGAAATTGCTCATATGGTAATGAGTATAACACCAACGATGCACAGAGATAACTACAAACAATAAACAAAGGGTGAAAACTATATTTGTATGTATGTTTATATGTATATGTATATGTATATGTATATGTATATGTATATGTATATGTATATGTATATGTATATGTATATATATATGTATATGTGTATGTATAAGTATATGTGTATGTATGTATGCATATATGTATGCATATGTATGTGTATGTATATATGTATATGTATGTGTATATCTATATGTATATGTATATATATATGTATATGTATATGTATGTATATGTATATGTATGTATATGTATATGTATGTGTATGTGTATGCATATGTATATCTATATGTATGTGTATGTGTATGCATATGTATATGTATAATATTGATCTATAGAATTCTCTTTTGAGCATTTTATTGCATTTTTTGCTTAATATATGATAACACCCCATGCAATTTGCAAGGCCTTTCTCGAGCCTGCTCACAAGAATGGTGGACTTTCTTGACCACATGGATTGGTGGTGGTGGAGTTGGTTACCTTGTTCAATGGGTACAGAATGGTGGAAACCTGCCATGCACCTCCACTAGTTGGAAAATTGGATGGTTTAACAAGTGTTGTCCTATGCAATCCACACTATCTTGTCCCCCTATTGTTGTTGTAAGTTGTTTTTCGACTGTCTTTTTGGCTATTCCATACACATCTAACCATAGATATATATTTTGATAGATTCAAATAAAGTGTTGTTTTGCAATAATATGATGTTGACTTCGATGCAAGCATGGATGGAAAAGAAGATATGAAGCCCATTTGTGGAACAATTCATGAGTAAAAGTTGCCTGTAGCTATAAGAATAATCAATGTTTGTTTTATAAATTTATATTTTACTGACTTATACATTGACCCCTTTCATTTCTACAGAGCTACATATCCTCTAGTAGATACCAAAGTTATACATTCACTCCTTTTCTTTTTACATGGCTAGATACGTTCCAGTACATACCAAAATCAGGTACGTTTATAAATTTATTTTGTACATTGTATTCTTTCAAGAAAAACTTTTGTTATTTCTTTGATGTCTTCCCTTTAATGATATCTTTGTATTTTATCTTTGAATTTTTTTTCGCTTTCAAACAAGATTTTTACATGGGTGTTTTGCATAGATGATTAATTTATTGATTTAATTCACAGTTGGGCTAATGAGAATCCCGGTGGGAACTTCAAGAAAAATCTTCCACATGCTCGATTGCAATATCCATAGTGTATTCTACACATTGCAAGTGTGCATGTCTCTACAATTATCCTTTTAGCTTATCAGGAAAAAATCTCTTTTCCAGTTTCTGTATTTGTCTATAATATTTAGTGTCAGACAATGTAGCTTGAATTTTGAATTGACAAGCAAACTATTATATAGATTGCTTATCTTCCATATGTTTCATGATATAGAGAAATTGTAAAAGAAGTATTAGGTAAATACTTTAAGAATTAGATATAAATGACAGATAATCTGACAAATCAATTAACTTTACCCACTTGTTTATGGAAATACCTATTTTCTCTATGTTATGATTGCAACAATTATATCATACAATAATGTCTCTAAATTGCATATAACACCATAGACTTGATTGGAAATTCGAGCTACATTGCTTTGTATTCAAACTTATGGAAAAATCAATTATGCAAAATACCCATGTAAAATGACTTGGAAATTTCACAGCACAACAGTTCTAAAACCCTCAAACCTGCTATAGAATTGACCCGAGGGCAATGATTCTTATAATAGTCTAATACTGGACCAACACCGCAATGGCTCTTTCGAGAATGCAACTTAATCAATAGATTTTCTTGCCATTGAAACAAGAAAAAAAATGGCAATAAACAATTCATTATAAGGAGCTTCAAACAGATGACTAAAAAAGAATATCATGCAACATATTGGTTCAAGACAACCAGTCTATGTAACAATTGTAAGAGGTATTAGGATAATACTTAAGAATTAGATGTATGTCGTTCTTCACTGTTTTCCTAAATAGTTCTTTTACAATTTACCTATATCTCTAGGTATGTGTAGGATCATGATGGGCCAAAAAGTGGCAATATGATGGGTATGTGGCTGACGACTATTTTTTTACCCTAAATTGATGAAATGAAAAGGGTTTTTAAAGGAGACTCTCAGCTTTCCACGGATATAAATTATGCTTTACTTTGAATTTAATAAGTAATTATTATTCATTTTCTATTCCAATTATGACTAAAGTTCTGAGTGATAGGCTGATTGAAAAACATCTATAGCTTTCAAACGGTATCACATTTTTTGAATCCAAAATATGCATCATATTCTATGCTTTGCATACTATAGGATTAAAAAAGAAAAATTGAATTTCATGAATTTTGACCAAGTTAAGGTGGTCGACATATGAGTTTTTATATTTTTTAAAAGTTGTAATAAAAATTCATAATTAATTATTTACTTGGAAAAAATTACAAAAAATATGCATCACATCGGGGCATTAGTCCTCTACTTACATCTAAAATATTATAAAAAAATATTATCATTTTATTGTGGTTAGGGTGGTCAGACAGACACCTACTTCTTATTTTTTCCCTGAAATTTAAGTATCACTGCATTGAAATTTCAAATTTTCACCAAATAGATTATTATTTTTTTAAACAAACCTAGTAGTTTAGAAACTACATTCAATTTTATATAGATTCTATTCTTACATATTTTTGAAATAATATAGATAACTTATTCAAATCTTTACATCAAGTTGCCTAACACTAATTTTTCTGATTTTTTTGCCACTTAAGGGCCTGTTTTTTCCATGATGATCCTGCACATACCCCTCTATAATATTTACTCCTCTCAAAGTATACTCCAAAATATGCAAGGAAATATGTTGATTTAGTTGTATTTCTAGAAGATCTATTGTCATGTTATGAATATGTTACACATACTCCAGAAGTAAATGCTTTGTTCTTAACAACATCTGAATGGTACATCATTGAATGCTATTGTTGTATTGTAGTGATTTTCTCACAACGTAGAAAATACTTAGTCTACATAAATGCGAATAAACATACTATACAGATCTAGCAAAATACCCATGTAAAATGACTTACAGATTCTGTAGCACAACAATTTTAAAACCCTCGAATCTGGTAAAAAAATGGAGCTAAAGGTGACGATTTTAACAATAGAATGCTATCAAAGCAACACCACAATGGCTCTTTCCACAATACAACATAATCAAAGTATACTTTCCCACACTGCAATGTTGAATATTGCATTCACTTCATCCACTGCCCTCATACAACAATGACAAAATGCATTAACCCTCGCACAAGCAAACACTTACCATTCAACTTCTACATACCAAGCCCACCAACTCCACCACCGCTAGTCCACGTAGAGACAAAGCTACACGTGCCATAAAAAAATCGCTCAAATTACCACCGACCGACACATCTCCATCACCAGAAAATCCAATTCACGATTGGGTTGATGAAAAAATCATGGCTCAATATATTTTTTTCCCATACAAACAACAAAACAATGGAAATTAACATTTTTTTATAACGAGGTTGAAACATATCAGGGGAAAACAATAACATGCAACATATTGGTACAAGACACGCAATCTATGTAACAGTTGTAAGAGGTATTAGGATCATACTTAAGAATCAGACATATGCTATTCTTTAGTGATTTCCTAATAGTTCTTTTACAAATTACCTATTTCTCTATAATATTTAGTGCCAAATAATGGAGCTCATACTTAGAATATATGCATATATATATGTATATATATATGTATGTATATATATATATATATACATACTTATATATATGTATATATGTGTATATATATGTATATACGTATTTATATATATGTATATATATATAATCCTGCCATTGTGGTGTGATGGCTCACTAGGAACTAAATGCAATATTCAATGTCGCAGTGTGGCAAAGTATACTCCAAAATATGCAAGAGAATATATTGATTCAGTTGCATTGCCAGAAGAGTCGTTGCAACATTATGAATATGTTACACATACTGCACAATAAAATGCTTTGTTCTTAACAACATATCAATGCTATATCATTGAATGCTATGGCTATATTGTACCAAACAATTATTATTCTAATACCTGATATACAATTCCTCTATTTGTCTTCAATATGTACTACCAACACTGCACAACCACCAAACTAATTTTATCTCCAATATGTTTATACTTTTATACTAACTCTCTGCATATATATATCCAAGATCACTCCTATGCTAATCTATAATTTCTCCTATGTTAATGGGTGTAATCACAAAGATGCACATAGATAACCAAAACAACAAACGAAGGGCGATAAAATTACTAGCCCTAACCATATTTTTTGACGAAAGAAATCAGATTTAACTACAATTGCTCCTATGGTAATGGGTACAACACCAAAGATACACAGACATAACCACAAACAATAAACGGAAGATTCATAGAGATAACACGCAATCACTCCTATGTTAATCTGCAATTGCTCGTATCTTAATGGGTGTAACGATAAAGATGCACAGAGACAAGTGTTTTCCCGTGTAAGGAATTTTGATTAGACAGGCCAACTCTTACATGGACTGCTTGTCTTGTATCAATATGTTTCATGGGGGTTTCGATCATGTGTCATTTATCTCTAATTCTTAAAGTGTTTTCCTAATAGTTCTTATACAATTTCTCTATATTATCTACTAGCTTGAATTTTCAATCAAGAAGCCAATTGTTACATAGATTGCTTGTTTTCTATCAATATCTTTTATGATATTCTTTTTCCCACAGTCCCACAAACCAAAATTTTCATTATGTATCAGTAGGTAGTCTATGTAACAATTGGCCTATTAATTCGATGACCATTTTTACTATATTCTCCCTAAGATTGCAGTTGTATTTCTAATACTTCTAGACTTTAACTTACTTCGTTTGCATGCATTTACTTCATCCACCCCCATTGTAGAACAATGATTATCTCCAATATTCCTATGCTTTCATACTAACCCTTTGCATATATATATATATATATGGAATTACTCCTATGTTAATTTGCAATCGCTCCTATCTTAATGGTTATAATGCCAACAATGCACAGAGATAACTAAAACAATAAACCAAAGGTGATAAAATTATTAGCGTTGCCCATATTTTTTGATGAAAGAAACAACATTTAACAACAATTTCTCCTATAAATGTATACATATGTATATATTATGGTAATTCTTTACCACAATATCTCTTTTCCGTCAACTTGTCAGACCAAAAAAAAAACACTACAATATTACACAACTTGTTTGAAAACACTTACCCTTTCCCAAGTTTGCTATTTTGTAGTATATGATGAGATTCCATAAGATTTTGCATGGACCTTACCTAATTTTTTTGCTCGGTGGTTTGGCTAGAACCCATGAGGCTTCATGATGCCAATATGGTTGGGAGGAAAACAAGCGTGGGTTTACGTGATTATGGATGGCAACTGAACACCACGGTCATGTGCTTCTGAGAGGACAAACAATTTGTTGATTGCATCACATTGTTTATCCCTAGAAGCACATGGGAGTGGTGTATGTTGCTCCATTGAACTAAACCTTTTACAATGTCATGGTTGCCCTACTTTTCTTTTTGTGCATGACTACATTTTTTTCCTTTTTGGTTTTTAGTTCTTATCTATGTTCCCATGTTTTGAAAACACTTTTTTGCATATACATCTTAGCCATGCAATGCAAATACAAGCACTTGCTTCATCTATGCGTGTTCCTCCAGCCATCTCCAAATCCGATGATGCCAATTCTTGATCGGGAAACATGTTTTTGTCAACTTCTCACACAAAAAAATGAGTACAATGTTACAGATCTTGTTTGAAAACAACTATTTTACCAACATTGTTATTCTATGACATATGATGAGAGTCCATGAGATTTTTTGTGGGCCTCACTTGCATTTCTTGCTCAGGGGTTTGGCTAGAGCCCGTGAGGCTTCATGATGCCAATATGGTAGGGAGGACAACGAGCGTGGTTTGGTGCTTTTTCCTTCCACCTTCACATACTTATTGTTTCTTATATACATGGACACACAAATTCTCACATACAGTTATCTACCAAAAACATACTCTACTCTAACCATTGCATTTTTTATTGTTTCCACAGCTCTCTTTCCAACTTCTCCAGTACATTACTTATAGACAATTCTTTACCAACTTGCCATGTATTCAAAATGTTCCATTTTATCTCTTTCTATTTACAACAAATAGTGATAACCTTTTTTTATTGTAAATGTATATTGTTGCATAGATATAACAGGCATTCAAGAAAATTAGTGTATTGTACACTATCTATTTCAAATTCTTTGATGCTCCTGCTACTCGATGCCATGCAACTTGGCCTTCTTAAACACAATCAACTATGTATGTAAGTACAAAAACTTCCCCACTCTCAATAGATAGACTTGGTTACCTGATTGTAAAATTGTTCATTACTTTTAACTTCACATTGTATATACTAAATTTACCCATATACTTATTCATTTTTTATCGTTCCTTTTTTATTTTCCTTACTTGTGCACTAACATACCCTTCTATTTCATTTGCAGGAACTAGGCTTAAGCATGTAACAGGATTCAAAAACCAACATACCTCTTTCCCTTAAAGTTACGACATGAAAAAAAACACAACAGTATCAAATATTATATATAAAAACACTAGAGTTTTGCCAAATTTTTTATTGTGTAATCTATGATGAAACTCCATGAAATCTCCTGTGGTCGTTTCATCCTTTTTTTGCTTGGGGGTTTGGCTAGAGTCCATGGGGCTTCATGATGCCAATATGGTAGGGAGGAAAACGAGTGTGGATTTTGTGGTTTTACTTTTAACACCATATATTTATTGTTACATAGATTTATTTGTACACAAATTGTTGTGTTAATTTAGCTTCAATAGACATACTCTATAATAACATGTTTTCCATGTTAGAGCAAGTCATAGGGAAGCAAAAATATGTTTCTCATGTCATACTATACAATAATATGTTTCTAATGTTGCCTCAAAACAACACGTACCTTCTAGTTCAATTATTCTAACAATGCAAAATATTTGTGCCATTTCATTGCATTTTTCTTCTAACCCATAAATCACAAACACATCAAATTTTTTTATTCCCAAAATTATTCAATACATATTATTTATAACATGTTTCTTTTTTGAAAAATTCATTTGTGATGAGCATTATAACTAATATTCAAATAAACAATGACTTTTTTAAAAAATACTTTTTTATTCAATAATGTCCCATGCATTGCATTATCTAAAGATAAATACTAATCAATCAATTCATTCATTAACCTAAACAAAAATATCAAAGACCAATTTCCTCTTCTATCCAAATGGTTCTTATTCTTGCAATGCATTGCCTTATCTTAAGATAATTAAATAATAATTAATCAATTGATTGATTAACCTAGACAAAAACATAAAAATATAGATGCACATCTAAGTGTAACAACTATAAGACTAAAATACATATAAAATTATTTCATACCTAAAATTAGCATTACAATTATGAAGACGATATACAATGCTCCAATTAAATGTAGAGATATAAAATAATTTCTACACCAAAGTTAAGTGCTTTAAAGCATTTTCAAATAATGTAATTCAAATTTATATTGCAGACATAGTTTTGCTTTAATTGATCTATCCATCTAATTATTCATATGAATATATAATTTGATTTTCAAACATCTTTTTTCACTACAATGTACTTGAAAAACTTATCCTCGTTCACCTCCTACTATAAACTAATCTCACATTATTCAATATTGAATTATTAAGATGCTTTCCTTTTTTTGACTATAAGACTAAAATACACATAAAATTATTTCATACCTAAAATTAAGATTGCAAATAATGAAGACGATATACAATGCTCCAATTAAATGTAGAGATATAAAATAAATTATACACCAAAGTTAAATGCTTTACAACATTTTCAAATAATATAACTCAAATTTATATTGCAGACATAGTTTTGCTTTAATTGATCTATCCATCTAATTATTCATATAAATATATAATTTCATTTTCAAACATCTTTGTTCACTATAAATTAAGCTCATGTTATTCCATATTCAATTATTAAGATACTTTCCCTTTTTTGACTCATCCAAACAATTGGAAATAATTCTCAATATTTATACTTTACATTGCATTAGAAAAACAAGTTTCTTCCTCCATCCCCACTAACTACCCATAAGTGGAGGATCTCTATCAACTAATCGTTGCACGCCTATGCATGCGACTGCTAGTTTAAATTTATTTAATAAATAATAATAGTACAATCTTCATAGAAAAGGGATGGTGGTAGAGAACCACACATAGAATGTCTAAAAAGACGAAGTCCATAAAAAGATGAATAAACATAAATAGGAAAAAAATCAATAAAGTGTAAGCATCCAAAATAAACCCAAAAGGAAGAGTGTGCTTATTATTAAGATTACCTCAAGCATCTCTAGGGAATGAACCATCAATTTACTCCCAACAAATGTGAGCATCTTATTCTTTAGAAAGGTTATCCAAGGGGTTGGTGATAAATTTTCAGATTTACTTAATAACCTTCTTTCTGAAAAAGTATTTATGATTTTAACAAATTAATATATTAACATATGAGGCAATTCATTAATTTTAATTTCATTTAACCTTTTCAAAATTATACAAAAGTCACCTAATTGAGTAAAAATAAAATAACTGAGAAAATAATGAATTTTGGAAAATAGTATAATATATTAAAGTTGTAAATAAATCCACATAGACATCTTAAATATATATAAACAAAACATGTCTAGAGATATTAATGTATGACTATCTAATGTATATTGTAAATTCAATACAAGTATTTCAAGACCTATATCCCTTGACATCTTTTAGATAGATATATTCAAGATATATATTCTAATATAATAAAATTTATAACTTGAATTGATTAAATAAGATATGTCAAATGATGACATATTTATTTAATTAACATAAAAAATTAAAGAATATATATATTTTTATATGAAAAAAAATATATTTTTCCTAAAATCATGTAATAATAACTTATGGAGTAGGGTGGGAGACCTAGTTCGATTGGTTAACGCATCTTGTTGCAGGCAAGAGATCACAAGGTCTAGTCTCCCCTTTGTCCTCGTCATACCAGAGGACGTGTTGTGCTAGGTATAAAGGGGCTACTCCTCATGTTTATAAAAAAATATATATAATAATAATAACTTATCGAGTAAAATAGAAACATGAAAGAATTAGACCTGAGATTATGCGCGACATCATCTAAGAAATTGCAGGTTTTTTGATGAAGACAACGAACGAAATCAACGATGAAGCCCAAAAAGCCTTTATAAATTATATCGACTTGAAACCCATCGACGACCCAATTTTCCTATGTTCTATGCGTTATTGGTAGATTCGACTGTTCTCATAGATTTTTGTTTTGTTCTGTTTTATTAGTCGACATTATCGACGTTTGTTTTTCCTTCATATAAACTCTTAACTTGGTTACAGATGACTGCAAGCATCAACTGGTGAACCATCTAGTCCTGGGAAGAAAATGTATTTGCCGATGGCGGTTACTAAATTTCTTGTTCTGTAAAAATGGAGGAGGTGGAGGAAGAAGATCTTTTATGGAAGTTTCGCAGTCCAATAACTTGGAGAAGCCCACCAAGACGAAAAAGAAACATATGACCAAGTTAGGAATGACAAAGCCTATTCTGAAATACCAATCTTCACAAATTAGTTGGTATCCAGTCCTAGACACCATACCAGAACTGTCACCATAAACAACTAACCTTGCACCTCTTGGTGCATTTCATCATATCTTCTCTCATGAATGTAACTACTGTATTGCTGAAGCAGCTATTGTAACACAAATTTAGATTTCAGTAGAATTGTTTTTTTTTGTTTTCTTGAAATCTATGTGTTCAAGAGATTCATGGCAGATTGAGATACTGGTTTAACATAAAACTATATGATAAGATTTCTGGAATAACTTGTGTGCAAGTTTTTACATCAATATTTCCAGAAATCTTGCACACAGTTATTCCAGAAATTTTGCTCACATCTATTATAGACTGTGGAAACAAAATGTTATTAATTATATGATTGTTGATTATTGTCTTCAATGTTAGTTAGCTCTATTCTTGTAAGATACGGCTAATCAATGGTTAAAACTCAAAGAATTGACATGAAAGTTCAACTCTAAAATAACAAGCAATGGACAGGTTGTTTATTTCTAGACGTTCAATCCATAATGAGTTTGAGTTGGCTGTGCTCGTTTCTCATAATGGACTTGTCGCTTAGACTAGATCACACAATAATTTGTATTCAAACTTCTTAATTTGTTGGTAAAAAGCTTGCTGTGTATCAAACCTTTTTTTTTTTTAATGAATGTCCAGTCCTAAATTTCATATGGGACAGCAATTTGAAGCATTAAAACACAAACAAAATTGCTAGGTAGCAAGAGCAGTAGTAGTGGGGGAGGATGAGAATCCCGGTCATTCATTTTACCCAATACATCAGTAAGGTTTGGAGTGCCCCCAAAGGGTCCCGCTCATCATCTTTTTTTTATCTTCTTCTTTACTAGTATGAGAAGGTGAAATCGCAAGAGCCAATTGAAAGAACTTGTTGGAAACAAAACAGATAGTAGCACCTTTGGCAAGCTACCTATAAATTTCTCCCATAGGTGTTAGAGAGGTGAAGCATTGAAGAGTAGGTCATAACAAGCCATGTAATCATGATCCCTTCTCATAGTTGAGGGATAAGTGTGGAAGTGGTTCTCTTGGTTACCTTAAGCATAGAAGCTACACCCATGATGGTGCCCACAAGAAGGCAACCCCTTGAGGAAGAGAGAGATGGAGAGACACTGGCAAAACAAAAGGGGAATTACCCCAATGGTTAATGAGCACTTATTAATGGATCACCTCAAGTACAAATTTGTTAACTTAGATATGGATTTAAAGTAAAATTTCAGAACAAATAATTTTGTTAGTACAAAGAAAAACATAATGGTCCACAAAACAATTGGAAAAAATAGATGAATTTCAATCTCTCCATATGCCAAATAGAATCTGACCCTAAAATCATGTTAGATCTAGGTGAGTTTGTGAGGAATGTGAGGATAATCCCTTAAAAGAACCATATGCCATAAAAAATGTTATGATCTTAAAGGCTTGAATAAAGCATGAATCTAGGTCCAAATATTTTGAGCTTTGGAATACAACCAAAAAATGTGTTTGAGAGACTTTTGTTGCCCAAAAAAAGGGAAATGGGCTCAAGGACTCCTAAATGGAATAATTTGGAGCTAATAGAATGGCCTTGCAAAATATTACAAGAGGCAAAGAAAGCTAATTTTGGTTGCAAAGTTGTCAAAAAAAAAAGTGAAATTTGTATTATCAAATAGAAATTGGTGACCACTAATGCCACTATTGATTCTAGGTGCGAATTGTTAGCAAGAAATCTAGGGAAACATAAACTGAAGTTTTGAGCTCGGGTACTTTCTCAATATTGTAGTTTATACCTGAGACTCAATCATATAAAGGGAAGCAACAATTGATTCAAACATAGGATTAACTAATTAAATATTTGCAGAATGATATAACATTATATAGATAGAATTTTGCTATTCATTGTATTAATCAAATCGAAGATGGTACAATGTAGTATCTTCTCCTATACTTTTGTTTATCTCTTATCTAATCTCTATTCTATGTTGTTCAATGTACAATTTTTACATATCTTTACTTATGTACACTTATCTCTTATCTCTTCATGCCTACATATATTTCTCCTTTCCCTATCATTCATATCTTTCCCTATACTTATATCAATGGGATGGAATGTGACCCATCTATTCTACCCCTAGTATAGATGGTATCTTTAAAATATTAGGCTTTGGAGGTGTTTTGCGGAAAGATGCAATATGCTCTACCTGGTAGTATCTTCATTGTCACTATTTCTTGCTAACAGGAACCATGGGTGAATCAAGAGAGAATTATTGGTGTAAATAGGTGTTTTACCTATCTAGGTCCTATGTACATGTTAATTCCACTTAGGTCCTTGGAGGGAATCTTTCTAGATAGTGTTAGTTGTCATTAGATCTTATCTTATCTTTTGACATTTAATTATTGTGTCCTAAGTCATTTAATATTTGTTAAGACAGTTGTCTTGTCATATAGGATTAAAACACATGCCATAATCTTGTCTAATTTTATCTCACAACTTACCTTTATAAGAAAGACACCATATGTACAATCTAATTCAATCTAACAACCTTGCATCCATAATTATAGCATGATATTTCCACCATTCCTCTCTTATGGAAGTTATTGTTGTCTTGCAGTTGATCGTGGGGTGTTGAGTATTTCACCATAAACTCTTGCATGCTATCAAAGCTTCAATGCTTTAAAATTATTCCCAAATATGAGGGACCAATCTTCACATGAAAATTATTTTGGGTGCGATTGGAGGTTTCAAGGACCTTAACATTAAATCTAATGCATCAAATAAACTTAGGTTTTCCTTTCATTTCATCAAACTTTATCCTTTTTTTCTAATTTACAAGGGTTTCAAGTTGGGAAGGGGCTAACAAATCTAAGAGATAGCTAAATTTTCAAAGCTCTTTGGACTAATATCATCTACGCCATCACATCTAGAAGGCCCAAAAACTCCAAGATCGATTGTCAAATCAAAAAATTGGAGAACTTGCCCCAGGCCCTCAAAAAAATATCCCCCTTAGCATCATATGGTTGACCTTACAATCCATACAATTGTATGCCAAAAATTGTGTAGTTGTAGGTCGAAAAACAATTCCAAGGGTGACTGGGTTTAAAAAAATAATTTTTTTATTCTATAATTTTTTCTGATTTAAGAAACAATATATATAAATATAATTACACGTAGGAATTTTGCATACCTGCTTATATAGGTATCAGAAACTTGTATCCACAGTTGAGTATCAATAGGTGCAGGTGTGGCCATCGTAGCATGCTGAATATACCAATATCAAATGAAATATTTCATCCAAACCTTCATTGATAGAATATTTCACGCATATACTGGTGATAGGAATATTTGGACCAGGGGGTATATTTTGATGGCAATGGTACATGGACCATCATATTTAACCTCGTCAACTTCTAATGTTAGCACTACATCTATAGTGACATCAGTAGCCCATTAGTTATTTTTTCCCCCTCTCCACTAATAATTTTGAATTTGCAATCCAAATTTGGAGGTTCATAACTTGGTCATATGGACTCCTTTTCCTTAGCAATTTTCTTGGGTAGAATTTCATTCTCTTCGTAGTGATGCAATTGGTTTTTTTAATTTTGGTGCCAGTTTTTCTAAAAAACTCTTATTTTGATAGGTATTGTTGAGTCGTTCTCATTTTTGGAATTTGTGGAGCTCCGTTCTTTCTCCTACGATAACATTTTTATTTGACTTTTTTCAAAGTGCATAATTTTTTGTGTACTTTCAATTGGTGTGATAAGATTGATCTCATCTTGTATAAAAAATATTTAAGCTTGTGACCAAATTTGGCATCTGTATGCACTACGATCAAGTCCACTTCATTGTTTTTGTCAAGTGGCACCTATAATAACACTAATTATAAAGTGCCAACCTCATATATTATTGGGGAAGTTTCTTGATTGAGTAATTTTGGGGGATAATCTTATGCTTTTTTTGGCTTATATCTCTCGATTGGTCTATTATGTGACTAAAGTTGAGGATTTTAACATGGGTATCAAAAGAAATCCTATTGTAATCAAGTTGAATAGATGGAATCCTAACAAACTGTAGGTGGCATAATATTTTTCCATATCTCTATGAACTAGTTCTTAAACCTTCATCTACATGGAAGAGTGTTGTATGGGACATATAAACATAGCAAGTCTTGGGAGTAATTGGTTGTAGTTGTGATATTGAAACACAAATGGCCACTAATGGTATCAAGATCCCTTATGACCTTATTGTTAAATGTCCAAGATACTGAGAGGGGGGGTGAATCAGTATCTTCTTAAATTTTCTGATCAAATGCCATCCAATTATTCTGATGCATACAATAGGAAAGATAAGTGAAAGCATTAACATAACATGAAAACACATAACACATGAACACTAGGAGTTTTACATGGAAAACCCAAAATGGGAAAAACCAAGGTGAGTGTTAGCTCACAATATAGTATAACCAGTTATAAGATATTACAAAATGAGTGGTTCATTGCTAGGACTCACTATCCACTTAAACAAAGGCTCACTACCTATAGAATTACAATGACAAAACTGGCTTACAACCAGAAAATGAAGTGATAAGGTATACCTAGAGAGTGCAGATTCAGTTCCAATGAGGCTTAGTAAAATGACTTGACACACTTCATCATATTCGCTCTTCTTGACACTCACATTCACAACATAATCATTACACACTTAATCTTCAAAAATTGTCCAATATATATCTGATCTCTCTGCAAGCATTAATTAGGTCGGCCTAATTAGATGGACTTCTCATCCACCAAAAATACCAACTGTCAGCTTCAAGCTTTCACAAAATTTTCTCAAAAATCAATTCACACATCCAACACGCTACATCAAGTTAGCATGGACTTAAGATAGGTCGCACATATATCCACATAACAAAAATTAATTCATCATTACATAATACATCCATTAGGTCGGCCAAGGATAGACCTAATAGCATAATTGCAAATACTAGTGTAACGCTGATACACCATACGAACATCTGGATACGTGAGATCTTGAATGTACGTGCTCCCAACATCTACAAACCATTTCTCAAAAACTGCAAGCAATAGTAATCACTAGCAAACAAATGCAGACCAAAATATCAAAGGATGTAAGCAAAATACGGGTTCAGATACTAGACCAAAATACCAGAACATATTCAGAATTGATCTTGCAATTGCAACTCATATATCATGGTGACATCAATGACAACACAAAATAAAAAAAAATGAGATGTTCTTCTTCACTTTTCCAACAATCTCCCCCTTTTTCATTGATGGCAACATGTGCCCAAAAAAAAAAATTAAACAAAACTCTTTATTTACAACACTTCTATTCCTAACACCATCATTCCATCATTCTTCACTCCCCCTTTGACATCAAGGACAAAGGGTGTCCCAAAAACAACTTGAAAAAATGAAAACAAAGAAACATTTGTCAATCGGAGGATGGTGAGCCTTGAAGCTCCTTCAAAATACCTTCCCATACTGATTTTCCATTCTCCCAGCTATCCTTTGCAGCAATCAACATCCTATTCAAGGATTCCAACTCTACCAGAATTTCTTTTGCACCATCTGAAGTATCATGAGTCAAATTTATCTTCTCAAGTTTTTATGCACATGCTAGAGCCTTTCCAACTAGAGTGTATTCCTGATGCAGAGGGTCAGGGACTTTGAAAGAAACACAAAGTTCTCAAGGTTTGCAAGACACAATCTCAACCACTCTTCCAGGCACTCTGATGGAGACAAACCTCAATAATGCACCAGATGACTTATTTGCCTTCCTTATGGACCCAAACCCTAGGAACACTCTTAAGAGACCCAAAAAAACTTGTTTTGAATGATTTCAAAGCCCAACCCTTTGACTTAGACACAAAACCAATTTTTCACCTTAACTAGGCTACTAGCCCAACTAGGCCTCTAGCGAAGGATTTTTGACTTTGCACTTAAACTTTCCAAAGGAACCTCCAAAATAATGATTGAACCAGATGTGGTTTGTGATGATACATAACATACTAGATTCTTGATGGCACTTGTTTTGGAGCACACCAATCAAAAATCTGTTGTTTCCTCCAATTTAGGCCTAATTAGCCCTCTTTTTCAAAGCAACCCCCCTTTAAACTCAACCCCTAACCATGAAACTTTCAACAGTCCCTTAAAATGGCTCAAAACCAAGGATTCCAAGTTTTTAGGCCTCTATGACACCTCTAACATGCTCAAACACAAAACCCTCCTTAACTTGCCTCAAAAACTAGGGCTTCTTGAAAACTAACCTTCCAATCACTTCCAGAGCTTTCTAATTGACTCTACACCATTAGGACAACATATTTAGTCTATCCCAACTCAAAAAAATGCCCCTCATTAAGGCAGATCTTCTGCTGCTATACCCTAGCCTCCAACTTCAAGCACTTTGCATTGTGAAATCTTGGTGTACACCTCAATATTCTTCTTCCCTGCACATTAGTTTGTTAAATATGTATGTTACATGTTAGTAATGATCCATTTCACAGGTCACAGCAGCATTCTACCTTGAAATGGATCAATCATCCATGAAAAACCTCAAAATTAGTGAAAAATCTGCACTTTCTTAAGGACAGTCAGCAATAAAATACAAAGAATTGATTGTTGTTGCTTTCAGAACATTCAAATGACTTCAAAAAAAGTTGATACAATCCCCTAAACCATCCTACTAAACAAATATTCAATAGAAATCAATAAAACATCAAAAGAGCACAAGAAAAATGCAAGAAATTGCTATTTTTTTGCTTTTTCCTGTAGCAATCTGTACAAAATCTGTACCAGCAACCCAAACTCTGTACAAATGATTCCTTTAGGGTTATAGACCCATCACACAACTGCTCAAACCATTTGGAATTGGTTTGATTACATTAAAGTTGCTAAAACTCCTAAAAATCACTTTCCCGCCCAAAGTTGGAAGTTTAAAATTTGAAATTTCCAACTTTTATTTTATTAACTCCTACCAACTAAAAATCCTTCAAACCTATTAAATGGCATTATTCAACCTTAATTAACATGATTAAAACATTAAAAACCTATCTAGACTCTTAGGACATTATTTGTCCAATTACAATGCATTTTGGTCCTATGGTTCTTATTTGGACCCTTAGGACATTTGAATCCTTTAATGTTTTTAACCATTTTAAAAGTCATAATAGGCTTCAAAATGTCACAATTAATGTTCTGAGTTCCTTGATAGGTCTTCATGACCCCTGCATCCTCATGTCTCTTGAAGTGTTCCTTGAAAAGCTTGGGTGCTCCTGCACCAATTCCACTCTTACAATGTCACTCAATTGATCAAATTTTCTTATAATTTCTTCCTTTTGCTTCTGCAAGACAAAGAATTTTTCTTTATGCGAGTGATGGCATTCTAGGTTGATCTATCTCCATCTTTGGATAGGCTATAAGTATCGGAGATGACAAACAATTGAGACTCAATGGAATCCATAACAACCTTAATATTTTGAGTGGCATCCGACCACTTCAAGCAATAAGCAAGGACAACATTTTCTTCTACCTCACAAACCTTCATGGCATCCAGATTCTTTTCAGCACTTGAGTGTGCAAGAGCACACTTATCATGTAATGCCAATAACCTTTTCTCCACCAAATTCTCCTCAACCTCTTGTCTTTTCTTTTCACTAAGCCCAGAGGTATACTCCTTGAAAGAATGTAACAACAATTTCAAATTTTCAATAGGAGTGAGAGATGTATCAATGGATGCACCAGGTATGACTTCCTGCAATGCCTTGATAGCATCTTCTATAAGTTATGTTCCTTTCTGATGTGATTCAATAATTTCCTTCCTTCTGGATGCTTGCAGAGCATCTCCTAACACCACTCTATGCACCAAAGACATCTTCTCCATATCCACAAACCCTTCAATCATAGGAAGTTGTAGAAGCTCCTAGGGAATTATCGACTGAAATCATATTTGCTTGGATAGTAGGCCTTTCACAACATCATTACCGGAGGATGATTCTCCGAGATTCTTAAGATATTTTACAATCTGCTTTTCACTTTCTTCATTTTTTCCAAAAAATTCTTCATTTTTCTTTTCTTCCTCTCTCTTTTCCTTCTCTTCTTCTTCCTTTTATTCTTCCATAAGTCTCATCTCAAGAAAACACAAAGGTCCATAATGCATCCCCAGTAGGAAGAATATCGGTGCATTGCGCACTACACCGAGGGTCCTATTCTTTCCACTAGTTTCCTGCACCACTAGATCGACACCCCTACGGAACAAACTCAGTTTGCTAAATGAGGATGACACAAAAGAAGGACATACCCTCCAGAGTTCGAGCAACTAGGTTGACGTAATTGGGCTCATAGTGCCCAGTGTATGAACCTATGCTCTGATACCAATATGTAATGCCCCGCCACGCTAACCCCAAAGGACAACTATAAAACTTACAATAAAAGCACAATAAAAATTTTTTGAAAGTAGAACAATACATATGATGAACATGAATAACCAAAACATACTTTGCAGATAAAAATATACTTCATAAACCATGTCCTTTGGGGTACGTGTGACAACATTAATAACGTAAACCCATGCCAAGACAATGTTTAACTAACAATAAGTATTCCACTTAAACATTATTTAGAATTACTAGACAAAATACAGCATCCACATCATAACATACATAAAACCATCTATCACATCTATGGACGTAATTATACATATTTCCACAGATACAACACCGTTAAGAAATACACAATGTGAAACAAAGTCTCATAATAGTACCAAGCATCAATATACATTTCAAGCATGATAGGCATCCAACAAAGACCATAAATTAAGGTCAAAGATTTCATTCATTAAAATGATAATAAAAGTTACATTGTACAAGAGTGATAGTGATACAGAAGTGTTCCCCAACAACAATGGGAACAATACAATAAGATAGAATGATACAACTGGAAAGCTGAATACAAATTAACAAGTATGGCTCAGACTTAGGTACAATCCTGGAGTCACCACAAGAGGAACATATCTGCACAGCTCGATCCTCGGCTGGGGACCCAATGGGGTGCATAGCACGTTCCACCCGACCATGTGGACCTGAAAGTCCACCCCCCGTGCTAGGAGTTGACAAGAAAGATCCCCATATCGCAATCCAAAACAATCAAACAAACCAATAGCAAACCAGAATCCACAACAAGGATATCATCAACATAAGATAACAAACCACAACATTGTCATCACTTAGCCAAAACAAAATAACGAAAATTCCAACAAATCCAAATGTCAAGATTATAGCTCAACACTAAATAACCATAAGAGGTGCCGACAACAATAGGATCCAAGCCTTCAAATAAAATTGCAATATCAATCAACAATAAATATCAAGGGCACCTTTCATTAACATCAATCAAGTTGCCATGAGGCATGTATGCAACACTAAAAGATAGAACTTGGAGGCTTCAACAACAATCACCAAGAACCAATTGCCTCAACAACATCAACAATTCAAACAACACTCCCAGAGGCAACCAAACAAGGGAACATAAATGGGTACTATAGGAGAGTGTCATCGCATGGCCTTACATGGATTATCCAGGCAACCTATCACAAGGTACCGCCTCCATCTATGGTTATCCAGGCAGCCTATCTCAAGGCACCGCTCCATAGGGTGACTCATGCGGAACCACTTACCTTTCGTGAGGACAAGGCAGTGATCTTACCAACCAGGTCTTCTCATCCCATCCTTAGCCTATGATAGCACTAACGGTATGGGTGAGGAACATAATTAATCTTGTTTAATGTTTATTTACCCAAAACCCACCAGTTCATTAATTAAATTATCACTTTTTAAGGAAACTCTTCCATGGGTTACCCTAACAGCCCCTTTGTGCGCCGGCCCCCATGAAGAGCCACTCTCCCTATGGGTACCCAAACCAAAAGATGCAAGGGGTGTACCTTATATCACATAGAAATCAAGGTGAATATAACACAAAACATGCGAGGCATGAACCATCTCGCAAACCCATTCCATATCACTGAAACAAGAATAAAGGAGGTACCACCCACCACATCAAAATTCAATGCCATAGTACAAGGTACTACTCATGAGCTCAAAATCTAAAATAAGAGCAATAAATCACAACAGATCAATTGTGTAAAAATCAACATAAGTCAAGTTCCTCCATTGCCTCTGGAAGCCAAAAACATCATAAATACACAACCTTCTATTGAAGGTAATTCAAGTATATCAGGTTCCCAACCATCTCAAATATGACCACAAGAAAGATAATGCAACAAAGTCTCCTCAATCAAAATTAACACAAAAAGGAAGACTCACATCAAGGAACCCACAAAATGATTATATAAATTCTATAATTCACCCAAAAACAAGTGAAGAGTAAAGGAGGCAATATCATGACGAGATCCTCAAACTCACTCAAAGCTAACATAAATGATTTAATACAAAATCAACCTCAATTTATCAACAAAAAAATTAGCCAATAGGTATCCAAGGGAACCCTCAATATTCTCCTTACAAGATACCTAGCGACTAATTACCCAATAGACTTACAATTCAACATTACATTACAATCAAGAAGTCCAATACAACAAACAATAGTCATGTTTCCATGTATATCAAATCTTCAATCATTTTAAACATAACTAATTCAATCATGACATATTTCGTAAATAACATTCCAAACTCAACTCAATATCCACTAAACACAGCACTCAATCATCTTAAATTCCAAAACACGCACATAATTCCACACAAGGAAAACATCAAACTCTGCAAACTTGAAATACACTATTTGAAAGCAACTTACAATAATCATGCCATTGTGAACATCTCCATAAGTACCCCCATGACTCAACACTTAAATCAATTATGCAACCACAATATTTACGATAAGAAAACATCGCATCATAAAGGCAACACTTACAACTAATCCAACCAAGAGATAATTAAAAAAAGAAGTCCTTATTCACATGACAATATATTTCTTTTATACTAACTTAGGCTTTTAATTCCCATTTAATCCATATTTCAATTAAGAGGTTATTGACAATTTAAGAAATGAATCGAAATAATTAAAGTTAAACAACCTACCAATCACCTTAACAACTTACTCAAAATAAAAGGGTATAATATTCACAAATAACAAAATATTGAATTCAAAATTATATTCCAACATATGCCTACTTTCACAAATATTTGTATATATATATTATTTATATTTAATTAATATTTAATAAAGCATTTATTTATTCTCTTTAATATATATATATATATACATAAAAGTGATCATATAGATGCCAAAATACTAATTAAAGAAAACCTGTTTACTATTAGAACTTACCTATTATATTTCTTTTCATTACTTTTCAAAATATAAAAATCAATAAACTTCCCCCATTTTCCATGAATATCTCAAGGACTTTTGTTTTCTTTTAAATAAATCAAAATAAAATCTCCACGTGGACTTTTTCTAAAACCTAAATTTAGAACTTTTTGTAGTCTTATTATTTATGTCCTTTAACAAGGATACTGTAAGATAATTATAAAGTATAAGCTTCTATTAGTTTATTTTATATTATGTAGATTCTTAGAGGTAAGAATCTTTACATCATTTCAGACTTCTACATATCTTTTTAATTTCAATATTATATACTCCAAGTTAAATGCTTAACCCTACCCCGTACAAATACGATGAATGCAATTTAGTTAAAGAATAGGGAATATGCTTTAATTAAACAAACTTACATGTCCATTTTAAATTGCATTTGTTTGCCCTTAGTTTAGCTAAGTCTCCTCTTGCAGTAGCATTACCAAAGCATCTTTGGTGTTAAAAAAAAAGATCATACTTTACTAACCCTCACTTCTAGCGGTAACAAAATATCTTTTATTCATTTGAGCTTTTATTCAGTTGGTAAGGTTTGTGGCGCAATGATTATACATTCCGTTAACATAAGATAAGAACATATTATAATCCAGTTAACATGAATTTTCCACGTCCATTTTGAAACTCCCAAGTGGCACCTAATGTTTGGAAGTAAGAGTAATAATTTATTTCTTGCCTTAAATGGTAGGCGTTGGACAAGAAAACTCTAATTAATTATTCTTTATTTATATTTTCTTATGGTTTATTTATTTATTTATTTTTATGCTGAAATACACTTGAGTACATAGGGTAAAGGATGTTAAAATGTTAAAACCTAAATGTGCACAGTGTTAAGATCTTGGTAGTAATTTTTAATTAAATAAACATACTGCAAAACCTTCGACAAAGCCTTATTTTTAGGCTGCAAATTCGCCAATTTGGAGAAGTGAAAGGTCATTACCAACGAGAGGAAGTTTGGAGGAGCCCCGGGACAGCAACAGCAGGGAGAGATTGCCAATGGTTTTAGGGAGATTATTTAAGATTTATACACCCCCCCCCATAGTCTAAACTCTACAGCAGCGTTAAGTTGCCAGAAAGGGCCGTCCAAGGTTTAAAAAAAAAGCTTTAGAAAACTTTCAAGCAAATGCAATTGGCAGATGTAAAGCCAATTTCCACAACCTTTACCAGCACCCTCTCTCTGCCTACGCCAACAGAGAAGGGTGATTTAAACCCTTAAACTTCCTATTATGTTCAAGTGTGGTGGCCGAGATAGGTTGACAATGGAATCAGTGAGGTTATTTAAACCTCTACAACATTATAATTTCAAGTACTGCAAAAGTGAAAGATTACCAACAGAAAACAGGAAGGCTATTTAAACTTATACACTCTCTAGAGTCTAAACACTGCAGCTGTGATAAGTTGCGAATGGGATCAGAGACATTATTTAAATTTATACACCCAGCAAATTCTAAACACTGCAGCTGTGATAGATTGCGAATGGTATCAGGGAGGTTATTTAAATTTATACGCCCACCAAAGTCTAAACACAGCAGCTGCGATAGGCTACCAAGAACAATAGGGAGGTTATTTAAAACTTTTAAACTTCCTATGATGTTCAAGCGCTGCAGCTGAGTCAGGCTGGGAACCCTAAACACAGAATTATACATCGCTCCTTGCTAAAACGGTGGTTGCTAAGGATAATGGGCCCGAAAATGCAACTGGGGTTAGCTCCGAGTATACACTGATGTTGCATACTTATTTAATGCCGATGATGAAGATGAGGCAGCGAAACAAAAACCCAAGACCGAGGTTAATGGAGGAGAATTAGGCACCTCCAGTGTGAGGCTTGCACCAACGTAAACCAGAAACAAGAACTAATGATAGGCATCTGGGAGACAAGGCTAAATACGATACATAGATAAGGCATGTGACTGTTTGGCAGAATGCCTCAACTAGGTGACATCTCATGGCAGAAATGATTGCAGGGTGTACACAAACTGGGTGCATGAAACAAGGTGTGTTCAAACATCAAGCATAACAAAAGGGGAAATTAGCTGTGAATAGCAATGGCTCTGGCAAGCATTTACGAAATAAATGCAAGCACAGTCAAGGCACGTGAAATGGTTAACAGAATACTTGATAGAGATGAGCTCACATGGTCTGCAATGACTCGATTAAAAGACGGTTGTAGAGGATAAACATGAACTTTTACTCCCATTTAACAGGTAACAACTGAACTGAATTAGTATGAAGTAAAATGTAAATAGAAGAAAGGTCTAACTATGTATAGAGTCCAATAGAAAACCACCAAAGTTCTTAAAGCCATGGCAGATACATACCTCCAACTTTACATGAGCTCTTCCACGCTGCCCTCCTTCTGCCTATGTTGTAATCGGAGCTATCGCCCCCGGAACTGAATTTGTTGTTGAA
>VDFB02047397.1:87342797-87388944 GCA_007258455.2 Sequoia sempervirens
GGCAGAAGGCCTAGGAGGGTGAGACTTGAGAGAGAGAGGGAAAGAGGGAGGGAGTGGGAGAGATATAAGGGGTAGAGGGTAGAGGGTTTAAGGGTTTAGAGTTTAAGGGTTGAGGGTTTAAGGTTTATGGTTAAGGGTTTATCATTTAGGGTTTAAGGGTAGAGGGGAGGCACATAGAGGGAGTGAGTGAGAGATACATAGAGACCTAAGAGAGGGAGAGGGGGTAGGAGGGAGAGACTTGAGAGAGAGAGAGAGAGAGGTTAGAGGGTAGAGGGTTTAAGGTTTTGGAGTTTAAGGGTAAAGGGTTTAGGGTTTAGGGTTATGGGTAGAGGGGAGAGAGATAGAGGGATTCAGTCAAAGACAAAACCCCAACCTTAGGATTTTCCCAACACCATAAAAGATAGGACATGAAAGGAACATAAGTCTCTCCACTCTACCCTTAGCCCTCTACCCTTAACCCTTAAATCCTTAAATCCTCTACCCTATATCTCTCTCCCACTCCCTCCCTCTCTCTCTCTCAAGACTCTTCCTCCTACCCCCTCTCCTTCTCTTAGGTCTCTCTCTCTCACTCACTCCCTCTATCTCTCTCCCCTCTACCTTTAACCATAAACCATTAACCCTTAAACTCTAAACCCCTAAAACCTCTACCCTCTTTCTCTCTCCCACTCCCTCCCTCCCTCCCTCTCTCTCAAGTCTCACTCTCCTACCCCCTCTCCCTCTCTCAAGTCTCTCTCTCTCTCTCTCTCACTCACTCTTATCTCCCTCCCCTATACCCTGTACCCTATACCCTCTATTTCTCTCCCAATCCCTCCCTCTCTGTCTCATTGAATCCCTCTATCTCTCTCCCCTCTACCTGTTGGTTGTTTTTACTGTAACCAGGTTGGTCTTCTAATTTACCTATGGAATTTCCAATTCCAATCAAGGGCAGCTCGAACGACCTGGACCAGCTGATGAGGATTTTAAAGACCTCCTACACTTTGGGCTCTACAAGACCCGTGAGGGTGATCCCTTAATACGTTTACAATGTTTGTACCATTATCATAAATAACATTAACAACAACAAATAATATCATTTAATAGCTCAACATAATAGCATAATACTAAATAAAATTGGCTTTTCATCAATAATATGAACTATTTGGAGCATGAGATAACTACAACACATTCTACAGTGTAAAATAGTCATTTATTTGCAATTTGTAGCAAGTGCTAGGTAAAGACAAACAAAATATTGAACCATACAAATTAGTACAACTTACATCAGTGCCATATATCCATTGAGGGAGTGAAATTCATAAAAATCTAAGGGTTTATGACAGATTTAACACATAACATATAAGATCCTTTAGAACATTGCTTTACAATTTCATCAACATGTATTCTAACCCACTACTACTTATCAAATCCTTATACAGAACATATCCACCTACAATCCCCATTTAAGATGTTTTGAATGGTTTGTGATACCAAAAGCAGAAGAATAGTTGCTTTTTTTCAATCAAACCATGGCAGTAGATGTCATGGCCGCCATTAAAGCTTACTCGTGCATTGCACGAATGAATCTAATCACATTTGATGCAGATTCAAATATTAGCCATTGATCCTTCACCTTGGTGAGATCATCAGGCGACTGCCTTGAAAGGAAACTGACATAGTATCCATCGTGGCAATAAGGGGCCCACCATACTACTCGTTGCCAAGGAGATCCACGTGGTGCCTGCCCATGATATCGCAATAAATAAAGACCTCGCACGTTTTGATCACGCGATGGTGGGCAACTGTGGATGTCAACCATCAACAATCCTGTTCGTTGAGTACAGTCGCTAGCCTTGTTATTAACCATCAGGCACCTTTCTACCAAGATTATAACATCTTCGTTGATTTAAAATACGTGCATCTTATAAATGCTTTTGTAACCCGCGACATAATGTATTAAAGATAGATCAAAGTATTTATCATTCCTTCGGCTTCACCGAATGAGACACATGGCACTCGCTCATGATATCGCGATCAACAAAGACAGTAAGGTGGTTTCATCGTGGGATTGCGGGGAACGACTAAGATCACACGACAATTGATCTATGGCCATGTGAACTTGTCCCTCTACAAAATAAAAATATTTATTAGGGGAGAGGGCCCAATAGTTGTGCGGGATCCAATAGTCGCGCACTCAATCGTGATGATAATACCCAGTCTTACCACATATTTATACTTTATATTGTAAATAAACAGTCCAAATGTACAAATAAAGAAAAAACCAAATGTTGATAAAAAATGGACCCATACTTGAACACATGAGAACCTCTAAATGTTATATGAAAAAAACATAAATACATTCATGAAGAAGTGAAATAAGTATTTTTTTTCTTCAAATAAAATATCATAACTCTCCACTAGAAGTATATCATTTAAAAAATAAAATTCTCATTTAATAAAATAAGACACTCATTTAAACAAGTATTGTTATCATAGTGAAAAAGAATTGTTCTGATGTGTACAACAATTGGGGCAGCAATGTACAAGCATTGGATAATTTTATATTAATAGTTGTCCTATCACAAATAGAAAAGGTGAGCACAATAAATAACATGTATTTTCCCATTAAATGTAAAGGAATTTCAAAAAGTTTTAGTGTTCAACTATTGGTCCATTTTTGTTCAATATAAATTGTATTTTAAATAATTAAGTGTTGTTTTTATAACAACAAATAGATTTTTTGTGTTCAACTATTAGTCCATATGTGTTGAATATAAAAGGTAGAGATATCAAAGATTTATGGTTATCAATAAGTATTTGGTCCACTTATGTTGTATATTAATTTTAATTTAAATAAAAATACCATATTCTACAAGCAACAAAGGATATTTTTTTGGTTCAACTATTGGGGTTTCCATGATTAAGTTTTGGTCAAACCTTTAAAAAGTCAAATTTTAGACACTTCTCAAAAGATTTTCCGATGTGGTGAGTTGCATGATGAGTTGCGCCTCCAAACCTTAGTTATAGATAAATAAGAGACCAGTCTACATTTAAAAAAAAAATGAAGGTTCTACGATATTCCAGTCAATTGTTACTTGCTGAGAAAGTTAGCCTGCACGACTACTAGGTCCTCTCCCCTAAAGGACTAAAAGGGCATCACTTGGCCAACAAAAAACAATGACATAAGTTGTTTTAACCAGGGAACACGGGACCAACAAAAGACTTAGGAAAAATAAATTCAGGAGAAGGAAATAAAATGATAAAACAAAAGGGGGCCCAACCTAGATGAAGCGATGGGGCTTAAGTCATTTTCAAACATTCCCAAAAAGTAATAGCCAAATAGATCCCATCCAAGGTGTAAGATGAACACTAGATTTTTACATGAAGACAAAGGTAAAACCCCAAGCTTAGGCTTTTCCCAAACACCATAGATGAATAGAGACACAAGGTAGGATAAAATAGAACATAGAGAACAAAACTTTGAAGTTCCATCACTACCCATAACCCTAAACCCTAAAACATTAACACTTAACCCTTAAACCCCAAACCATTAAACCCTCTACCCCCCCTCTCTCTCTCAAGTCTCTCCCTCGTACCCCCTCTCCTTCTCTCAGGTCTCTCTCTCTCTCTCTCTCCTCCTCTATCTCTCTCCCTCTACCTAAACCCTAAAACCCTAAACCCTTAACCCTTAAACTCTAAATCCTTAAACCCTCTACCTCGTTTAACCCTCTACCCTTATCTCTCTCCCACTCCCTCCCTCTTTCCTTCTCTCTCTAAGTCTCACCCCTCCCTACCCCTCTCTTAGGTCTCTCTCTCTCTCACTCTTATCTCCCTCTACCCATGACCCTCTGCCTTCTACCCTCTACCCTTGACCCTCCTCTCCATCTCTCTCACTCCTCCCTCTCTCTCTCAAGATCCTCTATCTCTCCCTCTACCCATATAGCCTAAACCCATAGCCCTTAGCCCCAAACCCTTAAAATCCTCTACCTCTACCCCTCTCTCTCTCTCTCAAGTCTCCCTCCTACCCCCTCTCCCTCTCTTAGGTCTCTCTCTTTCACTCACTCTCTACATCTCTCTCCTCTCTGCCATAACCCTAAACCTTAAACCCTTAACCCTTAAACTCTAAACCCTTAAGCCCTCTACCCCTCTACCCTCTCTCTCTCTCTCTCTCTCAAGTTTCTCCCTCCTACCCCCTCTCCCTCTCTTGGAGGTCTCTCTCTATCTCTCACTGCTCCTCTATGTGTCTCCCTTCTACCGGGAGCCCTAAAGCCTAAACCCTTGACCATTAAACCCTAAACACTTAAACCCTCTACCCTCTTCCCTTAACCCTTTCTCCCTCTATCTATCTCCCACTCCCTCACTCCCTCTCTCTCTCTTGAAGTCTCTCCATCCTAGCCCCACTCCCTCTCTCAGGTCTCTCTCTTTCTCCCCTTCCTCCCCTCTTCCCTCTCCCTTCCCCATCCTCTCTCTCTCTCTCTCTCTAAGTTTCTCCCACTCTACCCTTAGCCCTCTACAGCCTTTAACCCTTAGGTCCTTAAAATCCTCTACCCTCTATCTCTCTCCCTCCTCCCACTCTCTCTCTCTCTCAAGGACTCTCCCTCCTACCCCCTCTCTCTCTAGGGTCTCTCTCTCTCACTTACTCCTCTATCTCTCCCCCTCTGCCCTTAACCCTAAACCCTAAACCCTTAACCCTTAAACTCTAAACCCTTAAACCACCTCTACCCTCTCTAAACAACCCTCTACCCTCTGCTCTCTCCCACTCCCTCCCTCTCTCTCTCAAGACTCTCCCTCCTACCCCCTTTCCCTCTCTTAGGTCTCTCTCTCTCACTCACTCCCTCTATCTCTCTCCTGTCTACCTTTAAACCTAAACTCTAAACCATTAGGCCTTAAACTCTAAACCCTTAAACCCTCTACCCTCTATCTCTCTCCCACTCCCTCCCTTCCTACCTCTCTCTCAAGTCTCACCCTCCTACCCCCTCACCCTCTCTCAATCCTCTCTCTCTCTCTCTCACTCAATCTTATCTCCCTCCCCTCTACCATTAACCCTCTACCCTCTATCTCTCTCCCACTCCCTCCCTCTCTCTCTCACCCCTCTACTTGTTGGTTATTTTTACTGTAACCAGGTTGGTCTTCTAATTTACCTATGGAATTTCCAATTCCAATCAAGAGAAGCTTGAAGGACCTAGACCAACTGACAAGTATTTTAAATACCTCCTACACTTTGGGCTCTACAACACCCGGGAGGGTGATCTCTTAATGCATTTACAACCTTTGCACCATTATCTTAAGCAACATTAACAATAGATAATCCCATTTAATAGTGCAATATAATAGCATAATACTGAATAGAATTGGTTGTTCACTAGTAATATCAACTATTTGGAGCATGAGATAAATATAACACATTCCACAGTGTAAAATAGTCATTGATTTGCAATTTGTAGCAAGCGCTAGGTAAAGACAAACAAAATACTGAACCATACAAATTAGTACAGCCACATCCCAGGTTGCCATATATCACCATTGGGGGAGTGAAATTCTCACTTAAACATGTAAGGGGTTTATAACCAGATTTAACACATAACATATAAGATCCTTGAACATTTGCTTTACAATTTCATCAACGTATTATTCTAACCAATGCTACTTATCAAATCCTTATACATAACATATCCACCTACAATCCCATTCAAGCATTTTAATTGAATTCCTTGAATTAAAGCCAAAATAGAATCCATACACACCACAAGGTGGGATGGAGCAGGACAACCCTTGATTATCTTATTCCAAGGAATTCAGATATGCATGTACCAATGGAGAAATGAGTTTGCATTAATCATTTCAATTCAAATGCTACTACTGTCATAAAGACATCAAATCCCCATGAATTCAAAACCTACTACAAAATGACTCAAACCCTAAATTTCATTTTCCCTAAAACCATCATACTTTACAATTTGCTTTGCAACTTCATCTAGACTCGACCAAAAATATCTAACTTTCTAACACGTACTTTTGGCCTTGAAGTCCTTCTTATAGAGAAAATGGAAGAATGGACAGTGGGATGGGACACAAGAACAGCAGATGGTGTGTGGGGCTGGGACAGGGCTTTTTAGGAGGGATGCCAAGAGCCTTTATATCATGTTTGAATTACAAAACCCTCAAAATAGGGAGTACTTGGACTATATCTGCAAAGAAATGAAGCTTTCTAACTCAAATCAATGCCCAAGCCACTCAAATGAATTCAAATCAAGCTAACACATATCTTCATGACCTGGAATTTATTTCACATCAAAATATGGTTGCATGTGACCATATAGTGTTGCATAATAGGAAAAATATAGAAATTTTGAAGAAAAACACAGATTTTTGAATGTCAAGAGCTTGTATTTTAAATCCTCAACCATCAACAACCATTACAATGATCACTTTATGCCTTTTAAAGTCCTTTACATGTCAACCACTGAACAACCACCTCTACAACTGAATTTTTGTCTTTGTGATCACATACCAGAGCATAAAACCACACTAATTTCAAGGTTGTTAACATCACTATTGAAATGTTCTATTTTTTGATCTTTCGAACATTAAAGATTTACGTAAGTGGTGTCTTAATGGCATAAAAGGTGAAAAATCATGATTAATTGTGTAACCACATAGGTCAAATATAATTCTATCAAGGAAATTAATATCAAATAGATAATATGTCATAACTCATACATTTCAATGTCATTGATCTTCTTCTTCATCCAACTCTTTGTTTGTATCATCTGATCTAGATTCAACATTGATCCGGTGGACATTTTTCAGTGAAAATTGAAGTGTCTCGTTTCTCTCCAGAATCTGCACCATCAGAAAGAGCTCAGCATCCTAATTCCAATGCAACTCAAACGGAGCGAAAAGGAGTCCGTTTGCACGAGTTATGGCCAGTCAAACCTCAGGTCAAACTGGGATCAGGAGCATCCAGGAAGCGAAAAAAATGATTGTTTCGGAAGTCAACGGAAATAGCGTCAAATCGAAGAGCTCACCGAGATGATTCCGGCAACATTCGTTTCGTCGAAATCCGACATCGGAGGCTCAACTTATCAGCGGTCAAAGTTTGTAGTTGACTTGTTGAGGTGGACCGTACGGATGCTGACATCAGCAGTCAGTCCATACTATATGGAATATATGGACGAATTTGAGCGTGGCACGTGGCGCTGAGTCATTGTACAGACCCAATCAGATGGTGACACATGTCATCCGTACGACGACGTGGCAGTACGTCAGCGTGCCATGCAGATGAGTCATCGGTGGCGGACCAGTCAGCAATGACATGTCTTTGACAGTGAATCAGAACGCGACAAGTGTCCCCCCGTACACGCAGTCAGCATCCATGTGGCATCCGAGTCAGCTGTCTAGTCGGCAGTGACGTGTCATCGGCAGCGAATGAAGTGTTGACACGTGGCATCTTCAGCATCCCTGTCAGCTAGCATGATGGCACCTCAGTCAGTGTCGCGTGGCATTTGAGTCATTTTTGTCATCGAATGGGGTGTCGACAGGTGGTGTTACTGGGGAAAGCCACGTGTATCTTCTACCTTCGGTCGGTGTGGGCGTCAGCAAGTTAGTTTCAACAAAAATTGGTTGGCGATGGGCTCGACCCGACAACCTACTCCATAACTGCCGGCCCGCTAACCATTGCACCGGATTGCCCGCGCCTTACTTAATATGACTTGCGGTTTGTTTTGTTATAATTTTGTTTGAGTTTGGTTTAAAAATGCCGACGGCCGGGAGTGGAACCCGGAACCGTCGGCTTACAAAAGGATTAACTCACCAACGCGCCATCGGAAGTATTTAAAATATGAAGGGCGCTGGTTTCTTTTATCGAGTGAATTGAAACCGAATGGTTTAAAATAAACTAAATTCCCTTAAATTATTAAACAATAATCCTTTCTAAGGATTAGATAAAAACCACCTTAGATTGTAAAAGCCCGAGAATGAATAATTAGGGGGCTTAATGTGATTTAATATAGATTAAGGTGGTTATCTTAAAGATTATTATGTAAAATTAGGGAGATTTTTGAAGATCCTTATGTATTTGGAGAGATAAGGGGAATATTTTGTAAATCAATTGGTTGAGAGCCAAATTGAGCAAATTTTATGTATTTAAAGGGGGCTTGAGGTGAGAGTTGGAAATAAGTTTTTTTTTTCAAGTGACGAAGTCTTGAAGCTGTGGAGTTAGATGAAAGAGAGGTCTTGTGGAGATTCTTTGAGTCATTCTTGCATGTCAGAGCGCTGTTATGCTGCTGAAGTGCTTGGAGAATGATTGTGGTGCTTTGTAATCGATTTTGGAGTTAATCGGATCGGTCTCTCTATTGGAGTGGACCCGGAGACGTAGTCACTTTCGTGACGAACTCCGTTATCAACTGTTTGCACTTCTCTTCTTCTCTCTCTTTCTGTCTCTCATTTCCTTTCTTCTGTTATAATCACTTTGTTATTACTTTCATTCTGTTATTTCCTTAAGTTAATTTTGATTTAATTAACTTGAAATAATCATTGTAAAAGCATTGTAAAAGTTAAGCATTTAAATACTGCAATCTAGTCTAGATCCTATATAGATCAAGTTGGTATCAGAGCAAGTTGACTATTATTGCAATTATTTGTTTTTTGAATGCTAACGAGATCCAGGATTCAGAAGGGTGAAGGCAAGCTCGAAGACTTTAATCTTGAGATCGGGAAGCGAAGAACATTTCCGAAGATGTCAGTTTCTGGAATGGAGGTTCCTGAAGAAATCAGTGAGCAGGAATTTCGTAGAGCATTCCTCGAGATGAAGGCAAAGGTGGATATTCTTTTTCAGGAGAGACAAGAACGGAAGGAACGTGAAGAAGGTTCGTCGAATCAAGAAGATCGCAAAGACATGAAAGGGAAACATCATGAAGATGGTGGCAAGCAACCAGATCATCCCTTTTCTTCTTCTCCTCCCTCTTCTCCTTCCCCTTCTTCTCCATCTTCTCCTCATTTTATTTCTTCTAATCCTTTCAAGAGTGGGTATAAACCTAAAATTAAACTGGATGTAAAATTTGACTTACCAAAATATTGTGGTGAACTTAATGCTGAAAAATTGGATGATTGGATTCAGCAAGTAGAAGTCTACTGTAGAGTCCAGAACCTATTAGATGATGTTGATAGGATCCAATTAGCTACTCTTCGTTTAGGAGGTACAGCCTTAACTTGGTGGGAGAGTAGGTCTAAGGCAGAAGTTTCACAGCATGGTAGAGTTAGTTTAACTTGGGTAGAATTTATTAATGCACTTAAGAAGCAGTTTTATCCCCTAGGACATATGCAGTAGTTAATGATGGATTGGAAAATGTTTAGGCAAGGGAAAGGTCAAACTGTCCAAGAGTACACCCATGAATTTAGGAAGAAGGCTATTGCTTTGAATGTTCCTTTGTACACTCAGGACACGTTGTTGAAGTACATAGGAGGTCTGCATTCCTACCTTAGGCATTCTATTTTGGTTTTGAACCCTTGTAACTTGGATGAAGTGTCTGTTCAGGCAACACACTTAGAGTCAAGGGGTAAAGGATCTTTTATTGATAATGATGTAAAGAAATCTTCTAAGAATGCAGAGACAGGGAAAGGAAAGAAGGCAGCTACAGTCAAGAAGGATGAGAAACTTTCTTAAATTCATTGTGACAAGGAAGGTCATGATGAAAATCACTGCTGGAAGTTGCATCCTGAATTGAAGCCTAAGTGGACTCAAAGACGTAATCAAAAACAGAAGGGTAAAGATAAATCCATGAATGTTGTTATGGATCTTGGTTCAGATTCAGATGATGAGATTAAGATAACAGCGATGGGTCTAAAAGGTAAAGCTCCTATTTCTGGTGTTTCTGTTGCTAGTTGTGCTTCTACTTCCACAGTTAATGATTTCTCTGAAGATGTGAAAAGAAATGAGCTTTTTCATTTAAGGGTTGTTACTAAAAACACTAAAATTGATGCACTCATAGATAGTGGATCTTAGGTTAATCTGATTTCAGAAAGTGTTGTAAATAACTTGGGATTAAGAACTACACCACATAAGAAACCTTATCCACTAGGTTGGATTTGTGAAAATGATAAGTTGCAAGTAACGAAACAATGCACCTTAAGGTTCACAATCACTAGTAAATTTGTGGATGAAGTTCAGTTTGATGTAGTTCCACTGGATATCTGTGGGATAGTACTTGGTAGCCCTTATCTTTATGACAAAAAAGCAATCTTCTACAGGCAAAAAAATCATTATCACTTATTTAAAGATGGCATTCAGTATATAGTACATTCTCACAAGATTAAGACTGACCAATCTTTTGCAAACACAGGGCAGTTAAAGAGGGTAATTAATGCAAGTAAAGAGTTAACTCTTATGTCTGTCAGTACAGGTGGTTCTACACTTGAACTTGGAGTAGCTAACCAGGGTCAGATGTTGCAGGATGCACTTGTAGTACAACATGAGAAAAAGATGCTTGAAAGCATTGATGGATCCTTGGGTAAAAATGTTCCTGTTGTAAAGGATCGATATCATGTTGACTTAATTTCTTTCATTTCTGCATTGATATTCAGCTTGATGCTAGTCAATTTTTATTGGTTAGCGGCTATGGCAATTGATGTAGATGTTTATGGAAGTGATAACATTATGTTTATGTTCAACAACATTGTTGCAGTCTTTATTGTGCTTGTGAGCCAGGTTTTCAAATGTACAGAAGATACAGGACAAGTGGGGAGGCCCAGTCCTCACTTATTGTCAGAGTAAATGTCACTTTTGGAGGTCCAAAAGGTCTTCAGTGGGGAGGCCTGATCCGGTGGACATTTTTCAGTGAAAATTGAAGTGTCTCGTTTCTCTCCAGAATCTGCACCATCAGAAAGAGCTCGGCATCGATTCCAATGCAACTCAAAATGAGCGAAAAGGAGTTTGCGAGTTATGGCGATCAAACCTCAGGTCAGGGATCGGAGAATCCGGGGAAGCAAAAAAAGATTGTTTCGGAAGTCGAAACAACAAATCAAAGAACGCTCGTAGAGATGATTCGGCAACGTTCATTTCGTCGAAATCCGACGCCGGGCTCTCAACTTATCAGCGGTCAAAGTTTTGCATTGACTTGTTGAGGTGGACGTGCGGATCTGACGTCAACGGTATCCGATCTGGATCTGCGGAATATATGGACCAATTTGGCTGGAGCGTGGCCGGAAGTCATTGTACGGACTCAATCATATGGTGACGTGTCATCACTAACGTGACGTGGCCATACGTGCGCCATCGCAGAGGATCGCTACGCATGGCCGACGAAAAGCCGACATGTCAAAGGTGAATCGAAGCGACAAGTGTCCCCCATACACGCAGTCAGCATCCATGTGGCATCCGAGTCAGCTGTCTAGTCGGCAGTGACGTGTCATCGGCAACGAATGAAGTGTTGACACGTGGCATCTTTAGCATCCCTGTCAGCTAGCATGATGGCACCTCAGTCAGCGTCGCGTGGCATTTGAGTCATTTTGTCATCGAATGGGGTGTCGACAGGTTGTGTTACTGGGGAAAGCCACGTGTATCTTCTACCTTCGGTCGGTGTGGGCGTCAGCAAGTTAGTTTCAACAAAAATTGGTTGGCGATGGGCTCGACCCGGCAACCTACTCCATAACTGTCGGCCCGCTAACCATTGCACCGGATTGCCCGCGCCTTACTTAATATGACTTGCGGTTTGTTTTGTTATAATTTTGTTTGAGTTTGGTTTAAAAATGCCGACAGCCGGGAGTGGAACCCGGAACCGTCGGCTTACAAAAGGATTAACTCACCAACGCGCCATCGGAAGTATTTAAAATATGAAGGGCGCTGGTTTCTTTTATCGAGTGAATTGAAACCGAATGGTTTAAAATAAACTAAATTCCCTTAAATTATTAAACAATAATCCTTTCTAAGGATTAGATAAAAACCACCTTAGATTGTAAAAGCCCGAGAATGAATAATTAGGGGGCTTAATGTGATTTAATATAGATTAAGGTGGTTATCTTAAAGATTATTATGTAAAATTAGGGAGATTTTTGAAGATCCTTATGTATTTGGAGAGATAAGGGGAATATTTTGTAAATCAATTGGTTGAGAGCCAAATTGAGCAAATTTTATGTATTTAAAGGGGGCTTGAGGTGAGAGTTGGAAATAAGTTTTTTTTTTCAAGTGACGAAGTCTTGAAGCTGTGGAGTTAGATGAAAGAGAGGTCTTGTGGAGATTCTTTGAGTCATTCTTGCACGTCAGAGCGTTGTTATGCTGCCGAAGTGCTTGGAGAATGATTGTGGTGCTTTGTAATCGATTTTGGAGTTAATCGGATCGGTCTCTCTATTAGAGTGGACCCGAAGACGTAGTCACTTTCGTGACGAACTCCGTTATCAACTGTTTGCACTTCTCTTCTTCTCTCTCTTTCTGTCTCTCATTTCCTTTCTTCTGTTATAATCACTTTGTTATTACTTTCATTCTGTTATTTCCTTAAGTTAATTTTGATTTAATTAACTTGAAATAATCATTGTAAAAGCATTGTAAAAGTTAAGCATTTAAATACTGCAATCTAGTCTAGATCCTATATAGATCAAACATTGTAAGGATTGGTCATATCATCATCATCGTCATCGATATCAGTTTTGATAATGTCATCATCCACACGGATATCATCTTCATGAACTTTAACTCCTACATCATCATGATCTAGTTCCTCCTCTTCGACATCTTCATCAGGGACAAGATCAACTAACTGTTGATCCTAATCATCATCTACATCATCTTCTAGTTCTTCAGTATCTTCTTCTTCCACCACATTATGCTTTACCGGCCTTCCTCTTGGATCATGTCTAATAACAAATGACCAACCCGGTTTACCTGGAACCTTTGAGTAAAATACCTGCTCACATTCGCTTGGAAGAACATAGGGCTCATTTCTAGCTCGCTCGATCAACCTTGTATTAACCATGGTAAATCCATTATCATGTTCAATAATAGTTCTCTCAAGATCATTGTCATTCAATCATAGCCTATACCATAGGACGATGAAAAAAATTAATCTTAAGGACTTAAAGTCACACTCAAGTATATCATCCAAAATCCCATAGTATCAATTTTCTGAGACTTCTGAATGTATGTCGCTTCTAGATGAAACATTAGTCACCTGAAAGACTACAGTTATACCAAAATCACAAGTTTTCTTCATGTCATCCAACATTTTAATTCAAAATTTACGACCATTGCACCACATAGCCTTGTGGTGTTTCACCTGCAATATGTCAAACATGTAAAAATTATTGCAATATCGTTAGTTGATAAACATATTTATTCTTGGTCGAATGTATGCAAAGAAAACAATCTCAACATATATATACATCAATATAATTGAAAATAATTAAATAATATGGATGATTAATATATTTATACGTACCTGTTTATCTCTTAAACCATATGCTAAATCAATTTCCCTTTGTGTAACATTGGAATCTCCATTACGATGAGCTTCTTTAACCAATGAATCCACACCTTCCCATGTTAATGCGCGACCAAATTGTTGACATCATTCAATCCATACTATCATCTAATCAAGATTGTTTGTGACGTACAAATGCAGTGCATCCCACTCTTGACCAACTGTATCAAAAAAATTTGAAATTCACAAATGACGTATAATTAGTTAAATACCACAGTATACGACCTTAATTTATAATTGATGTATATTGAAGATTAAAAATTAAATAAGTACAATATACATAAAACCATATGTAAAATGTATTCCAATTAATCTCCATGACCATCTTATAATTACCTCTCACTTTCCTCAATCTACCTTTCCCCATCGGTACTCCTTGAATTTGTTAATGGAGTTGGGATCCCAAATGCGATCTACATGGATCTTTGTTGCAAACTTAGGAAGATATTCACTAATGTACACCATGGTCTGGTATACCATATATCCCTCCAGCATAGAACCCTTAGGATGTGCTTTTTGTCTAACCAAAGACTTCAAAAATTTCAAGTGCCTCTCAACCATCCACATTGACTTTGTGTGTACAGGTCCACACAATTCAATCTCCTCAACTTGGTGTATGAGGTAGTGTTCTTGTGCATTGAAAAATGTCGAAGGTAGAAACTTTTGCATTTCGCACATTAGATGAAATTTTTTTCTCTTCCAATAATTTATATCTTCTTTATGGATTTCTTTAGATGACAACCATCTACAAGTGATTCAAGGCGCAAATATATTAACGATATTTAACAAAAATATACAGTATATTACATAGCAAGTAGAACAAATGGAAATTATAAGATGTATACAACGAATTGAACAAATATCGCTACTTATCTCATGTATTTTCCAAGATCATTTATAACTTGCTTGAAATTGTTGTCAAAGTTGTCTGGGAGAGATAGAAGTAGAACGTACTGCAACAATTATAAAATGATCTTTTCATTATTTTTCCAAAAGTAGTAAACATAATACACTGAAAAGTACATGCATTATACAAGTCTATATAATATACTAGAATAATTACCTTAATGAAGGTATGCCAATCATGCATTTTCATCCCTGACCCAAATTCACCTTTCTTTGTTATTATGTTGTTTATGTTGGTAGAAAATCCTGTGGGAAATCAAATTTTTCGTATGACTTCTTTTATAGCATTGATTTGCTGCTCTGTTAATAACCAAGGAAGGGCACTTATATTAATTTGGTCTCCATTGCTATTTAATTGAATGAAATTTTTCATTGCATGATTGGCTTCCTGAATATCAGTACAAATTTTGACAATTTTTTCTTTGTCATGACTTCCATCCAATATTTTCCATAACGTTTTTGTTATATTCTTTCTGATATGCATTGTATCAAACAAATGCACAATTTGTAGCTTCTCATAGTAGGGCAACCTACTAAATTATCTGGGATAATTTTTCAGTCCCTGTGGAAGCCGGCCATTAATACCTTGACGACCTTCATGAAGCATGTAAGTTAAACAAATTAACAACGACAATCATTGTCAATTACAACATGAGTAAACACAACACTATAAAAATATAAATTCAAAACATATAATATATGATAGATAAACAATTTGATCCGATGTATAACCTTGGCGATTAATTCTATTATATTCCAACTTCCATAGGCAAGGTGTCATTCTTCATGGTTTTGATGTAGTCTCTTCTTTCCCATTGAAAAGATGTTTTTTAGTAGTTCGATACTTATGATTTCTGTGGAGGAAGTGCCTATACTCATCAAACCCCTGCTTTCCTAAACTTGTTGAATGAAGAGATTTCATCTTTGGACCACAAATTGGACATGCAAATTTTCCCTTTGTTTGAAGACCTGCAAGATCATATATAATTGGATTAAATATTTCAATCTTTATAATTATATATAATGAATTGATTATTTTAAAAACATGCATGATATCTACTTCATAAAATTAAATATTGTTAAAGTGCAGTCGAACGTTATAACATACCACAAAAATGTGTTAGCCCTGAGGCATCATGAATTGTCCATATAAGCATTGCATGGAATTGAAATTGTCTTTGTCCTATTGGTCTAGAGATGTCATACATAGTGACACCATTCCATAACTTTAGTAACTCATCGATAAGAGACCCGATATATAAATTCATATCTTCAACTTGGTACTTACCTAGTTGAATGAACATAAACATTACATAATTATTATAACCATTTTACTGCAATATATATAAACTAATGTACATTACTATTGAATAAAAAAAATATGTCATTATGCAACAAATAAGACAAATGAGATGTTACTAAGGTATGTGCAGGATCATGATGGGCCAAAAAGTGGCAATATGATGGGTATATATAGGGTATGTGGCTGATGAATTTCTTTTTACCCAAAATTGATGAAACGAAAAGGGTTTTTAAAAGAGATTCTTAGCTTTCCACCAATATAAATTATGCTTTATTTTGAATTTAGTAATAATTATTATTTATTTTCTATTTGAATTACGACTAAAGTCCTGATTGATAGGTTCATTCAAAAAATCTATAGCTTTCAAACGGTATCACATTTTTTGAATTCAAAACATGTGTCACATTCTATGCTTCGTATACTATAGGATTAAAAAAAGAAAAATTGAATTTCATGAAGTTTTGACCAAGTTAAGGTGGTCAGACATACAAGCTTTTATATTTTTTAAAATTTGTAATAAAAAAATCATAATTAATTATTTACTTGGAAAAAAAATACAAAAAATATGCATCACATCAGGACATCAGTCCTCTACCTATATCTAAACTCTTATATATATATTTTTTTATCATTTTATAATGGTTAGGGTGGTCAGATAGAGACCCACTTCTTATTTTTTCCCTGAAATTTAAGTACTCCTACATTGAAATTTCAAATTTTCACCAAATATTTTTTTTTTGTTAAAATAAAATTAGTAGTTTAGAAACTACATTCAATTTGCTATAGATTCTATTTTTACACATTTTTGAAATAATATATATAACTTATTCAAATTTTTACGTCAAGTTGCCTAACTCTGATTTTTTTGAATTTTTTGCCACTTAAGGGCCTATTTTTTCCATGATGATCCTGCACATGCCCACTACGTTAAAGAAAATTGATGTAAACAAATACCTGGAGCAATCATTAACATTATGTACTCCCTTTTTATTGACATCCATGGAGGAATGTTATTGCTGATAACAAAAATAGGCCACACTGAGTAAATAGATCTCAGCTCTCCAAATGGATTGACACCATCCACTCCCAATGAAAGACGGAGATTACGAGGTTCTTTAAAGTGTGGCCATTTTTCCTCCATGTCCCTAAATGCAGAACCATCTGCAGGAATTTGAAAAATGTCATCTCCACTTCTATTCTGTGCATGCTAATCCATAAATTGCGCTAAGCTTTCACACCTAAATAATCATTGCATACATGGAATAATGGGAATATAACGAAGAACCTTGCGAGACACCTTTTTTGTTAGTTGATCTGTTTGATATCTATTGATATGACATTCTGGGCATTCTGTTGCAAATTCCTGTTGTTTATGATATATAATATGATCATTGGGACATGCATCTATTGCTTGATACTCTATTATGATATCTTTCATAATGCCAGATAAATCTCGGTATGAGTGAGGTAAAATATTTGATGGTGGTAACAAATATTCACCAATCAATCTACAACAAAAAGTAATTTGTTAATGGGTATGTGCAGGATCATGATGGGCCAAAAAGTGGCAATATGATGGGTATTTGTAGGGTATGTGCTGACGACTTTTTTTTTGCCCAAAATTGAAAAAACGAAAAGGGTTTTTAAAAGAGATTCTTAGCTTTCCACAAATATAAATTTTGCTTTACTTTGAATTTAATAAATTATTATTATTCATTTTCTATTTAAATTATGACTAAAGTCATTGATAGGTGATTGAAAAATATTTATAGTTTTCAAAGGTATCACATTTTTGAATTCAAAATATCGTCACATTCTATGCTTTGCATACTATAGGATTAAAAAAGAAAAATTAAATTTCATGAAGTTTTACCAAGTTAAGGTGGTCGACATATGAGTTTTTATATTTTTTAAAATTTGTAATAAAAAATCATAATTAATTATTTACTTGGAAAAAAATTACAAAAAAATATGCATCACATCTAGACATAAGTCCTCTACTTATAAATAAATTATTATAAAAAATAATTATCATTTTATTGTGGTTAGGGTGGTCAGACAGACACCTACTTTTTAGTTTTTCCCTGAAATTTAAGTACTACTGCATTGAAATTTCAAATTTTCACCAAATAGATTTTTTTCTATTTAAAATAAACCTAGTAGTTTAGAAACTACACTCAATTTGCTACATATTCTATTCTTACATATTTTTGAAATAATATATATGACTTATTAAATTTTTATGTCAAGTTGCCTAACTCTGATTTTTCTAATTTTTTTGCCACTTAAGGGCCTATTTTTTCCATGATGATCCTGCACATACCTAATATAAAGAATATTAATGGTACATATTTCATCCTTTATTTACTAGTGATGAACTAACAACAATTAAAATAGATGAAAAAATGACATATATGACATACCTTAACATCCATGAGATTGCTATGTTTGATAAACCATTCATAACCTTCAAGTTCGCAACAACAATACAACAGAGAGAAGATTTGTTTGGAAGCCTTCATAAAGGGGCTCGTATGCCTTCTCAAGTATAGGTAAATCATAAACATCATCAAAGTCATCTCGATCATCATGATCAGCTCTGCCACTAAATGTGTCATGGATCAATGTATTTGTACCATCATCTTCAATTGTGTTTTCTGGCGCATAATCATCTTCTTCCATAGGATCATTAACTTCATCTTCGATATTCATAGCTCCATGTTCATCTGCTTGCAAAACCACATTCTCTGGGCCGTGATAATCCATATCATCTACCCTAGGGCGCCCCACCTTTATAATAATGATAGACACAAATAAACCATGATCATAATCAAGTGATTATATATATATATAAAATGTTAAAACGATATAAATATTTGGGTGATCCCATAATAGTGGTTTACAATTTTTGGCCAAACTGGACCTGAAATTATTATTTTTAATTAAATCTTCACATTCGGGCACTTATAGCGGCTAAATTGTGAGGAATTTGAAGATGGTGGAAACTAGAGTCTCATCAAATTTTGTCTTTAGATTCTAAAAATATTTTTTTCAAAATTTTTGGAATCAAATTGCACTTCTTTTTCCATCTCCCACGAAAAATTAATTTTTTTCAGAAAACAACATTTTTAAAAAGTGACGCACACCGTATAACGCATAACTTTTTTTTCATAAAGGATAAAATTCTAATTATTTCAAATTTAGATTTGTAACTCTGATATCTAGTGCTTCCAGTTGGTTAGATAGTTTTTTATTGAATATTTTTTCCTTAATCAAGTTTCAAAGTCAAACAAATTACAATTCAGACATAGGGCGACCGTATAACGCGTAACTTTTTTTGTATATGTCAAAATTTTATTTTATTTTTTGTTGGATCAAGGATTTCAATATCTGGTGCACTCATATTTTTCAAATTTTTTTTTGATAATCTTCTATTTTTCCACATGTGAAGAACAAAGAAATTCATTTTTGATGAAAAACCTATGTTTAATAAAACTTAAAAAATAAATACATAACAAAACCCAAACATATTAAAATTATATTCATTGGATAGCTTGTTAGAGGATACCATAATCATTTGAAATAAATTTTAAATGAATTCATTTGATCCCCAAAAGCTAAATCAAAAGTGATTTTTATCGGCATTTTGATAGGTGTAAAGGAGACGTATTTATAGGTATGGTTTAAAACTAGCGAGGTTCTATTCAAGGGGGTTTGATCTAAGGTGATTTGATCAAACCCTCTTCAATTGGAATCCTTAAAATGGAACTTTTTAAGGCTTAAATCATTATATTTTCTAAAAATATGTGATTTCAGCTAAAATTCGTTCCTCTCAGGAATTGTAAGCCACTATTATGACAGCACCCATTTACAAATTCAATCAATATAAACACATATAATGAACAACTTACCAATGGACGATAATCAAACCCCCTTCAAGCGTGACCATGCTGCCTACAATGTTTCTTAGCTGCTATGATTAAAAGCCATCTTGTCTTTAAGCCCTTGCAACAATAACATATCACCCTTTCTTTTCAATCAGGACAATAACATTTTCCATCACCCTTTCTTTTCAATCTATCTCTATCAAGTGTCTCTTCATTTTGTTTTGGACTAATATTATCGACATGATTTTTCTTTACCAAGCTTGACTATTTAGATCTTCAAAAATATCAAACTCACACTCTAATAATTTTTATTCATAGACAAGTAATCTCTGATATTTTACACCAAATTTTTTTGGCATGCAACCACCCCTGCAAAAGAGAAGATAGTCTGAAGTTAATGACCCCAAAAAACACTTTAAAATGCTAATTCCAGAACTTATTAAATTATGATTTTACTATGATTTCCAACCGTTAGACTCCTAAAATCAAAATATCGAATTTGATCGCAAACTTCCTACAACGATGGAGGTAGCGAGCTAGTAAGAGCAAGTGACCCATTCCTAAGGAGGAACAAGTTGGAATCATCATTGCTAATGTCAATACAGATTTATCCTTTTAGTTAAAGATGCAATGTGTCACTTCTTATGACAAGCTTATCCCTAAGGCCCTCAACATTGAGAGAGCCCTAATCGCACAAGGAAGAACACACTAGTAGAATTTGGCAAATTATAAATGACTAGGTGACTAAAAATTTTAGTAACAACTAAAAATGACTAAATTTAGCTCATTTTTTGCAACTCAACTATAAATGAGTAAATAAATTACTAGTTTGGTTGTTGATTAAAATTTATTTAGTCACACAAATAAAAATGGCTAAATAGTTAGTCATTTATTTAGTCATAATCCATTTGAATAAATCATTTAAGGAATCAAGAATATAGCCCACCAAAATACTCTAAAACTTTAATAAACATACCCTAAAACTTTTGTCAAATCTTATTTTTAGGCGTAGCCCACCAAAATGGAGTTTTCATTTTAATATTTAACATACTCTAAAACCTTCGTCAAAACATTGTTTTCAAGCATAGACTGCTAAAATGGAGAAGTGTTTTAGTAAAGAATGACAGAGAACGATGAGGAGATGTGCATGAAAAGAGGCATAGGATTCATTGTTGCTTATCTCATTCATGCTCTGCTCAACAAATCTTACATTATTCTCGCTACTATTTGTAATCTAGGTATTTACTTGACATATATTTGCATAATCTCAAATTCCTTCAAAGGCTTTTGAAGTATCAATGTATCCTATATAGGGTTTATAATGATTTTTTTTAATTAAAAAAATAAATAAATGATGTATTTCCCTGTAATTAGATAATGTGGAGATCTCCTAAATCTGCGCCAGCACACTATCCTCTTTGACACTATATTTATTACTCCAGCTACTAGGGTTTTGCATGTGACATCTTTAATATCTTCATGACTATGGCTTTTAAATAGATCTCAGTCTTTGCTTTAATCCTTTTCATGGTAACCCTTGAGTTCCATAATCCACCTTCAATCTCTTCTAAGAATGTTGTCTTAAGTTAGACTGCATGGTATGCATATAAAACAATTCCTTCATACCTGCCATTGTTCCAAACCACCACTCACCGCCTTGCTTAAAATGTTGCCTCCATAAGCACAATAGCATGTTTTAAAATCATGGTTTCCAGTAATTGACCATTAAGGTCACCACTTTCATCAAGATACAATGAGTTTTTTTTCTTCAAACTCAAGGCATTATGCAAGATAACATTGTGAATTGTTTCTTGTGTACGATTTGATTTTCTTGCACATTTACTGCTTTGCTAACTTCCTTTAAGACTGGGTATTGCACCCTCAGCTGCAATCTCAAATAGCTCACTCACTATAACTTGAAGACTCCTTTCATGAGCATCCTTCTATAAAATCAAACTATGCCCTATAGACTACCTACTTACTACAGGGGACTCATTGTTTCATGGTATTGTAGATCTTAAGATCCTTCAACCTTATTGACACTACTTCACAGTCCACAAGGTATTATTCACTATTCTCCCATCTTTGATGAGTCTCAAAACACTTCTCAAACATGCAATCCACTACCTCCATTATACATTAATGGCTAAGAAGAAACATTGAACCTATGATTACTACTGTTACTTCATTTGAATAGTCATTCCCTGATTGCATTTTCCTTGTCTAACACTACCAAAAGCATTTGAAAATCCCTTAAGGCCAGCAAGGGGGTAAGGAAACTCACTATTAAAATTTCCACTTTACTATGCAAGGTTTGAGCTTTATTATCTTGTCACTACTTAGCCTTTTTTTGATTGTCACATCTCAAGTGACTATCATTCTTCTTACCGTAGATTGCATTTACAAATGTCACTAAGCTACATAGTGTGCTTGTTATTGGCTACAATCTTTAGATTGCAAGATTTTGTTATTAGCTACAATGTCTCAATCTTTTTGATATTGCAACCTCACTAATCCGCTATAGTTATTGTTTATGTTTCTATGGAGGCCTAGGGTTTGTACCCTAATCATGCTCTTACCAATGCTCCTGTTGGTATTAAAAAAAACCTTAAATCTTGGGTCAGAAAATTAGTTGTCTTGACAAAGTTGTGGTATGATCTTGGATTGTATCCTAGAGTGTGTGGGAAGCTTGTGTTTGATCATTAAGGTATGTAAACCTGATCAGGAAATGTATCCTATATAGCATGGGTCTTGCTTTAATACTTTCCATAATGGTTATTAGCAGATCACATTATTATAGTTTGCGGTAACCCAAGATTGCATTCAAGTATGTAACAAACTTGGTTTGTAGTTTAAGCTATACACTTTTAAGTAACATTCATAAGGTTTAGAAAATCTTGATCACTCTCTAGAATAGCCCATTAAACATGGGTTGTGCTTGAATGCACTACATAATTGATATAACACAACCACTCTGCATATCAACCAGAGTTATAGGCTCTTTATTGCAGCAAGAGGTAATCACTCTTGGATCATGCTATAATTACATCGTAACCTGTTAAACTTGAGACAACCTGAATGCACCCAATGATGATTGACACCTACATTATACAACCTGAATTAACTAAATTATATGAGCACCTCCATTTCTATCACAACATAGCCACATTAAACTTGGGTCACACATGAATGCATCATGTATTTGTTATAGCACAACCATGCCACATGACCAATAGAGTTATGGATCACATAATTACAGTCACAAGAATTTGTTCCTTGGTTGTGATCTTATGGTGATTCCACACAACAAAATCTGGACATGAAACTCTCAAAACCCTAAACCTCTAAAAATGAAATATGATGAGATGTTGCTTTAAAATATGATTTTCAAACCTGGAACTACAAATCTGACTTCACAATTGAATTCTACAAAAGGACAATGACTACCCTCAACCTGGCGATATCTTCTTGAATTTTTTCTGATTTTTCCCAAGAAAATCATCCTTAGTTCTCCACAAACTGTCTCAAGTAGAGCAAAACAGTGTCGCAATAAATCAGCGAACTCACTTTTTTTTATGTCGACCACAATTTTATTTTTTTCTTATTTTTCATGTTTGTCAAAATTTCGACGAACGTCGGGGATAAACTTTTAAAAAATTGAAAATTACACATCAAATTTTACAAGCACCCGACGATACATCAAATTATACATATTTCGTTAGATATTTTCATTGGATTTTGTAGTCAAATGAGTTAGTACGTATATATATACATACATACATATATATATATGTATATGTATGTATATATATATGTGTGTATACACACACATACACATATATATGTATGTATATATATGTATACATACATACATATATGTATGTATGTATATATATATGTATACACACATATATATATATACATACATACATATATATACATATATATACATATACTACATACATATATTCTAAATTAGACTTACATTATTTGGGACTACATATTATAGACAAATAGGTAAATTGTAACAAAACTATTAGGAAAACACTGAAGAACCACATGAAAACAAACAAATAGGGGAACTGTAAAAAAACTGCTTCAAAAAAAAATACATACATACATACATATATACGTATATACAGATACACATTATTATATACATATATATATACATAAACACCCAGAGAGGCACACACATATACATATATATATATATATATATATATATATATATACATGTATACTTATGTATATATATATATATATACAACTCAGATTCTTGAGCACAACAATTTTAAAACCCTCCAACCTGCTATAAAATAGACATGGACCAAACGGTTCATCAAGTACTCTATTATAAAACCAACACAAAAATGCCTCTTTCAACAATGCAACTTCATCAATATATTTTCTTGCACATTTCAGACTATGCTTTGCAATACACACACACACATATATATATATACATATACATACATATATATATACATATATAGACACATATATATACTCTATGCATCTTTGGTGTTATACGTGTATTTTGTACAATTAGTTCCTTGGTATATTTTTAATTGATTTAACTTCAAATCCTTACAAAGAGGATGGTCTAAGTTGTAAATGGTATGTGGAAATCAAATGCTTCGAGACACACAGATACATATACACACATATATATATATTGAAGACAAATAGAGCAATTGTATAACATGGTTAACAACAAGACTTATGAACCACTAAACTAATATTAAGAAAATTCAATTGAAGAACAAAGAAAGCATACATCTAATTAGGTTGAATGTACATATACATATGCATATTCATTTGTATATACATACATGCACATATCTATATGTAAATATATCTATGCATATGCATTGATGCATTTTCGGTGAAGAGTGTAATGTTCTGGAAGGTACGGTGCATTTTTCCATTCCTCAGAGAGTGTAATGCTACTGCTGCTTATGCATATGCATCATTGCTTCCCTCATTGCACCCTCCATCTCAAAAAGTTTCACTTTTTTTAAAATTGCATATGCATATATGCATATACATATACATATACATATATGTATATACATATGCATATGCATATGTATATAGATATATCCATACATATATCAAACAATGCCACAAAGTGTAACAACAAATTCATAGATCTGATATTTAGTTTAAACAATGAGCAAACTAATCATGCAAAAAAATATCATGAAGAAGAGTTTGGTATGGTAAACTTCAAATAGATGCAAAAGAACAAATATCATGAAACATACTGATATAAGAGATATAACATGTTGCATACAAAAAAAATAACCACAACAATTAATACTTTATTAAATGTAGGTTAAAATAGGGGAGGGAGAAACAAATCCATGAAACATATTGGTACAAGATAAGAATTCTATTAAACAGTTGCAAGAGATGTTAGGAAAATAGTTAAGAAGCACACACAAGTAACATATAAATGGGAAAATAATATCATGGTGAAAAGATAGAAAATAGAAGAGTACAAAAGCATATACAAAATATTATGAAACCAACACCACAATGGTTGTATCAACAATACAACCTAATCAAAGTATACTTTCCCAAACTCTGACATTCAATATTATATTTACTTCGGCCAACCACATTTACTTCACTTGACCTCACCACAAAATAATGATAGAATGCGTGAACTCGTGTGCAAGCAAACACTTACATTTCAGCTTTCATGTATCAAGGACACCAACTCCACCACTACCAACCCATGTAACTACCTAGCTCCACATTGCCACAAAAAAACCTGATCAAGTCACCGCCGGATGGGGCATCTTCAATACTGGCTAATCCAATTCATGGTTGGGCTGGTAAAAAACCCTACGGAAACTTCAAACAAATAGCCTATCTATTGATACATCTCTAGCGCTGCCTATGATTCTTAAGTATTTTCCTAATAGTTGTTTTTCAATTTCCCTATTTTTCCTATAATATTATGTGGGAAATAATGTAGCTTGAATTTTGAATTGACAAGCCAACTGTCACACAGAGTTTGCTATCACACCTTGTCTAGGCAGCGATAGAATTTCTGGTAAGTAGGAATATGGTGCAAACTCAAATCTATACATCCATTCCATTGACCTATTAGAAAAACACTTAACAATCAAAGGGAAATGAGAGATGTTTGGGAGCCCACATTAAATAGAATGTTAAAATATAGAGAATAGAACAGGTAGAGTACGATACTGAACAGTTTGGTATAGGGAACAACACTATTTCACGTATATGTATCTGTCTATGTCTTGAAGCATTGATTTTCACATACAGTTCACATTGTATATATATATATATATATATATATATATATATATATATATATATATATATATATATATATATCGAGGGTGTGCTAATTCATTCTTCCATTGTTGTACCATGGGGCATACAAGGTAAATGCAATATTAAGCGTTGTAGTGCGGGAAAGTATACTTTGTTTAAGTTGTCTATAATATTTAGTGGGAAATAATGTCATTTGAATTTTTGAATTAACAAGCCAAGTATCACACAAAATTTGTTGTTACAACTTCTCTACATAGCGATACAATTTTTGGTAAGCATAAAATGATAGACAAGTGGAATTTTTTATAAACAGACCTAAGTAGTTTGTTCCAGGGGACTTCAAGCAAATGAGGGAAGAAAGAACATCATGAAACATATTCATACCAGCCTCCAGCTATGTTCATTGTTAATAAATATTGAAGAGAAGCACAAAAATTGTATAATACGTGTTAGAATAATAATTATTTGCTACAAGTTATTTTACATGGGGTTTTTGCATAAATGATTTCTCTATAATATTTAATACCAACTAATGTAGCTCAAATATACAATTAAGCCTATGGTGTTATACATATTTTGCATAGATTATTAAATCATATAATCACTATCATAACCTAAAGAAAATGCGATGAATTAAATATGGAGAATAGAAGGGGAAAACCACATCAATCAAGAGTCTCTTATGGAGAAGTAGGAAAAAGAATCCCATGAAAAACAACGTGTCATGGGGATTTTCAAAGACATAAGGGAAAAAAATACCATGAAACATATTGATGTACAAGACAAATGAACGAAAAGCCACATTAAATAGAACTCCCAAAGCCAATAGGTACCTCTAATATGTGCAAAATGAGTCAAATCCCATAGACTTAATTGAAAATTGAACCTATTACCTGGCACTAAATATTATAGACAAATAGAGAAATTGTAAAATAGCTATTAGAATAACACTTAACACCCACCAAACTAATTTTATATCCAATATGCCTATGTTTTCATACTAACCCTTTGCATATATCTATATGCAATCACTCCAATGTTAATCTGCAATTGATCCTCTGTTAATGGGTATAATGCCAAAGATCCACATAAATAACTAAAACAATAAACCAAAGGTGATAAAATTATTAACCCCACCCATAATTTTTTGATGAAAGAAAGAAGATTTAACTACAATTGCTCCTATGGTAACGAATAACAATTTGTTACAGAGAGATTCAAACACAAGAGGGAAAAAGAATATGATGAAACATATCCATACAACACAGATGAATGCAAAGTCACATTAAACAGAACTCCTAAACCCAATAGGTAGCAATAATCTATACAAAATTAGTATAACCCCACACACTTCTTTGAAAATTTGAGCTACATCACCTGGCACTAAATACTATAGACAAATAGAGAAATTGTAAAAGAGTTATTAGAATAACACTGAACAGCAAAAAGTTACTAACCCTAACTATATTGCTGTGACGCAAGAAACAAAATTTAACTGCAATTTCCCCATCCGTAAAAAGCAATAATCTCTTTCAAGTCTCAAAAATGGGTATAACGCCAAAGATAGAAACATATAACAAGAATACATTATCAATAAATTAATCATCTATGCAAAACACCCATGTAAAAATCAGTATAATGCCACAAATTGCATTTAAAATTCTAGCTGCATCAGCTTGCACTAAATATTATAGAGAAATACAAAAATTCTAAAAGAGCTATTAGAATAAAACTAAACAACCACCAAACTAATTTTATCTCCAATATGTTTATACTTTCATACTAACTCTCTGCATATATATATATAATAACATTGAACAACAAAAAATTACTAACCCTAACTATATTTTTTTGATGCAAGAAACAAAATTTAACTACAATTTCCCCACCCATAAAGAGCGATAATCTCTTTCAAGTCTCCAAAATGGGTATAACACCAAAGATAGAAACATATAACAAGAAGACATTATCAATAAATTAATCATCTATGCAAAAAACCCATGTAAAAATCAGTATAATGCCATAGACTACATTTAAAATTCCAACTACATCAGCTCACACTAAATATTATAGAGAAATACATAAATTCTAAAGGAGCTATTACAATAAAACTGCACAACCACTAAACTAATTTTATCTCCAATATTTTTGTACTTTCATACTAACTCTCTGCATATATATATATGCAATCACTCCTATGCTAATCACAATTGCTCCTATGTTAATGGGTGTAATCGCAAAGATGCACAAAGATAACCAAAACAACAAATGGAGGCCGATAAAATTACTGACCCTAACCATATTTTTTGACGGAAGAAAGAATATTTAACTACAATTGCTCCTATGGTAATGGGTGCAACACCAAAGATACACACAAATAACCACAAACAATAAACAAAAGATTCGCAGAGATAACACAAAATCACTCCTATGCTAATCTGCAATTTCTCGTATCTTAATGACTGTGACGACAAAGATGCATAGAGATAACCAAAAAAACAAATAGAGGCTAATAAAATTACTAACCCTAACCATTTTTTTTGATGAAAGAAAGAATATTTAACTACAATTGCTCCTATGGTAATGGGTGCAATGCCAAAGATACACACAGATAACCACAAACAATAAACAAAAGATTCATAGAGATAACTAAAACAATAAACAAAGCGCAAAAAAAAAATTGCTCCTATGTTAATCTGCAATTGCTCCCATGCTAATGGGTATAACGCCAAAAATGCATAGAGATAACTAAAACAATAAACCAACGGAAAAAAAATTATGAACCCTAACCATATTTTTTAATGAAAGAAAAAATATTTAACTACAATTTCTCCGTCCATACAGAATGATAATGTCTTACAAATCTCCAAAATGGGTATAACGCTAAAGATAGAAACACAGAACAAGAAGACATGAACAATAAATTAATCATCTATGCAGAATACCCATGGAAAATGACTCACCATAAAGATGCACAGAGATAACTAAAACAATAAACCAATGACAAAAAAATTCCTAATCCTAACCATATTTTTTGATGAAAGAAAGAAGATTTAACTGCAATTTCTCCATACATACAAAGCGATAATCTCTTTGAAATATCCAAAATGGGTATAATGCCAAAGATAGAAAGATTTCACAAGAAAACATCAACAATAAATCAATCATCTATGCAAAATACCCATGTAAAATGACTTACAAATTCTGGAGAACAATAGTTTGTCAATTTTTTGAATAGTCTACTATCAAACCAGCCATGGAGCTGAAGGTGGCAATTTTTACAATAGTCTGCTATGAACCCAACACCATAATGGTTGTTTCGACAATACAACTTAATAAAAGTATACTTTCCCACAATGTAACACTCAATATTGCATTGAATTTGTCCGCCCGCATTTACTACCCCCGCCTCCATATACAACAATGACATAATGCATTAACACTCCCATGAGCAAACACTTACATTTCAGCTTCTGCTTATCGAGGAAACCAACTCCACCACTGCCAAACCACATAATTCCCAAGCTCCACATCATCACAAACAAAATTCGGTCTACTCGCCACTGGCTCAAACATCTCCGATGCTGGAAAATCCAATTCATAGTTGGGCTGATGAAATTCTCGGTGGAAACTTCAAACAAAATAGCCTATCAGCTAATAAGAAATATTCATAATAAAAAATTACAAGAATACAAATAGGTGATTTACATTTAATAAAGATAAATTATTATTTTATTTCTTATTTGAAGAGCCCTTTTTTGGTTTATAAATTTGTTGGGACTTAGGAATCAATTATATAAAAAAAGGGGCTTATCCCCTAGATGCTAAGGTGAAAGACAACTAGGTCCAAATTTACCATATTAATCAAGGAATCAATGCAAGCAATTAACAAACTAATGTAAATTTTATGTTAATTAACTCGAGAAAAAAATAACAAGTAACAAATCTAAATCCCTAACCCCAAACTAGACGAGAAAAACCAATGTCTAATAAATAAATTAATGTTTGAACTAGAAACAAAGAGAGTTACATACTAGTCAAAGTAAGACCATCTTTCCAGCAACAAAGAATAATAGTCCATATGGTGTTGATGAAAATTGTACATAGGCCTCATCAAACCATAAAATATTTTAACACTACAATTTAAGTTATTGTAAACATCATATAAAATATTCATACCAAGGGAGGATATTGTTAGCAGGTTAAAGGTAGAAACACAACATACTGCAAAACTACCAAAAGAAGACCATGGTACTGGGTAAAGACATTAGTTACTAGTAGTAGTCATGTACCTTCAATGGAACACGTGTATATAGGCCACATGTAATAGATAGAGAGAAATACATATGATGTAATGATAGGATAAGATAACCATACTACCGAAGCAAAGATGAGATCTACCCCTTTGTATCTTCTACAACATAATATTTAAAGGAGTTATAAGAAAAATATCTATGCTATGGATATATGAGCATTTTATTTTGTTAAGATGATATTGTATGTCATGTATGCATTATAGATTCCTATTGCATATGCTTATTTCTATTTCTGTATCCTTTGGCATATAGATAGACTACTTAAGGAATATCAGGGTACAACTCTCTAGACTGTACTTTCACAAAATTTCTCTTGCCAACATTAGTTCCATTGTTGGGACCCTGGAGAGAACGGTAAAGAAACTAGAGGCATAGAAAGTAGGAGGAAAGTTGATAGAAAAATAAAATTTCATCAAAACCTAAGGGCCACCTCTATGAGAGGGGGATAGACCATTAGGGGATGACAAATGGAAAGGGGGGGAAGGATTCTAGAGATCCTTGAAAAGATGTTATTATTCAAAAGATTCTTTCAGAACCTTGATATTGAGGAAAAGATAGAATTCTTGACCAAGGATACATATGGGAATAGGGAAAACCAAAAAGAAGGGAGAGGTATCTAAAATCATTGAATTGGCAATGGAAATAAATGTGAAAGAAAGAAAAAAAAAAAACCTAGGAAAGAGAAGAAATGCATTGCAAGAGGGAAATAGAAAGAAGGGAGAAAGAACAAGAGGGAAAAATGGTAGAGTAAATCTTAATGAAATGAGTGGAATGCACCAAAAATGGTGTTGTTGAGCATGCCAAGGTGGGTGAACCCAATGATAGGAAAGGAAGAGGAAAATAAATAGAAGCCAAAGATACACAAAAGAAAAAAATGAAAAAGCGATGGAACCTAATCTTGAAGATTTGTTGATTAAACAAAAGTTCAATCAACAATGAAAGACAAAATTATAAATCAAAAGGTATGAAGAAAAAACATCACCCCTTACATTGGATATAACACATAGAAATAGTAAAAGAAAGAGAAGAAGGTAAGAAGCTTGAATTATGGACAACATATACAATAAATTGGGACAATAGAAGGTAGCAACCAATCTATTAAGTGGAGAACCATAGAAGAAAAAAGTAACTACAGAAGGACAAAAAGTGACATCAAATATAATTCCATATTTAGTAATCAAAGAAGTGGTACCACAAGTCCAAAGGAAGAATCATCGGGAGAGGACATGGACACAATGAGAAAAATGCTAGTCTTTGAAAAGGACACATAATTCCATATATCATATCTTCATATTAGAAACCATCTAGAAAATAAGGAACAGACAAAGAGATAGTACACAACTATTTGATTTCATCAGTTCCTTAAGGGAAGAACCACTAAAATGGTATAAGAAAACATATCTCCAAAACAACAAATCCTAGGACTAAGTGATATAAGGATTTATATGAAACTTTGATAGTTTGGAACTCCCAATGAAAGGAGTGAGAAAACTAAGAGAATTATCTCAACGGGATGATGAATCAAGCTTAGAGTTTAAAAAAAGTCTTAAAAAGTGGTCAAGTGACTAGAAAAACCACTAAATTATAGAAAAATAAAAAGAGAATGGTTCCTTTCCATTGTAACCCTAGAACTCAGAATGGCCCTAGATGACAAAAAAATTAATTCATATGAAGAACTAGTTGCATTAGCATTCCAAATAGAAGGTCAGTTGTGGAGAAGGATGGAGAAGGAAAAGGACAATAGGAAAATGTAAAGATTATAGTTAGAAATGAGCTAACTGTGGCTAAGATAGGAGCTTATGAAGTAAGAAATTGATTTGCAAAGGCTGAACATATGGTGTTCCTATTACAATAGAGAAGGGCACATCCAGAATGAATGTCCAATAGAAATAGGGGAAAATAAGGAAAAATATTTAAGGAGAGACTTCCACACCATTTGAAGGACAAACTTGGTTTATTGTGGGGTTTTTGGAGAATGGTACAAACAAAAGAATGTTCATCACATAAGGTCTAGATAAAAGAGGAACCTGACTATGATCGAGAGATGACATACATAAAAGGACTAGATAAAGGACAATTGTATGCACAAGATAATGGATAGAGGATCCCACCATGGAAAAACAAAAGGAATTCTAACTCCATTCAAGGACTAGGAGCATACAACGATAGTGGATCATACCGGGGAGGAAGAGGCTGTGGATGAGGAAGAGGAAGAAGAGTGGATGCTACCTACTTTAACTATGGTAAGACAAGACACTTCTCTATGGGATGCTAGGGAGAAAAGAGGAAACAATGTAAATTCTATGGTGAAGATGATCATGATGCATTTAATTGTGAGAAATCCTGCCAACATTGAAAAAAGTGCAACCTCAAAGGGATAAGCAACAAGACTCAAACACCATGAGAGGGGCGAGACTCCACTACAAAACACCCAAACCCAAAAGAAGGAATTGAATGGATTTAAAAGATATGAAAACGTGAAGAATATGCAATGGAAGAGGATATAATTGAAGTAGAATACTCTACAAAATCTAGACATGGGAGAAAGGACAAGGGTGTAGTAGTAACCAAGAAAGGAATAGATATCAGAAGAGCTAATACAATAACTATAGAGGAAGAAGAAAAATATGACAAAGAAGAGGAATTATACCCTACAAAGGAACAACACGACTAGATAGTAAAAAAGACTAAAAGAATTCTAGAACAAGAGAGAAATCAAGAAAAATCAAGGAAAAATTGCTTTATAGATCAAGAAGTAAAGGTTCTTAAATAATTTGAAAAATTAGCAAGACAACGTGACCTACTTACCAAACTAAAATAGTTTAATAAATACTAGAACAAGAGAAACATATCACAAGTCAGAACTATGGGAAAACATTAGAAAATGAGACCTATCATGATAAAACACTAGATTCAACAAAAAATATCACAAAAGTAATGGTTGATCTACAATTAGATTTGAATCTAATCCCAAAAATAATATGGGAATACCTTGGTAGACAAACATTAAAACCAAATCCCTACAACATTAGTTTGGAAGATAGTATCAGAATGAAAAATGGGTACCTAGAGAAGTGTGGAAGTTAATGTAATGGGGTTAGTCAATTCATAGACTTTGAGGTGGTTACAATGAAGGAGACATTCAACTCAGTTGATGCATTCTTAGTGATAATATAGTTTTGTAGTGTAGTAAAATGCATACCCTTGCATTTTCACACTTGTTTGGACACGCCTTGCTTTATTTATCCTCATTTATGGCTTAATTGGTCCTATTTTACATCCATAAGCCCTATGAATTACATTTTTTTTGGCTAATCCTGAAATTCTCCAATACATAAATGATAATTTAATGATTTCATCTATGTGTCCCTAATTTTTGGGTCACGACTAAAACACCACCTAGGGCATCTTTGTCTCCCAAAGGTCACAAGACCTTGATTTTTAGGCATCTTAATTGGTCCCCTTTTTGGTGTCTATGCCCCAAGTCTCATGACTTGGGACTAAGACACCACCTAGGGCATCCTAGTCCTCCTTGAGTCATTTTCGAGATTTAATTTCAAATTCTAGCATGATTTAGCCTCCTTTATTTAATGAATTCATATATCAGCTTGGTGTGATGTAATTTCAGGATATTAAGCATAAGTAAGTATAAATACAAGGTTCCTTCTCTCATATTTTCACCTAGAAAGATAGCAAGAAATCTAAGCATCCAAGCATCCAAGAATTCAAGCATTCAAGAGCATTTCATCAAGCATTTGGATCCATCATCAAGATTCAAGCATCATATCAAAGAGATTCTTGCATCATGTGTGTTGTTGTGCTAACATTTGTGATGTAGGGTTTTGATTCAAGCAAGAAAATCAAGATCCTTCCTTTGGTTCAAGATCCATATCCATTGCAGCCATTGCACACAAGTTTGCAGATTTTACAAGGGTTTGGTGAGTTGTAGCATTGCATGTTGTTCATTCACCATTTCCCTTCATTATTCTATTTTATTTCAAGGTTTAATTACCAACAAGGGGTTTGACCAAGGAAAACACACATTCACTAACAAACAACAAGTTTTTCCCATCTTGTATATTTATGATTGAAGATCTAGGTTGAAGTCTTGAAGAGCATTTGGAGTGCAAAGTTGTAAAAGTTGCAAATTTGCATTACAAAGTTGTCATCTTCACGGATTTACTCACCTACAGGCCTAATCTAGAAGTTTCAGAACCTGAGATCGGAGAAGAAGCAAGTGCAAACCTTGGAGCTTAGGACCACATTCAGAGTTTTAAAAAATTCAAAATGGGACTAATATGCCACCTTGGGTGTCTTAGTCTTCTCGAGCATATTTTTTAGAAATTCTTTCAGATCTAGTTCTGACATCCGAAGATTCTGCATTTTCCCCAAAAAATAGTACCAATACTAAGACAACAGTAATTGCGTCTTTGTCCTCCCTAGCGTATATGTAAAACTTCTTTACATTTCTAGAATCCTCACAACATCTCTAGACTTCCTAGGTACACATATCCTATCCCCCTATTATATAATTTCATCATTTGCATCTCTCATTTAGCCTGCATAATTAGGTTTTGTAGGTTGAATGTTCATTTGTCTTTTCTAAGCGTTTCCTTGTTGGTGAACCCCTTTAAAGCTGAAAGAACCCCCTCCTAGGTGCTCCTCATTGAGAATTGACTCACCTTGTGAGGTTGTTAGTCAATCCAATTAGGACTCCTAGGACATTATCGAATGACCAAAGGAAAATAGAGTGATCTAACACCCACACAACCCATTTCTCTTTTGGTTCATTTTGGTGAACCTGACCTTGTTGAGAATTCATTTTCTGATTTGGAGTCCATTAAAGTCTTAGACCTAGATTGCATTACATCTTGCATTAGTAAAGTTGCATCTAGGGTTTTGCATATTTAGTAAAATTGCATCTAGGGTTTCTTGCATTTGCATTAGTGAGAGTTCATATAGGTTGCATTTTTACTTTCTTCCATTCAATTTCTTGTTCCTAGTTACTTTTTCTTACACTCATTTGCACATTTTTTTGTTTCTAAACATCAACATCCTAAATAGGAAGTTTGTAAACACTATAGAAAATCCAAAATTTGTTGTTTTTTTGAGAAAAACCTCTGCTAGGACTAAAATTCCCTTCCTAGCATCTTAGTCCCTCTCAGGATTTATGTCCCAGAAGTCTATCTCTGTTGTTTGCTGTCTTTTTCAGTCCAGGTAGAACTTCATAATCTCACCAGGAGGACCAAGACACCCTTCCTAGCATCTTAGTCCCTATTGACTTTAACTTTCTAGTTTTCAGGATCTGAAATTGCTTTTTTGTGCTTTTGTGGATTGCCTTCATTTTTTGTTTCAATTTTTAAAATTGTTGTTATTCCAATTTTTTTCATTTCAAGTGTAATTGTAAGCATAGGATAATTTGTTCATTGCACTTTCTGTGGTTTATCCCTTGTATGAGTTGTAGTACTTAGTGTCCTAATGCTAATACTATGGTTAGACAAAGTGTGATACTCATGGCATCCCATGATAAAAAACTCAGTGTGGATATCCGGTTATCAAGCTCTCTTACTTTTGGTGTTGGCATTAGTTCACTATGTATGGACCATATCTTTGATACCTTTGTTTCTATTCCTACCTTACCTACAACTGCTATGCCAAGTGTTCAAACAATGGTTGACCATATTCCTCAAGAAAACATAATGAAAATTCATGAAGACCTACCTCATTTACAAGATAGTGTGAGTACTGAAAACATTTCCAACACTGTTATACTTTCCATAGATAGTATTCACCGCATGATGGAAAGTGATGAAGGAATGGAAGTTGTGACCATAGCTCAAATCTTTGGAAAAAATATTCCTTCCACCACTAATGGTGCTCAAGCTTCAAACAATATGCAAAACTAAGGGGGTCAAACCACAATAGTGGTTTACAAATTTTTAGAGGAAGGAAATTTCAATTTTTTTCCATTCCCCAAAATCAATGGGTTCGGTCGAACCCAATGATTCGACTGAACCACATAATATGTTCAGTCGAACCACTGGTTCGACTGAACCCCCAAACCCTAAATGAAAATAATAATATTTAAAGGGGTTCGGTCGAACATGGGTTCGACCGAACCCCCTTAAATAAAACATAAAAAAAAAGATTATCATTTTTGACTGTCATCTTCGCTTTTTCTCTTTTTACCAGTTGCTTTCCCTGTGCTTGTGCATGTAGCGAACGAAGAACGTGATCTGCAAATGACTTCATCTCTCCGGCGAACTCAAACTCAGCTTCGTCTCTCCAAAGTTCGTCACCCCAACTTGCACATCGAGCACCAGGTATGTGAAATTCGAATTTCATAGAGTTTAAAATGCATTTGTTTGTCAAATTTTGAAACCCTAAATGCAAATTTTTTCAAATTTGTTGAATTGAAACTGCATTTTTCTGAAAGTTTCTAAAGCATTTTCAACATACATTATTTCTACAATACATGCCCTGTCTATGCTTCCACATTTTGCATACATTTCTAGCAGGGCACCTCCAATTTATTTGAGGCATTATATCAAACAGTTCATGGTAATTTTTGATGGAGTATGATAGAAATAGTGTTTCATTGTATGCACCCTATATCAAACAATTCATTAACAAATTTATTTGAGGCATTATATCAAACAGGTCATGGTAATTTTTGATGGAGTATGATAGAAATAGTGTTTCCATTGTATGCACCATATATCAAACAATTCATTAACAAATTTATTTGAGGCAATATCAAAAAAACTATTGGAAATTTATTTGAGGCATTATATCAAACAGTTCATTAAAACAAATTTATTTGAGAAATTATATCAAATAGTTCATGATATAAAGTTTAGGGTGTGCATACAATGGAAACTTGGATAAAATTCTTCATATTTTTCCTTTGAGTCTTATGACATTACTCCAAAAATGGTTGGTGAACTAAATGTATGAATCGAAGAATAAATTTAGAGGAAAGAAACTAGATTATTTGAATGAAATGTATAATAAAATAGTTCTATTAGGATTAGAAGGAATGAAGGTATTATTAATTTTTCTAGTACATTAGGAAAATATAAAAATATGTCCACTTTACTATATATATATATATTTAAAACTATTCTTCATATATATCCATGTTAAAACTATTAAAAATTAAATTACATAAATCAATTTTAAATATGTACAAAGAAAAAAATGACTTTGACTAAGAGCGAATATTTATAATATAGCTATCCTTTTTGCAAAATCCAATTTGATTTGAGATATTTATGGACAAAAAATATGGATGAGCATGAGGTAAGTAAGAAAGAATAACCTTAATTTATATCTTCCCTCATCAAATAATTTCACGTTTAAAGAGTTTCTTAAGGCATATCCAATTATGAAAAACTATTATATACTTGTTATAACTATATTAAAGTATATCATGAATAAATTGAAAGGATAAAGAGTAAATCACTAAAAACACATACATAAATCATAGAAGTAAATTGATTAATATAAGGAGATTCAAGTGGTTGGATAATTTTTTCCAAGGAGTGGAAGAGGTTAAGAAGGAACCATCAAATAAATATAATATTTTAAATACTTTAAAAGAAAAATACATTTCTCCCTGCTCTAAATTGAAATGGCATTCCTTCTAAGATGATAATAATTGAAAAAGAAGAAAATAATCATTATGAAGATCAAGTACCATTGATAAGTTTTAAGAGATCAAATAAAATATTCAACAACAAAAGAAAAAAGAGAAAATAGTTAATGCTAAAGAAACAACTACAACCAAGCTACTATGTTATAAATTTTCCTCTTATGTAGTCTTCATTTCCCTATAAATTGTGGCCTCCTTGTACAAATTAGCTATTTATAATCATAGTGAAACAAATTTAACATTTTGAAATGGTTATTTTAAACATTATTATTATTTTTATTCAATATAAGTATAATTATTATGGGTTCATTTCTCCTCTCCTACTCTTCCTAATAAGGTTCTATTTTACAAGCCTCATATAAATGTTAGGGTTCTAACTTCTAAAAATTGAATAGTGTCAAATTAATCTCATTAGAAAATGCTCCCCTAGTATTAATGGGGCCAACTTTTTATCTATCAAACTCAGCTATGTTTACATTGAATAAGAATTTGATACCTTTATCCTGATACTTGAACTAAGATATCTTGGCTCTAATTTTAGTCATTTTGTCTAAAAATTATTGGTGACATATCCATTCGTGTTTATTTTTAATCATTTATTATTGCAATTAATTAAATTACAAGGAGATTCTTGAAGCTTGTATTCCATCCCGACCATTTTTATTCTAAATATTTGACATTTTCTTTCAACTTAAAGTCTAAATTTTATCCTTAATGCTATACATATTTTTCTAGGATAACACATATTCATTATATTTCACTAAATGTGTTCAGGCATAGAAGAAAAACCTTCAATATATCTTTAAGATAACTTTGATACCATCAAGATAATCCCACCTTTCATTGCATTAATATCAAGGTTAACTAACCCTTCCTCTTTACATGCTTTTCAATTAGAGTATCCTCTAGTAAAAATAGAAACATTAATAGTGTGGTTATCAAAGAGTGTCTAGGGACATGCACACATCACTATTATTAATAAATTATAAGATTGTAAGAAATGTTTATGGAAGAAATAACTATCTAATAGAGAATATAATGTATTAGTACATATCTAACTATTACATATTTTAAATAAAGCCCCTTTAAAATATATCTTATTTCCATTTAATGAGTCAACTAGGTTCAAAATTATTTTCATCTTATTCCCCCAAAATTCATCACCTTTACAACAAAACTTGATTTCATCTAATTTATCTTATTTATTCTCAAATCATATTAAAATCATCACCTTAAACTATAAGAAATATTTGGTAACTTATTTATTTTATCTTCATTTAGAAAGGGGTGTGAAGGGGATTTAGAACCTTTTAAAGTTTCTTTCAAAATAACTAGGAAGATTTTATTCATTGCCTTTTTGTTGCTTTTAGGATTAGTGTTATGAATTTTGTGCCTTCATTCTTAAAAATTCTTATATCAACTCATTTAGCATTTCCATGATCTTTTTATATGGGAAAGGTCAACATACAATGAGGTAGACACTTTCCATTTTTTTTATTCCTTAATTAGTTCTTTCTAGGGAAACTTTTAGTCTTTTCGAACACCTTACAAAAATATGATAAATGTGTGATTATTTTTCTTTCCAAGTGTCTATAAATTTTTGATGTGCTTGGATATATAATTGAGATGATTCACTCATAATGTACAATGATAAAAATTTAGTATATATGAAAGAAATATTTTTGAGACATCAAACTACCATTCTACATAACTCTCACACATGGAAATAAGAATATTATTTTATTTTAACTAAAGAAATTGTGTGTACTCTATCTTGAAAATTACTAATTAATTTTGAATTATATACTTATAATTTAAAATAAGAGCATCCTTTGTAACATGGAATAGATAGGTTAATTTTAATGAAATAAAATATGTTTTTATATTAAGAAAAATTTACAAATATATGGAACTCATACATTGAGAAATTGACTAAGATGTAACTCTATATGAGAATTAAGATGCTCGAATAATTTATATACCTTCTTTCAATAATTAACATTAGAAATTAATACTTGACTCATATTGTATACCCACCTCCCAATGGTCTTGGAATGGATGCATTTAGATGGAGAAGGATTTCAAAAGGCTCATGGTACTTGTGGACCCCTCAAAGGCATGATATATAACACATGAACTTTATTTATGAAATTTGGTCTTTTGTTGTTGGCTTCTAGTATGAATGTTATCTATAAGGTGGAATTCTTAGTTGAAACTCTCAATCTTCCATTGTTGGTTTCTAGTGTGATTATACAATATGCTCACCAAACTGTATTAATTTCTAATGTTAATTATTCAAAGAAGGTTTTGTTTCATAAGAAGAGACCTATGTTCACATATTCCAAGGCATGTTATTATCCACAATGCATGACACTTCTTCACATCTCCACTGTGTTATGTATTCGAGTCACAGGTATATCTACTATGATGTCTTCTTTTGGGTATTTTGGGTGCATAAGAGAATGTGCATATGTACTGATGTATTCAACCAATGTGCTTTTGTAACATTGTAATCAGACAATTGGTCATTTGTACTAAGACCTCACTGGTCTTTTTGATATTTTGTAAAATTTGTTACTTAGACTGCAACTGGGGATTTTATCGCTGGTTCTTTCTCGCCAGTATGTCTGCCTGAGCCAGCTATATGTAAAATATTATATATAAATAAAATTATAAGTGGTCTCCCACTTTTGCTTAAAAAAAAGTTCTTGTAAATGTCCACATCTTTTTCCTTGACACAATTACTATTTCTTAAAATATTTCTTATGATTTTTCATTATGTTGGTCAATACTTTAAACTATAAATATTCTATAGCCATGCTCTTAAATGTCATAAGAGGGTTTCATCTTATAAAGCTATAATAATATTATATGCATTTAGAACATCTTAGACACCTCCCTTGAAGCATTCAACAAATGACAAATAACTACCAACACAAAGTGAGATGCCTCATTTCCTAATATGAGGACAAAATAATAAATCAAAATATTAGGATGCAAGGTTGACCCACCTTTCCCAATACTTGGCTAATTTTATCATATATTGAGGAGTGGATCCCAACAACAATTGTGCTTAGTGCTTACAGTTACTAATCCAAGGAATACCTATTCATTTTTTCTTTATTGTATGCCTAATGACTCCTCATCTCAAGTTAAATTGTGGGAATAGATTTTTATGCCCTCCCTATGACTAAATGGCTACAAGGAGGTGAATATGATATGGTGGAAAAAACCAAGATACAATTGGTTTAGTTCTCATAAACTCTCTAAAAAATAATTGAATTCCTACATCCTAACTAGAAATACCATGAGGGGTTTAGATCCCATTTTAGACAAAAAATATTCTTATATTGATCACTAGTTCACTTGGACCAACTAAAGAGATGGCGAACTAAGGGAAACTTAGTTGTATTGATAGATTAAAAATTAGTTATTTCTCTTCCATTGTCCCCTCTCCACAAAAACCCCTTATTTAGGTAGATTCTATTAAACCTATCTCACATATCACCTCCCAATTCTTTAAACTTTTCAAACTTCTTATTCCTCATACCTAATAATCTATCCTTCAAGCTCAACACTTCCCACCTCAATCAAATTGATCACCTTGCTTCCCTAATATCCCTTTGGTTGATGTTCCTAGACCTCATTAAAATGGTAAGTGGATACAATTGTGGAATGATGCGATTAAATCTATTGTACTACCTTACTATGATCAAACGAATAAGAATATGGCTAGAAAGAGATCTAGAATGGAAAAAAAATATGGATCCAAATAGAAAAAAAAAATTGTTTTGGTTTTAGCACTTACTAATAACTTTTCTACAATGAGTGGTTTCTTCCGTTGAAATAAAACTTAGAATATTTGAACTTAATTGTGGTAGAGGATCTCAATTAAGAGATAGGCTACATTGGATGAAAGGATATAAGGGATACAAATTATTTTTTAGTTATCTCGAACATATTTACATTCTCGAGAGTGGATAATATCTATCGTTGATCAAGAGAGGTAGTTCCATGACAACTCTAATGATATTAAATCCATTTTCCTCCAACATTACAAATAATTTTTAATTGATCTAGTTGAAGGAGATGCACGTCAAGATATAGTGAAAAATTATGGGCATAACAATTATATATTTTTTAACATATATAAAATGTATGGTTGGATTAGTGAGATATTTATAACAAGTATGCAATATGAATTCAAAATTTATTAGATTTGATTCTTAATAAATTAGATTTAACGATTCAATTTATAGCTTTATGCAATCTATAAGTTTAAATAGTTTGATGGTATCTAAACTTTATACATATAAAAATATGATAAATGTCTGATTATTTTGCTTTCAATCTATAAATTTTTGATGTTCTTGGCTATATAATTGAGATGATTCACTCATATTGTAATGATAAAATTCATCCTCATATGGAGGATTTTATATTATCTTCCATTAAATTCATCCTCTTTATGAGATTCTTATGGAATATTGATATTCTAGTGTGAATTCTTAATTTTAGACATATCTTAACTAGATAAATTTAGGTTCAATGAAGGCAATAGAACTTTTTTTTCACTTACACAATCCTATTTTGAAGTTAATTTATGTTAACAACTATTAGATTAAATATTTTTATCCCTAATTATTTTCAAATAATTTTATACTAATCTTTGTATTCTTATTCTTTCTTTCATCGTTTCATTTAAAATTTGAACCATTTAAGGATTCTATGTTATAGATTATAGTTGTCTTCCAATTCTTTTTAAATTGTTAATGGTATGAAAATATTATTGATGAGTAGATGAATTATTACAACTATTTAAGATTTGTATTCCCTTTATCTAGATATATTATTTACCAAAGTCTCATTGCTCTTTTAGGTGTATTGTATATATATATATATATATATATATATATATATATATATATATATATATATATATATATATATATATATATATATATATATATATATATATAACATGGAAATGAAGATCATGTTCCACCTGTGCCAGATTCTTTGTTTGCAAATACTAGTAATGAGATTAAAAAATTGAGAGATTCATTAGCATAGGGTGCAAACTTGGGGATATATAGTGAACCATGCATGTTAATATTGCATAGTCTAGAAAAACTAAAAGATGAACTTGAGAGGACTAGTGCATATTCCTCAGATAGAGTGAATGCTATTCTTTCCTGCATGTGGGAAGAAGTACATGGTGACATTCCCCTTAAACAAATACAAGATAGTGTCACCAAAGAAATGATAGAAGCCACTTGTTTTCCATTTTATCAAAATGTGTGTAAGGTTAGGGGATACCAAGTCACTAGATGTGTTGATCATGCTATGGCCTCATTGATCTACCCATGATTTCTCACAACACATGGTCTATACCCAAAAAATGACCAGATTCCATTGTATTTTGTTCAATAGTTGTATGCTGAGGTCCATTTGGGCCTCAAAGTTAACTACCTGGACATTCCACCATATGCTGGTCAGGGGCGTGGCAGGATTGCTGATAGGCCCACCTATCATTGAGTAGATAGACCACCCCCAGTGTTTAGGGTATTGGTTGGTGAGAGGTCTCCTACTCTCACCCCAACTCTAGCCCCCATAGCAGATGAGGTTGTTGTTGCTTCCCAAAAGGAAGCAATTGACACTGTAGGTGACATTGCGGCTGCCACCACTAGGATATCTGATGATCATGTAGGTTAGTATTTGATGTCCATACATTCTTGATCCACGCCATTTTTAGCACAGTGGACCACCATGGATCCTTTTACAGTGGATGACATCCCTACTCCTACACAGCTTGATGCACTTACAGGAGATATGTCACGCATGACTCTGCATTGTTTGGCTGAGGACCTGTTGGAGGCATATGCCAACATTACATCAGACAATGGGATTGGTATAGAGCATGTTAGGGATCATTTGAGAAGTAGAGGTCGTTCAGTTCCAGGATCCCATCACTCTCAGTCGAGCACTAGTGCGCATCAGGATCCACCTACAATTCATTCGGCAACTGCACAGACTATGGGTTTTACTGATATGTTGATTGGTGCTGGTTCATCATCGCCGATGCCATCTCACCTTCATAGTCCTCTACATTCATCATTTCTGGCATGACATGGGATAGATCAGATGGATGCAGATGTTGATTCATCGCTTGACTATTTGGTGGATATGGTGGAGGTGATTGTTTCAGAGGACTTAGGTCATCTGATATCAGATGATATTCATGTATGTGTGCATGTGCACGTTTCAATTCTTTTTTCATTATTTTTAATTTTTTTTTAACTAGATATTCATGTAAGTTGATATATATATGTATATATATTGTTACAAGTGGACATACCTCATATCACTCCTAGCCTTGGTCCAGATCATGTGTAGATCGATGTGACTCTGTGGATGAATTTGCTGCCAGTGGACATGTGAATTTTATTTGTAGGGCTTAGCACATCCATCAAAGCAGGACTGTTCTCATTCAGATGGCCATTCGACTAGGAGTAGACATTCATATTAGGCCATGCACACTAGATTTTTGATCTTTACCACATGCATTTTCTTATACATGATGATCTTTAGTATTTGAGATTTGATGATCTCTAACTTACATTTGCTTATATGATATACATACATTTGCTTATTTGTTGATCTTTAGTATTTGACATTTGATGATCTTTAATTTACATTTTGCTTATATGATATGTACATATATTTTCTTATATATGATATATACATACATTTGTCTCTTTGCTTATAATATGTGTTATGTTTATATGTATTGAATCCCTTCACATGTATGTACATGTGTTTGCTTATGGTTTAAACATGTTTACACATAATATATCTATGCATTTTTTTTAAATATTCAATATACATGTTTTTCTTATTTTATGATCTCTTACAGCTTACATTTCCTTATATTCAATATATATTTGATTTATAGTAGAATTTTAGGGAAATCAATGTCACTTTATAATTAAGTTCATTCATGTTGATCACAATAAATATATTTTTTTAAATGGCTTAAGCAACATGAACCATTGAGTTGAGAACAAGATATAATCTTTTTGACAAGTAACTTGAAATTCAATTCAAATATAATTAAGAAAATTCAATTCAAATTATACCTCTATTATACGTTTTTGACAAGTAACTTGAAATTCAATTCAAATATAATGAAGAAAATTTAATCCAAATTATACTCTTTTATTATATGGTCATTTTTGACATGTAACTTGAAATTCAATTCAAATATAATTAAGAAAATTCAATTCAAATTATACCTCTAATATACATTTTTGACACTTTAACAAAATTCTAAAATTACTAGATATGTTGTGCATACCTATGAATTAAATAACAACAAACTCCATAATGAAATAACTTGTTTGTTTACTACTCAAGATTCATTTAAACTAGGATCTAGTTATTCCATGTACACTAGAATAATTTTTTCCCATCGTGGATATGCATATAAATAGAAGCTTATTTTTCATTATTCTGGATATCAAATTGCAAGATTAATTGTCATTTATATCACTTGGAGCATAGATTTTGGAGAAGTTTTTGCACATTTATCAAGGAGGCAAATATTGGAGCTTGACAACTTTTCATTTTTATCAATCAAGGAAAAATTTGGAGGATAATTTAACTAAGTTGGTAGAGGACTTGTTTTGAGTCATCTACAAGTTGAAGAAGAAAATGGGACAACAAAGAAAAAGAAAAAATGTGTCTCAACAAAAATTGTCAAAAGAAGAAGAACATAAGAGGCATGAACAAAACTTGGAAAATTATCATAGAAAGAAACAAGGTACATGCTTGTTTCTTCTCTCTCTCACTCTCAAGTGTGTTTAGGAATTTTACTTTGAAAAAACATGAGTATTCATTTGATGGGATGGAATCCATAATTTGTGCATTACTCCACCCAATAATTTGGTTAGTACACCTAAACATAAATTTGTATGTGCATACATTTTGCATTGGCTTTCTTATTAAAATTAGAAATGTTTAATGTACATACCATTTTTCAACTTACAATATACCCCAACTTAAAATGTACTCTTAAACTAAAATATTGTAGATTAAATCCTTCCCTACAAACCTTACACTTATCTTTTACCAATACCTTTGTTTATTTTTCTTTTTTTATTATCACATTATCATTGTTGAGTATTGCATCTACACAATTTTTTCTTTACTTTGTTCATGAACAAAATGATAGTGTACTTCAATACATGCTTAGTTCTCCAATGAAACCTTAAATTTTGTGTCCCTCACAATGCCACTTTGATTTTCATAATTTTCTCAAC